>CM059602.1:101657500-102137500 GCA_030412105.1 Cyclura pinguis | reverse complement strand
AATGATGAAGCCTCTGGCATTGATCAACCAAACTGATTTGGTGTCTTGGAATACTCATGAAATTTCACTGCCTGGGGGGAAAAAAGTACCTGACAACATAGAATACTAACCAACAGTCTTCTGCAATGGATGTGAAAGGTCATTTTTTTTTCTGGTACAAAAAGTTCACACAGGCACTACAGACAAAGTATGCTTAGACCTTCACCTCTTCCTGCTGGGAAACAGAGATATATGTGCTACACAACCTGGTCTGCAGTCCCTAAACCAGTCTGCTACCTGCAGGGGTAGTGGAGGATACTGTTCTGCTGCTAGAGTTGAAGTAAAGTTCAAATGCCAGTTCACTTTGCTTCTATAAGTGGAATAGGTGCTGCCATCTTATCCTTTCCTAAGGCAGCAAATTGTCTTGGGTCAGAGCTGTCCAGAAGATTTGTTACTGGAGAAAAAGTACTATCAAAGGTTAAGGTGAGACACTGTGTCTAAAATGTGTCAGTCCATGGACCTGCTTTTTTTTTTTTTTTTTTTTAAGAATAGCCAAAGAATCTGCTCCTGGGTTCATCACATACCTGTGTACTTTGCTGAAAGAGCTATCAAATCAGTATCTGACAGAAATGTGTCATTCAGTCCTATCCTTGTTGTGATTCCATTGGTAACTTACTGATGTTTATTGCTGTACATATGCTTTAGTTGGAGAGTATAACTGAATAGCAACAGTACAGTGTTCCATTACAAGTGGGAATTCAGCATTGGTTTGCTATGGATTTTGACTGGGATGGTTGGAAAACACAGCCCTGCTACTTTTGAAGTTGCTGCTCTTCAACTACTGCCACTGTTTGAGTTTTCTACTTGTGGGCAGAAATGTTTGAAGCAGTGCCCTTTTTTTAAAAAAAAAAAGACATTATCCTCTTCACTGCTTTACTCAACTCAGGTGAACACGAGAAAGCCAAACAGCTCAGGATCAACTAACGGACCAAGTTTAGTCAAAATCATCACTAAGTCCATTAAAAGCAATAGTATACAAGTTCATTGGGACTACCATCTTCATGTGGGTTCAGGGGCACATGCACTTTTGTTCCAAAAGGTAAGCACTACTAGCTGTTCTTGTGTGCCTTACAAGTCGTTTCCAACTTATGGAAACCCTAAGGCAAACCTGTCATTCAGTTTTCTGGGGCTGAGTGTGTGTGACTCACCCAAGGTCACCCAGTGAGTTTCCATGGCCAAGTCTCCAGGGTCCGTAGTCCAGTGCTCAAACCACTACACCATGCTAGCTCCATAAGCAGTACTTATATAGCCAAGTTGAGTTGAAAATGACTGTCTAATCAGATTAGGCTTCTTGTGTGTCTTGCATGCAAAAGATAGCAGTCATTCTACAGCAGCTATTTCACGAGTTTCTGATTTCAGCCTCTTCATATCTCCAGGTAAGACTGGGGAAAATGCCTGTCTTAATGCCCAGAGAGCTGCTGCCAATCAGCACAGACAGCACTGAGCTAGAGGAACCAAAAATCAGACTCAGTTTAAGATAATTTAATGTGTTTACAAGATTGCAGATCCTGTGATCTCTCTCCAGGTTTAAAAAAAGGCAGGGTATAAATTAAATAAAATAAATGTATTAATAAAATAGAGCAGGGATATAAGTTGCACAGCACCAAAGCTGTTGTGGAACTGCAGCTCCTAGCATTCCTCACCACTAGCTATGCTGGATAAGACTGCTGGGGGTTGGAGTCCAAAATGTGGAGTGCTGGAGAATCCCCACCTTTGGACTATAGCTTCCATTAGAAGCAGACCTTAACATGATGGCTCAAACCGACAAAGCAATAATTGGAACATCTCACTGGTATAATGGGGACAAAATCTTTTTTAAAGCTTGTCACATCTTTACAGCATTTTTGTGCATCATTACCATAGCAGTACAGCTCAGATGTGGTAACACAGAATGTATACTGCAATACACAGGAAAAGGTGCAGCAGGAAGCCTGGTACAATATCAGCCTTGGCTCCTCTCTATTGTGGATTTAAATAGGACCTTGGAAGGAAGTTTAATTTACCCTTTGTGGAGATTATTTCGATCTTTTGTCAGAAAGTTCACCCAACAAGATAAGTATATTCAAAATAAGCTTTCATTAGTCCAAAATAACATACAGCAAAGCAGGTCGAGGGGGATTAAGATGTATTCTGTAGCCCAAGATTTGTCTTTTAAGACAGTGAGACAGTAAAAAGAAAAATATGAGCAGATACTGTTGTGGATTCCATCTGTCTAAGTAAAGTTTTCATGAGAGAGAGAGAGAGAGAGAGGGAGGGAGAGCTTAAGCCAATAGATCAGAGCAGCCATTAGCACACTTCCCATGTACAAGTAGTAGCACATTGTGGTGTATGTGCTTTCAAGCTGCCTGTCAACTTATGGCAACCCCAGGAATTTCATAGGTTTTCATAGGCAAGGAATACTCAGAGGTGATTTTGCCAGTTCCTTCCTCTGAAATATAGCCTACAACACCTGGTATTCACTGCCAGTCTCCCATCCAAGTACTAACAAGGGCTGACCCTGCTTAGCTTCCAGGATCAGATGAATCGGGTGCCTTTAGGATATTTTGTGGTTGTTGTGTGCCTTCAAGTTGTTTCTGACTTATGGCAACCCTAAGATGAAGGTATCAGGGGTTTTCTGGGGCTGAGTGTGTGTGATGCAGCCGCGTAGCTTGGAATGCAGGTAGGGAGGTGGGGACAAGGGGGGGCAGAGGGGCAGGGACATGGCTGCATCATATAGGGGCGTGGCCGTGTTGCACAGAGGTGTGCCTGCCTCATGTGGGGCATGGTCATGTCGCACAGGGCGCCCTCCAAAAATTGCTGTCCAGGATGGACCGCTCTCATTGCCCCCCCATCCATATGCCTCTGGTGTGATGTCACTTGTCAGAAATCCCTGTTGAACTCATAGGGTAAGGAAGTACTCAGATGAATAAGAGTGGCAGATTTGGGCTTATAGTGAATGGAGAGCCATTCTGTCCAGCACTTAAATGTAGCTAACGAATAGTGAGACTCTCATCCCAAAAGAGAAGTTATTTCCTAGCGAAAGAATCTGTCTCACCACATCAAAATCACAAATGTCTAGGATTATGGACTGAAATTCTCCAGCTTTTGGCCCACTCTGAGTATGAGCACCCAAATCTTAATCAGGGTTCTGCTACAGTCATAGCAGCAGCACAGGAAAAACAGGAGAATTGGGGTGTAGCTCAATTAGAGGTTCCAACATCTGTGAGTATACATATGCCTCCAAGTTGTCTGTTGACTGACAGCAACCCCATAGATTTCTTGGAGTTCTCTTAGGCAAGGAATACTCAGAGCTGGTTTTACCCATTCCTTCCTCTAAAAAGAAAGCCTACAGCATCTGGTATTCATTGGCAGTCTGTCATCCAAGTACTAAACAGAGTTTACCCCGCTTAGTTTCCAGGATCAGATGGGATCTGGAATATTTAGCCCTTAAAAAAAAATGGTAAGAATTGATCACGGAGCTTCTGCTGTCTCATTAAGTTATATCTGTAGGTACTTTACAAATACAGAAAGATGCAAAGAGGTTGTTCTTATAGCAAAGAAAATGGATTCTTAATTTATGTTATCATTATGCTTTGTAGATAATCAGACTAGATTAAGAAATGATGTCACAAAAGAGGTAAAGTCCAGGTAAGGATAATTTTTTCCAGGTGATGCAAACCAGTTAGAAATAGTACATGTGATTTGTCTACATGCTGACATTATGGAGGCCAAATAAAGTTAAGACAATGCTTCCTGAACAGATGATAACTCAAACCAATCAATGAAAAATTATCAAAGAGAGGACAGACTTTGCAACACAAAATTTCTCTCCCCCAAAGTAACTACTTCCTCAGCTCTTGTATTCAACTAGGTCCTGGATTTAAAAAAAAAAAAATCTTTCAGGTTCAGTTGGCTTGATTTGACTAGAATTTCTCCAGAAGTTCACACTAGAACTAGAATGGCATAGTCATCGTCTCAATCAACGTTTCTATGCACAGCAAACACAAGGAGGAGAAAGGGGAGGGTCTTATGTCCCTTGAGCCCATCTGCCCTACACACATGAAGTGGAAGTTGAAAATGAGCCAGATCCACACACAACAAATACATTCTGCTTCTGATCGTAAGCAAATGGAGATGTGAGTTTCCCTGTCCCTGTTTCTACCATACAGTGGACAAGTCTTGAGAACAGTGTTCAGTCTAGTGTCTTCCCATAGGCAACGGGGTTCAGAACTTCAGCTAGCTCCTTTAAAGTCCAGACTAAAAGCCAGAGTATAGGGCCTTTCTGCACTACATTGTTATAGTGCTATTATTCCAGTGTCAACATCCTTTGGATTCCTGGGATCTGCAGTTTAAGGAGGGACATTTAGAATTCTCAGCCAGAGAGTTCTTTGGCCTCAGTAAACTACAAATACCAGAATTCCACAGGATGTTGAAAGTGGAATAATAGCACTGGAACAGTGTAGTACGGAAAGGCCCATACTCACTGTGTCCTGATGTGGAAGCTACCAAACACCACTGCTGAAAATCGAAAGCATTTCATGACTCCTTCCTCTCTTCCACTGTGCTGAACCCAGAATTTCCCCCTGCATACTTAACACAAGCTAGTTATCGCATACTCTTCAATAGCAATGTCATCCTGCAATTAATTTTTAAAAGTATCAAATTCTTTCTAGATGTTGGGATCTGTTGCACTCGGTGCCTGTGCTGCTGCCTTTCTTTAAAAAAAAAATGTATTCACTTCAAGAGAGGCACCTAGCATTTGCCAACCCCAAATATGGGTTATTTCCATTTTTAAAAATAAAGTTGGAAAAAATAACATCATTTATCCAACAAGAGTTGGCAAAAATTAATAGTAATGAGTTAATTACCATTGCCAGCTGCCTGCAAAAAGGGTGAAGGAGAAAGGCGGGGGAGGTCCTGTAGGCAGAGGCCTTCTGCCTTTCTGCCTGCCAGAAAAAAAAAAAAAAAAGGAGGGGGGAATCTCCATTCTAGGAAACATAAAACAAAACTTTGGTGTGTACGTGCATTTTGTTTAGACATATATTACCTAGCACCTTTATATGGCCCACAGCAAAGTCTCTCTCTGGCTTTTAAATTCTCCGTATCCAGCCAAATCTCTCTCCCCTTTCATATTTATAACGCATTTTACTAGCTCTAAAAAGGTGAAAAACAATCACCCGGAGGAATCAGCGCTTGTCGAGTTATACCACCCTCATCATGGAAAAAAAAAAAAAAAGACCATCTGCAACTTTTAAATAATGTCTGAATCCTATTTAGAATTTCCAGCCCTTTGGATATCAAGCCTTGTGTTTGTCTGCCTGATTGATTCACTTTTTAATGAACTGGGAAAGCTTGAACACTCAAACCTGAAATCTGTACCTCCCCACCTCCCTCTTCATATCCCTCTGCAGTAGCTGACTGATTATATTTCAAGTTATTACAGGATTAATACATCTGGCCTAAAATATCTCTTTTTTCCCCCTGAACTTCATCAATAAAAAGTTGTACACTAGTCTTACCCCTGCTATTTCAATTTCACACTGGATCTCCTTGCTTTTACCTGTAAAGCGTTGGTACGGTATCAGTTCTTCGCAACTGCCAACAGCGCTGATGTCTAAAACCTCCTCATGTCAAGGCCTTGCATAAGCTTAGAGTATTTAAGAGCACATCTTGAGCTTTTTTTTCTATGTACCACATCAGCATACTGAACTGGCAGCCCAGGCATCATTTTATTTAAAGTAATGAAATAAGATAATCCACAAAAGCCACTTAAATGAGGGCAAAGCAAGGATGCCTGCCTCTGAATTCACGGCTCAGGATTTTATTTTATTTTTCAGCTATTAACAGTCGTTAACAGCTTGACCTTAAACATGTTTACTCAGAAGTAAATGCTTCCAAATAATGGCCTGTGTGATGCAGTCTAGGACTTGGGAAGAAAAGAAAAAGATCCATATAGATCTCTCTCTCTCTCTCTCTCTCTCTCTCTCTCTCTCTCACACACACACACACACACTTTACCAGTTTAAGGGATATCCCCCCCCCCAAAAAAAAGAACCACCATTAAAATGATTTATTCCAGTGAATGCTTATAATTGTTTCCAAAAAATCTCTTCCATGTAAGCTGCCACCGTCTCTACACTGTACAGGAAAGTTATGCACTTGTTTATAACTATGCATCAATTCTTCAATATATTTCGTTTTGGAACAAGATACATATAAAATTCTTACTGAGCTTAATGTTGCAGCAAATAACACAGATATAGTAAGCATGCAGGATTTATCGCTTGCTGTAATGTCGTATCACATATTCTAAATATATATAGGCTGAGTGATATATACACACTCACGTGCAGACCAAATGAAAATATATTTAGTCGAAGAAGTGATAGATTGTGTTTGCTTTAATTATTCTACTCGGCAAGCACAGCCTGGATCAAGTAGTGCTTGGTGGCTATACTGCCTAAACAACACACACCTCTATTTTATACACTGTTCATGCTGTCGCTTCTTTACCTCTTCTTGCTGTGGTTGGCTAGAAACACATGCATCAGCCAGGAATTTACAACTGAAGGAATCAATGTGGTTCTCTTGCACATTCCTCCATGCAGGCATTGACAAGACTGAGACCTCTGGGTCCATTTGGTCTTACCAAATTTATTATATATGCCGCAGTAGATAGCTTCCATCTTCTTTTCCTCCCTAATCCTCCTGTCAGTGTCTTGACCTCTGCTCTCAGCAACCCTGAAACAATGGGCCAGTTGTCTCCTTGTTTTACACTTTTAAGCACTACTAATTGCAAAATCCTGTATTCAATGCTAGAAATCTTTCTGGGAATCAGGAACTTTGTTTCAATGCCATGAATCCTTCTACCAGTGCAACAGTACCGCTACTACAGTAATCCCTCCACATTCACTAGGGTTAGGGGCACAGGACCCCGGTGAAAGTGAAAAAGACATGAATAACTCTAGGATCTCCTAAACCATATGTAACACACATAAAAGTATGATCACCATATTCAACCCACCATGGATTACTCTCAGGCATCAGGGTTCCTTCACAAGGCAGAAGTGGGTGGCTGGTGGGGCTTACTGCCACCTCCGCTGCTGCCTTACACCATTTTTAACAGGGACTTAAAAGCCTCGCTTGCAGTTTCTCCGTCTCAGGAGGCTTGCCATCCCTATTAAAAATGGCATAGGGAGGCAGCAGAGTTGACAGCAAATAATCCCTGAATAATCAAATCCGCAGAAATGAAACCAGCAAATGTGGAGGGCTGACTGTATCTTTAGGGCTAGCACATCTTAGGGCTACACACATCTTTAATATCAGCCTTAACTTTGGATTCCCAGGTCTCAACAGTGGCTGGGAATGCCAGCATGCCAGCTGTGCCCGTTCCTGGAGAGGTCAGCCCTCACCAAAGAGACACATGCTTTTGTTGCATTCCCTTTGGATTACGCTAATATGTTCTATGTGGGGATGCCTTTGAAGAACATTCTGAAACAGCAGCTGGTCCAAAATGCTGCAGCCAACTGTTGACTCGGGGGGGGGGGTGATTACAACGAAAATGTAAGTCCCTCCTCACAATAGCCCCACTGGCTGCTGGTCTTTTTCTAGGGCACAGTTCAAACTGCTGGTAATAACCTGTAAACCTACATACAAGTACCCTCCCATATTAAGCTTCTCAGACTTTGAGATCTACAAGAGAGGTCCTTATCTGCATTTCACCACCTTTATTGGGGCAGGCACAAGAGAGGGCCTTTTTACCAGTTGCTCCCAGATTCTTCCAAAGTAGGTTAGTTTGCCCTCCTCTTTGTGGCCCTTGTGCCAGCAGACAAAAGACCTTCCTATACAGGCAGCCCTTCAGCAACTAATTACTTGCGGATATATTAACCTTTTTAAAAAATACAGTACAGTTTATCTGTTATTAGTGTGGTGTATTAAAATAGTTTTAATTGGTGTTTAATGTTGCAAGTAATTCAATATTTTTATCTGTATGTTTTATTGTGTTTTCATTGGAATTTGTTTAATTATGTTGGAACCCGCCTTGCATCTTAGCTGTGAGAGCAAGCTGGGATATAGATCAAATAAAAATAAATAAATAGTGGTGGTTGTTATGTGATTATGTAATCTCCTCCAACACAAATTATTCATGCCACAGCAGCATTAGCTTTATCAAAAAATTGGGAGGAACAAAATGAAAAGTGATTTCTCGGGGATTAAGGTTGTTTATGCTAATAGCTGCTCCTCCGGTAGCAGCAAAATGTTGGAAAATTGCAGAATTTTTAGCATTAAATTCTTGGTATACAGAACTATGATAAATACCTGTTGCAGAAAAATTGAGAAAATCAACTTAAATTATACATGACTTTATTTTATATACAAATAAGGAAGGTATTCAACATCCATTGAGGTCCTTCCTCAAACTACAGGACAGAGATTACAGTATAAAGAATCATACAGATAATCCCCAGTACATTATTAGGTTTATTTCATAACTGTAATTGTAATGCAAAAGAGGAAAAATATGTTAAGGATCTTTCAACTTTAATTCTCTGACAACCATATACTTTATGTATTTTCTTTTCTATTTATTCATTTTGTTTTTAACTTTGTATTTTGAAAATTAATTTTTTAAAATTACATTTCTTCCACAGACTTTTCTAAGAAAGCAATTATTATTATTTTTTATTTTGACCCCTTTTTTGCAATAAAACAGCTATCCAGCGAGTCTGGCCAGGGCCCCTAAAACAGCTGTGGGGTGAGATGGATGAGGACCCAAGGCTATACATTGTTTGTTGGTATTGTTCCAACTTATAGTAACCCTAATATGAACCTATCATGGGGGTTTCTGGGGCTGAGAGTGTGTGATGTGCCCAAGGTCACCCAGTGGGTTTCTATGGCTGAGTGGTAAATCAAACCCTGCTCTCAAAGGATCAAAAAGCCAATAATAGATAGGTCTTCCTTTGTCTGAGACCTGGATTAGATTCTAGCCAGTTGGTGCAAACAGCACAGGCTAGATGAATAAATGAACTGACCTGGGTAAAGGGTGATTTCCTGGAAACCATCTCCTACCTTTCTCCGCTACATGTGTACTCACACAATGTCTATGGAAGAAAGAACTGGCACACTGCACGACTCTAGCAGTTGAATAACTGCCATAGTTCCATCCTGTGGAATTATGAAAACTGTAGTTTGATCGGGTGCCTCTCCTCTCCAAGTCTCAGCAGCGGAGCTTGGAGTGCATGGAGGGGAGAGGTGGCAGTGGTGTGTGGCCGCGGTGCATGGGGGCATGGCCACGGCATGTGGGGGCGTGGCCACAAGCTGGGACGCTCCAAAAACGTTGCTGCTGGGGTGAACCACCCCCATCCCTATGTGACTGTCTCCGACCCTCTCTAAAATGGCCTCCTTCTGTATCAGCAATATATTGGTTGCTGATTTGCCACTATAAAAATTGGCTGAGTGATATAGTTTTCCCAACCAGCTTTTTGCCCAAGGTCCCCTCTGACAAATGATGTCAAAGACACCAAGCACCAGATTTCCCTCTCCCCCTCAATTCTTTTTGACAATTCCATGTCAGGGGATTGAAGCATGGTGAAAGAAAAAGCAGAAGATATCATGCCATAACCCCAGGTCAGGTCTGCAACAACCAGGTACAGCGCTCCCAACTGTCTTTTACTCAAATTCTCTGAAGTACTAAGCCCAAACAAGTCTTTTGTGTTGCCCTCTCTTTGCCAATCGTGCCTTTTGTTGTGCCCCAGCCACTAGGCTACACTTTCCACAAATGACTCCAGAACCCCAAGAGATGTGTTCAAGCAACCTTTTGCATTGGACTGTGGTCTTAATAGCATACTTAATAGGGAGAAAAATGAAGTTCAGTGCATATTATAAAGGCACAATATTTTCCCTTCTTCATGCACAGCTACAGTGTGGTTACAATACTATCTTTTTAAGAAAACACACCCTCAAGTAGGATTCAGCAACTCAGCTACTAGTTTTCGACATCTTTTGAGCCATGGCAATTAAACAGAAAATGATGTAGGGGGAGAGATAATCAGCTCTGCTTCCTGTTTGGATGCAATTAAAGGTATGATCTGTTTCATTTAAATACCCATGCGAATACTCTCCTTAAAGCAACAAATATGAATAGTGGTTCATTTGCAAGGTTATTTTTTCCCCAAGCCTTCAGAAGTAGATTACTGATGAAGCAAAAATTATAATACGGCAAGATGCTATGTATACAAATGGTTTGTTCTGTCCCGTCACATTGAGACAATCTGCTCCGTTGTTGTTGTTTGTTGTCAAGTCAACTTCGACTTATGGCAACCCTATTCAAAAGCCCTGCTCAGGTCTTGCAAGTTCAGAGCCACGGCTTCCTGGGTTTAATCAATCCACCTGTAACGTGGTCTTCTTCTTTTCCATCAGCCTTCCACTTTACCAAGCATTATTATCTTTTTCAGTAAGTCACATCATCTCATGATATCTCATGAATGTGCTCCTGCAGGGTCATAAAAGGACTGGATTGTTTTTGAAAAATGGATGCAACTGAAGTGGGAATCTAGTTACAATAACCTGGGACCTTTTTCGTGTTCCCTAGTCAACCGCTGCCATTGTTTATGCAATCACACATCTGGACAGTTTTGTATTCAAGTGTGATAAATGGACCCAATAGCTGTTTGGAGTCTTTGCTACTGTGAGGTTTTTCTATTTTACAGCCAGGAAAGAACACACACACCTTTTCCATCCTTAATTCCCTTGGTGAAATCTAGACTTTATGCAATGAATGATAGTGGCCACAATGCAGCGACTAATACCAAGAAAACAGCCATGGCTTTGTCAGTTTTTAGCTTCAGAGCAGCTTGCTCTTTGCATTCCATAGCCAACAATGAGAACCAGCTATGCACGTGTTGCTCGGGATTGGAGCCATGGCCAGCACTGAGGTGGGGACTTCTACCTTAATGTAGACAGTAAAATTTGCAGAAGCATACCACAAGAAAGTAGTGCTGATTGTCAGGGGATAAAACAATGTGACCTTCTCCTCAGTTGCCTATACTACTTCTTTTAGCAATCGTTCTCACGCAAGTGCCCAAAGAATCTCTGAAGGTTGGTGCACCTTTCAACCTATGAGCTACCTGGGAGGAAAATCTCCTTAGAAATGGTTGGATCTGGAGTTGCACTTATGTATACAGAAGTTTGAGCCACTAAGAAAAGGATGGATAACTGCAAGGGCAGAGGAGGCCAAATTTATGCCCCACACCTACAAACACACCCATGGGCCACAACAACATAACATACTTGTGTGCCCCCAGCAATTCCCAGGATAAATTTTTCCCGAAACCCCATCATGCAGGAAGAGTATTGTTTGGTTTTGAGGGTCAGTAGGACAAATCTAAGCAAACCACTTCATTTCTAAGGCATTTTGTAGTGATTTGGCTATTTGAGGGCATATTGTATCTAAATAAAATTAGAAAAAAAAATCAGGGAAGGGGAAATCTGGCTGTCTTGGACAGCTTGGGGCTGCAAAAAAAAGGGGGTGGGGCCCTTTTTATTCATTTACTTAACATATACTCTTTTTCTTCTTCCAGTATAAGAGAACTGGGGCTGCATTTTCCACACTCCTGAACTGACACTTTAGCCTCATTAGAGTTTAACAACCTAACCAGTGGTCTGCTCCAGCCTTTCTACCCTGGAGAAAACCTTGAAATAACTTTCAGGGATCAGGGAATCCCTGCATTAAAATTATTATACCTACAGCTCAAAAAAGTGTCCCTCCCCATCTCAATTTCCTGGGGAACTCCTAGTGACTTCTCATAAAATCCTAGGGTTTCAGGGAACTCTGGTTGAGAAACTCTGACCTAGAAAGCCTTATCCTCTAAGGCCTGGCCTTTCTCTGTTCATCTTCTGCTCTCCTACACACTCCTCTTTTGTTAGAGGAAGTGTTATATTTGTTTCTCCATGTGAGTTTGCACACTCTTACGCATGCTCACTTCAATAGGCCTTCCTCCCCAAGATGTTTCATTAGGATCACAGCCTAAACATTGCTTATTTACTTTCCATTTTGGTCTTCTCCAAAGAGCTGAGCCATTTTCTTCTGTTCCCAGGACCCCAGTATAGACAGCGCTTTGGGGTCTCTTTACAACTTCTAGTATGTCCACTAGGCTCATGTTTAGCTATCCTCAAGTCCCATTAGTCCCATTAAATCATTATACCAAAGAGGATTTTGTTCCTCTAATGCTTCTGTTTATTTTGTAAATCACTTTTGTCACCTTTCTGTGGTTCTTTTTACTAAGCTTGTGCCCTGAAATTCATTAAAATTTTGCACAGCAAAATGATAACTTTAATTATCCAGACAACCTGTGTGACCCAAATTATTTGGTGCATTAAAGTAATGCTAGATGCTATCAGAGGTTGCCCACAAAGCTTGCCCTCAAAGTCTGTGTGAAGGAGTTTGTGGGCACACAAAAGGGAGAAAAAAATAGAAAGGTAGCACCCTTCCTACTAAAAAAAAAATATATGTTTCACATAAATTTCATTAGAAAGAAATAGTGGAGTATTTAACAAGGCTATTCATTCATTCATTTATTTATTTATATTGCATTTTCTCAGTTGCTTTCATCCTGCTGTGAGCAGAACAGCACCATACATGAACAGGCAGCTGTAGTACATTACTGGCATAGCCAATGAAGCCTGCTTTCATTTTCTAACCATTCAGATGCCAGTTTTGTGTCTAGTTGCAGAGCCTATTATCTTTAGTTCCTCAAATATTAGTAAGTTTTAGCTACAGAAATTCTAGAAAAAATAACTTACACAGTAACATTGCATGTGTAGGACACAGGCAAGGTGAAGTGATTACTAAGGTTTCACCATGCCAAAGCTATTTGTGTTTCAACCTGTTCTAGGAATTGTAATTTATCGTAATGGTTCCAAATCCAATGGACAACCATGTGACAGTAGGGCGTGACAGTATGCTTAGGCACAATTCAGTGGTTTGGCCAACATCTTTCCTAGAAATTAAAATACATAAGCTGATGTGATGAACTCAATGGTCTTTGCAGATGTTGTTGGTCACCGACACCCATTATCTCTCTGATCACATTGTCTAGAGCTGATGGAAGATGAGATCTAACAACAGAATGCCACAGGTTCCCAATCCATGTCCTCAGGAAAGGTGGGAAATAAGCAATTCCCCAGATGTTGTTGACTTGCAACTCCCAGCATTAATCACCACTGACTGTACCAACTAGGCCGTTCAGCACCATCTGGAGGACTCCAGAGTTTCCACTCCTGACCTACTATGACTCTCACACAGTAGTTTTAAGCTCCTTTACAATTCTATCTGCCCTTGTAATTCCCTTGCCTGGAAGCCTCTCTTTTCAGTGGAATTTGCTGCTGAGACAGTGTGCTTAGGATCTAGGTGTGTGTCCATAGATTTCTACAGATCGCTCTTGATGAATATAAGGAGTACATTAAGAAAAAAGCATTCGCATTCTCAATGTATATGAGGCGTTTTCAGCACAGTGTCATAGATCAGCTATGTTCTAGTCTTCCATTTAACTATGATTAAAAGGAGCAAAAGAGCATTCTTCACAAAGCTGTAACAAGTCAGGACCTGTAGCACATTACTGGCATCAGGTCCCATAGCTTGCAGTCCATTTTTACAGCTGTTCTGAAGTCAAAAGCATTCTGCGTAGAAGGCATGCCCATCCTTGGTCGAGTCAAGCAAAGCAAACCACCATCCCCCATCCCCCAAACATGGTAATAACTTTATGCACTGCAGGTTGAACTTCCAAAAAATCAGCCCAGACTTGTCTTTGCTCTTCATACGCTTGCAATGAGATCATTGTACTCCATTGAGAGCTCAAATTCTTCTAACTTGACAAAAGGCATAGGTGAACATGTCATGGTTTTACTGTTTTGCAGAGCTAAGATTTTGCAAAGATAACAAGAGCTGTTCAGTGCTTGCCTATGCTCTGAACATGTGTTAATCTAAAATGGCTGCTCAGTAATACTTTAATTGCAGTTTCATGGCAACAAATTGCCACTTAGCTGTAATAAATTTTCTTGTGGCTTAGTCGAACTAACAATGAAGGCATGCACCTGAAAGAAAAGAAGACAATAGTAATGCAGCACTTTACGTTCTACAATGTCAAAGTATGGGGGAGCAAACCACAATGCCAAGCCAAAACAGTTTTATACCAAAATATTTGGCATTAAGAAATACATACATGCCACAATCTCACTTCTCATCTTTATTATGAGAGCTCTTCACAATACAAATTCCCAGGCACCAGAGTAGTGCATATTTTTGAGATCATTTTTAAATAATCTAGACGACCAATAAATACAAACACATCTGACAGCTGTCAATTTTTTGGAGCAGTAAGTAAATTAGTAGCACCATTCACCTAATCACTAAACATAAATCATCAGTGCTAACATATATGACCATTGCTCCCCAGTAACAGAGTTAAAATTCTAAAGCAGGGGTGAACAAACTTTTCCTTTCAATGGTCGCTGATCCAAAGATACACAGATGATGGAGTTGGATCGAAGCCACCTGATTTGCAGGACTGCATAGTTCTCTCTACTGTCCTATCTCAGCAACTCCATGCCCCTCTCCCATAGAAATGAAGCCTACAACCATGTTTTCTATGGGTGACATTTACTTGTTCAGAAAGAAATGTTGCTGTCACAGTCTCCTTTTATATTCTACAAGAAACTGAAAGAACTGCTGAAAGAGAGCTTATAAAGGACAAGGAAAGACAGACAGTCTGCCATGGCATACAGAATTTGATTTGGAAAAGCTTAAATCATCCAGTGCCAGTAGAACGTGGAGACCTCACTGCTGGAAAACTAGAAAGATATTATCTGTTAGTCAAGCAGTCCCTTTTTGCAAAATTAGTTCATTAAAAAGTAATAATCGTAAGTCAGTTTTACATACTATAAACACAACCACTGTATTAATTCATGGAACTGATTTCATACCAGGTGAATTGCCTGTTGAATGTTTGAAAGCAACAACCATTTTTGAAAATTCAAAGCTCCTGCAGAATGACAAAATTATAAGTCAATGTCTATATAAAGATACACATTATAAGTAACATGGATTCGAGGGATCTTTGTGCATAGAGAACTGCTAATATAGAAAAATGGCTCCTCCGTACCCTCCCTCCCAGACTCTAAGGTGAGGGTAAGTGATCAGGAAGATCACCATCTTAAAACAGTTCCTCATACAAAAGCAAACCTCTTCAGCATCGCCTCTCAAACCCACACACATTTCATCACAATTACAGCCCATTTTTATTGTTGATATGCCTCAAGTTTCAAGAATATTTTACCCCAGGCAAGAATACTAGTTAAATATGTCCCATTGTATATTCATAACTCCATCAGTTCTCCTCCAATTTAGCACATCAAAGCAAAAGCTTCATCACTTGCATGTGGATTATGCTAACATGAGTGACATTTGTAATCTTATAGGTCTGCAACTTAAGAAATGCTTTTAAGCTTGCTATTAAATAGGTAGCTGTGCTTTAAGAACCAGTCATATAATAGTTTATTTAAAGTCTTTAATGAACTTCAGCCTCTTCATCGCTAAATGCCACACTATATTACTCACTGAAAATTATTAGCCATCATCTTAGTACTTCTAGGTTATATTAGACAACTGTAAACCTGGCACGTACAGCTTTAACAGCAGCAGGATGAGTGCTTATACGGAAAGAATGAATTTTAAAAGGATGTCTACAACAGTACTAATACATAAGCTTTACACTTCTGTGCCTCAGATCTCCTCAAAGGAATTCAGAAAGCATAATTCACAGAATTCTACTGGCTCAAATATTTTAGTAGAATACAGTTAAGGTTCACCTCTGAAACCATCTAAATTGCTTTGTGTGTTATTGATTGTTCCTTGGATTTGGACCAGAATCATTTGCATATACAGGAAGCTGAGAAACAATCACTTAGCATTTTTTAAAAATAACCTTTCTATGTATGCAACACACTGACATACCCATAAATGCATGTTTGCTTCTTTAGTCTATGAATATACTCAGTTTTGCTGGACACAAAGGAGCTGCTGGCTCAAAATTCATCTCCCTTTCCTGTACTTAAGATTCCCTAACTTGCTCCCAGATTTGACGCAAACTATAATTTGCTACTAATTTATCACTGTAATACCAGGGTTGAAAAAAGTCAGTTCCCTAGTTCAGACGTAACTATGTAACTGCAGATCAAACTATGATGTGCTATAAAATTGAAAGTCCAAGCAACTGCACAGGAAGAAGAAACAATACACATAGGTCATTCATGCAGTAACAAAGCTTGGTTTAGAACTGTACCTAAACCAGCCCAATTTAAGAAATGGGTACTCCAGGAAATGGAATCACCAATGGACTATGCATTAATTTTAACTTTAAAGGTTTATTAAAAACAATCATTTATATTTTCATATTGGAAGTATAGACACCTACTATTTTCTCAGTATACAATGAAATGGCTGGATACTTCCGCTTCAGAGACCATACATGTTTCCCAATAAAGCATTCAAGACACCAAATTCCTATGTCCTTTTGTCAGCAGACCTGAATAAGTGAATTACACAATACCATCTTATAGGCTGATTGATATCAGATACCACAAGATCCTCTATTAGACTGGGAAACAACTCATATACCGTGTAGTTCCCTCTGTCCTCTTCCAATGTGAAATTAGTCAGAACCCAGAATCGTGCAGAATCGTACCTTCCACTTAGACTTGCAGCCAATATCCAGAATGGTCAATTATTTACATAACTGGAAAAAGAACACTGCATTTACCATTCCTGTAACAGCAGTGATATTCCTATGTGGAGAAACTAAATACTGTTCCAGGAAATTAAATTTATTCCATACTAAACTGGATACTGTTGGAGACTCCTCCCATTACACTTTAGCATAGGCATCTTTGGTCACAGAAGACATCCAGGTTTACCTCATGTACAGCAACAAGCATACATTTCTGAACTGAATCTCCTGCTCCCCACCCCACCCCCAAAAGAAACTCCACAGTGATCTTCTGGGAATATACTTCTAGTGTTACAACTGAGGTTCCTTGCGGGCCTAAACTTCCCACTCCACCTCACCAGCCATTTAACAATTCCTGGTGTGTTCTTGCTAAATCTCAACTATGTATTCAAATTTCAGATTCTCTGCTTTATTCACTGACTTTTAGGAGCCGTTCACTTCTACAAAAATAGCTTGATGCAAGCCCAGGCTATCACCAGGCATCAGCTATTACATTTCAATTTATGTGTACTATTTTGTAAATGTGCACACATCATCACAGTTGTATCAGGTTTGCATGCTGGTTGCTGTGCACTTGGCTTTGAATTTTGTATACCATGTTCTACTCCCCATTTCTGTATACATCACGCTGCTTTACAGATTAATTAGATAAAATACAAGGGTTTTGCATGCATCTCACCTTGCTTCCCTGGTGGAATATTTCATGAAACTTTTCAATTAAGCTTCCACTATGATACACCTGTGAAGCATTGGAACACAACAAGCACAGAAGAAAAAGAATGCCTATTATTAGAGACAAAGAATACAAGGAAAAAACTTAACTCTACCACTACTACACAAGTTAAAAATCCACAAAAAATTTGAAGTGAAGTTGCTCTCTCAACATGTTGCGCTATACTGTCAATTCAAGTTCTAAATCGGTTTTCAAATCTAGGAGAATTTTGAGCTTGAAAATCTGGAGGCTGCAGCAGTTACTGGATGTGGCCCAGCCTTTCAGTTCACATAAAAATGATTGTAGAAAGGAGGGCAGGAAACACACACACACACACACACACACACACACACTTCCTGTTGTTAACAAAGTTTAGATGACTTAGGTGAAGAAAGCACAAGATTAATCACATTGAGGACTTAACTAATGAAACACTGCTGTTATCTGAATAAATATTTGAAAGACTAGACTTTGCTTTTGAGTTCTACACAGTTGCCAAAAAGTGAACCATTATTCAGAGTTCAATGCATTCCTTAGTCCCATAAAACTGTTAGAAGGCAGGAAAGTCAGATTTTAAAGTCAAATGTACCCTTAAAAGTGACAGCTATATATGTAAGCTTTCATTTCTTGACAAAGATTTGCCACATCACACTGAAGTCCAAACTCAATTAAGGATGTTTTCATTTTAAGTTTTTATTATTTAAATACACCATACTAGAGCAAATGTCTCTGAAAGTATCACAAATAAAAGATTTTTTTTTCTTCTTCATTCAGCAAATTAGGAGTAGGTGAAAATTTCTACACAGTAGCTGCTATGAGCTTGATTTTTTTTTCCTTTTTTTCTTTTTCATGTCATGGGAAGTAGCAACATTAGGACAAAACACACTTACATGCATACATACATTGTATTTTACAGAGATACAACAAAAGTGTTTGTGATAGAGTATCACAAGAGCCCCATCCTTCCTTTAGCTCATATCTGAGTTTTGAAACACATTTCCTTACAACACTTAAATATACAAAGAGCAAAGAGAATCTTATTAAGGTAAAACACAGGGTACAAATTCTGGCCAGTGCCCTGCTAATTGTTAATGAGGGTAGAAAGCAGACTTGAAAGCTTATTTTAATTAGCTTCATTAGTCATTTTCCCCACCCCTCCCACCCAAAGTTGTTTTCTTCCAGTGGATTTTTTTTTTCATTTTCTCTACAGTCTCCCATCAGCCCAGATTCATGGAGTCCTTAATGTTCATTTTCAGTCATTGTAATACACCAATAAATGTGGGAAGGGCAACCAAGAGTAAAGAAGGTGCAATGGCATGGAGCTGGCACTGATGCTAGCTACAAGGTGACGCGTCTACTGGAGACATGGGATCCATCTGTGATGAACAAAGTTTGAGATGAAGGCACGCATTCTGCAGTACTCTGACCTTTTAGCAGACCTGCAAGAAATAAAAATGGGCATCTTAGCTAAAAGTGTTTGACTTGAGCCGAACGTGACTGTTTTCGTCTCCTCCTTATTCACTTATTTTATTAAATTAGCTTCCAACTGTGATTCGATTAAAGGTTTTTCTGCAACAGTCATCCAAGTCCCTAAAGAATTTAAATGGTAAAACAGAACACAAAAATATTTTCTCTAGTCAAGCAAGATAAACTTTCACAAAAAAAATTTAAAAAATCTTCTGGTGGGAAATTCTACAACCCCTTCTTTTCTTTTACAAAAGATGCATTTCCTTTGGACCAGGATGAAATGACACGCCTTGCCTTTGAAACACCAAGTAAAGTGATCTTCTAAATTAGGAAAAATTCTGTCTAAAGAAAATAAGATACCCTCCCCTAGGCAATGCTGGTTAATATGCTGCATAGCACAAAAGCTAAATATAGACATTTTGGAATATTTTCCTCCCATTTAAGATTCTTCGTCTGCTATGTTAGTTAATGTTACATAAACTCTGTAATATATGAAGTCAAACATGTGCCTCCACTGTGATGTGTTAATGAATTGTGATAATTAAAAATGCCTAACTAGAAAGAAGCCTAACTTCCATGGATAAAGTAAAAATGATCGACAGTTTTTAAATGCAATCTGTTTGCAATTACCAAAATGAAATAAGATATTTGATTTTTATGGTTTTTAAATGACATTTTGAGCTTCCTAAGAAGTTTTTTTTTTTTTACCCTTTCTGTAAGTTACTAAAAGCCTAAGGTCTATTAGCAACTGCAACCCCCCACATTCAAGCTAATTAAAGTGGTGGAAGCTTGGAGGTTTAATTCCCCAGAGCTGATGCTCAGTGTGAGAAAGGTAATTTGTCTGTCCAGAACAAAGATTAGGGAGCAGCCAGCAAGCATATTTAATAAATGAGCATCAAGTGTCCTCTACTATGGACACAGACAATACCAATTATGTAAGTACAAGGGAATTGTTGAGCGATATGTAAACTAGAAGATTCTGTGCAAGAGAGAGAATAGCAAAACGTAATCTAATTCATGCTTTATTTAAAAGTATGGGAGCAAGAGCCAAGTGAATGCTCCGATCACTACCAATGGAAGGAAAATGTATACCTTGTAAAATAGGTGCAGCGTGAAAGGAGACAAAAAAATGGAATCCAGTATACCACTATGAGCTTTAAAGGAAGCCCTTCAGCAGCAAAGTGATCCTGCCCCTCTCCCGTAAATTTCTACACAGGACAGCATACACTTCCATCAAGCCCCAAGAGGTTTTATTTGTTTAACTATGATTATTTTAATGCTCAAAGTCAGTGGTGACTGTTGTCTTGCTTCTTTGAAGGACATTATTTTTAAGAAACATCTTCCCACTCAAAGCCTGATGGGAAGCAATTTTGAACAGAAGCTTAATGTTTCACCCACATCTGTGGATCATGTGACGAATAAAATGCACACATGCTCAGGATAGCCACTTCACCAGAAACTACTACTGACCCTGGGCAAGCGGATAATTACAACACTGATAACTCCTGAATGCTTAGCCTAAGGCATAATGTCTGTTTCAGACAAAACGAAAGATAAAAAGGAGGATGCTCTGCAAGAGATGGGCCACTTTGATCCATAAACTTATGGAATTTCTCTCTTATGTAATAAAAGATACTGGAACCAGCTCCTTTCACCCACTGCCTGACTAGTATCAACTCCTATACAATGACCTATATTAACTAAGGACAGAATAAGCTGATGAGACCCAACTCCATTAATCTCAGTCTACAGATTGCTCAGCTACCTTCAGATTATAAATCTTCTATAAGTAGTGGATAAAGTAGAATATGGCTTATTGCTTTTAAAGCGAGATAAGGGAGATAATACTGGAGTTGTGGGGCTTTCTTCTGCGTCTATTATACCATAAGCATTTGTGTTGGTTCCTGCACACATCATAGAACAACAACAGCTATTACGGTTTGACCAGCACAAGTGGAATGAGCCTACTGAACTTGAAGGTGAGTAGCCAGTCCCCCCTCTGAGGAATGGGTACACAAGTAGCTACAAAATATCCAACGCTGAAGGGTGTACAAACTACTTTTCCCTTAGATAATATAACCCTAATGAACAATAGCCATGAAAGCTGAACTTAACTCACAAACAGCACTACCATTCTCACCCAACCACAACCATGGAAGAGATGAACCACTTGATGCACTATACTAGCACTGAGAAGATCACTTTGCTGTCTTCTGGGTTTTTTTTTTTTACTCGACACCTCTTTGCCTATCTTTTAAAATATAACTGCAATGTTCAGTTAACAGCCACAGAAGAAATACACTGCTCTTGCTGAACCCTTCCTGCACAATGAGTTACATGTAGGTTGGATTCAGCTTTGCAATCCCAGCATATATGTTTGTTTCCTTTCTTCTCATCTCTACCCTAACTGCCAACATGACTTTATTTTTGCTGAAGCACAGCAAGACCGGTATAGAAAAAAAGCCACCAAGCACATTAAACTTTAACACATATACACAGTAAATAGATAAAAATGAAATGCTGAACCCCCAGGAGAAAATACAAAAAATATTGCCCACATTTAAAACTGGAACAATTTACAAGCAAGGATTACCAGTTAGCATCTAGGCTACAGATATCTCAGATTCCAAAGAGAGTATCCTAGACCTCTTGTTTGGGAACAAGGCCCAGGAACAACTCAGCAGGATTTACTTTCTAACAATGCGTATTTAAGCCCTCAGCCATATCTATATTGCTTAAAAATACAACATGCTCATAATTATTACGTAAATGGCAATATTCAACAACATTCTGAAGTACAGCAGAACTACTCGGTGACACATTCATGTTTTTCTGAGCATATTTACCCTCTAAAGACAGACATTTATATTCTCTTTGATGCTGCAGAATTCATGAGCTGCCCAAGGGCTGCTTTTCCCCCCCCAGACTTTATCTTCAAAATTCCTACTAACAGATAAATGTTATTTTTTGCTATCCTTAGAACAGACATTAATGAAGTTCCTATTGTAAATCCATAAAGAATTACCAAGTGAAGTGTGCACTTTGTTTCAATGCAATAACTCAGTGCTGTGTGATTGCCTGGGTTAATGATGAAAAAGTCAAATATACTATCAGAGCTGATGGAAAAATCCATCACCAATTTGAAATTAAAATTCATCTGTGGTCAATAAGATTTAATATCCATGCAAGTGGCGCTGTAAAGAGTAAATGAATCAATGTCATCAATACATAATCAGTATGAAATATGATGCGAATAAAATTATGTGCAAGACTTGTGCATTCAGTGTTTTCTGGATCAGTGTGGAATGAACGGTCCCTTAACTGAAGGTTGACAGTAATTATTATAAATTAGGCATAGCAGTTATCAAAATCCACTCACTTCCATAGCAACTATGGGACTTATTAGGGAGATTAAAATAGATCTAAGAACTGTCCAGTTCCAGCCTAGACACAAGACAACTGTTGAACAAAATGATTTCCTACTCTGCTACTGCAAGTAAACCACATCATACATTAGCACCAAAAGCCAAGTGAAATGACACACACACAGTGAATGGAGCCAACAGGAAATGAAAGAATGTTTCTTGAAATCCAGCCTACTCAAGCTATTGAGCAAAATAAACTTAGTTACCTTCCTGACACTGTGGTTCTAAAAAGCAAACCTATACAGTTAACTTATTTGAATCCAGGATGCTATCCTTCTGCATACGTACTCATCAAGAGATCATTCTGCATCAGCAAATAGCCAAAAAGTTGATGAAACATTTTACCAAACAAACCGCAAAACACTGCCACCCCTCAATTCATACAGATGGGATCCAGATTAAACTGGAGCCGCTTCTCAAACTCAAAACATTTCTATGTTTAGACTATCCTGTTAACTACAGTCCGTTATGTGACACCATTTGAAAAGATTGCAAGTACCAGGCTGGACACAGGTTATTCCCAGCTTAGCTCTAATAAGAGCTATAAGCAATTGTTCAGTATTCACCTTCTGGTCTGGCAGTAGTGGATTGCTCTGAAGTGAATTCAAATGGCCATTGATGAGAGCTGTAGGTCTATCATGTTCGCAGAATAAACTGCCATTGATATAGTGAAACCTGTCTCCAGGGACCAGGCGGTTCCGGCAGGTGGAGCATGTAAAACACTGAAATGGATGAACAAAAAGAAGGTTAAACTTTGGTGTTAATGGTGCAAAGAATATGCTAACATTTGGATTACAGCTAAAAGGATGCATGGCTTTGTCCCGCTACACAAAACTGCACCTGTTGGAACTCAGCCGGCTTTTCAGTCATGTAGTGCCACTGTCACTGGGAAGACAAATGCACTGTTGAAAGCCATTTTATGTATAAATAAGCCAATTTAAGAATTCTCAACAATATTAAATTATATCCCAATTTATATAAATGTATGTGTTGAAACACCAATGTGGAAAGTGAGACAGAAGGGATAAGTGTTAGAAATACAGGCTTTCTTACCTTAAGATGATAGACATTCCCTTGTGCCCTCATAACCAGCTCACTAGCAGGAATTGACTGCCCACAAGCACTGCAAGCACCGCTATTTCCAAATAACCTGAAAACAAGAAAGTTGGCACTTGTTACTTCCCCCCATGAAAGACATCTGCGAATGAAGAAGCCATTTCAGCTTGCAAAGCCCTCTTCTGAAACTTGTTTGCGTACTCTGGATGTGATAACTTAAAAAATGCAACAGAAGCCAGAGAGTCACAGTAGCACCCCACGCCTCAACTTGGATGCACAGGATCTAATAAAATATTGACTTGCATCTAGCAACACAAACCAATTCTCTGCAACACTTTTTATCAGATTACTGGGGTTTGTCATAAAAAAAAGAGAGAGACAGAATTCATGACTAGAGTTTAAATGCATTGTGTCCTTGAAATTATATGAAGAACTTTTTTGTACTTTAATCATATCTTGGGAGATGAGTCATCAAAAGGGTTAAGAGGATTTGATTGTATATCTAAGACGACATCATGCTCAGTGTATTGAAACTCCAGTAAACCTCCATCAGGGCAGAGTTTCCATTAGAAACTCTCGGCTATCCAGGTTGATATATAATGTGTATGGGTTAACCTTTTCAATCATGGTGTCAACACTTTAGATTTGCCTCTGCTCATCTCTTTCATCCTAACCTTCTCTCTCTCTCTTGATAATGAAATGCTTGCTCCAACTTCCCTCTATCTGCTCCTGAGTCCACAATTTAGATTACTTCATCTCTGCTAGCAACAAACTGAATGAAATTTCGATTTGAGCAGAAAGTAATTTACCGGGATCTGGACCCATTTGTCATCATATCTCTCTGGGTGTTTGCTGTATCACTGCAGTTTTCCTATGCAATCAAATGAGACCACAACATCTGCCATGGGTGGGTGGGGGGGAGAGCAGAGGAAAAGCAGAGGGGGAAGGGGGAAGAGGACTGTAGAAAGATATACACAAATCTTTCAATGCATTTAAAGGCACATATACTGTTGAGATAATAATTTAATGAATACTGAACTCCTGCTTTTACAGTGTTTTAACATTTTTAAAAGGCTTGTTGTTGTTTGCTTTTCTGCAGCTTCTCATTGCAACCAGAATATTTACAATGATGGACACAGACACATCTCCCCTAGGTCCACAACACCTAGCTAGCCTTCCACGCATGAGGATCCTGAACTAGCTTGCTCACACACCCCACGCCACAGTGCAAGAAAAAAGAGCACTGGATATTAAAACATTAACATAGTGTTGTAATAAAGATTAATTATTTGCATTGCCCTTTTTTCAAATAGTAAATTCATACAATTTTTTATGTGTTATCAATCTGAAAGATTTTTTTTAAAACATAAAATGCTGTAATCTGAATGTTTGCTGCATGCCTCTGTATCAAGGAGACAGAGAGAAAAAAAATAATTGCTTTTGAGTTTTCCAGAATCAGTGCTTGCAGAGGGAGGCTTGTCATGTTCAAACTACTAATTTGCTGTCGCCACTTTATTGAAAATAGCCTGTAAGTTGTTATTAAATGTATCGACTGAACGACAGGGAGAGTAGTAAAACTGCCCCTTAAGATGGCTTTTAATAGGAAGCCTGAGAAACAAATTTTGCAGCAGCATCGATTTGAAGAGTTCAATCAAAACTCCATTTCAAAACTAATTAGTCTGAGATCCGCAATACACTGACACTTTCTTGCGAGTCAGAATGGGTACAAAGAGAAAGCTGAAGTGATACACTGCCAAGACCTCCAGCCTTAAAAGGACAGAACTGTCTAGAAAACTAGAAGGATGCTATTTTGGTATCTGCTCAATCAGAAGGGCCACTACAAAATATTTACAAGCAGTACTATAATTCCATAATCAGTATTACTATGTGTATTGTTCTTTGCCCTGCCATCTACCCAATCACCATAAGCTCCAATGGCAATAGTCTATAAGAAAGTCATTTAAAGAGGCAGTAAGCAAGGCTTCTTGGAGTCTATCTGCAATCAAAGAGGCAACAAAATTTACAAAAGACGGTCTTTCAGTGTGGCAAAGTGAATTCTCATAGCTCCATGAATGCTCTCTTCCTAAAAAAAGAAGACAGAGAGAATGCGCGTGTATGTGCACGCGCGCGCACACACACACGCACACACACACACCCCTCAGGAGGCAGCAAAGACAAAAAACTATTTCAGAGCTTGCTGGTGAAGAGAGGAAGAATCAAATGTAGCATACCACTGAAAAATATTTTTCACCATTCTGACTTCCTTGTGCCTCATCTCTTCAAGCATTATGCCCATTATGCAAAACTTCTCCGAAACAACTGTACATTCGCAATCAAAATTAGAATAGATTTTAATGACTGCAAGAGTCAAAACTGTAATCCAGCTGGGCATCAGCATTCTACACACAGCGTTCAGAATTCTGCACACAGACACACACATATAATTTGATTTGTTTTTAAAAAATGAAAATGTACTTAAAATATTCCTTAAATATTTGCTAATTTGCACCATTAAGTCATTGCTACTAATGGAAATGTCTAACGGAAGTGTCTCGACTTCATCTACTACATTTTTAAAAAACGAGTAATCTGCATTCTTTCTCCCTGCCAATAAGTATAGCAGGGCCATGTAGTTTGTGGCAATTTCAATGGAAATTTTGGGAGATTTTTTTGTTTTGTTTTCCTAAGGAAAAAGACAACGACTGCTAACTATCCTATTACTGAAAAATTGTTTTTACATGGGTTCTGTGAGAGAGGAAAGTTAATTAGCTAATCAGAGAGACTGTCCAGGACGGTATTTAATTTAAAAGGCTGGAGGCTTTAGGTGCTCAATTAAGTAGCTATCGGTCTCAGACTGGACTTTAATGGGCTCTTTTCTCTTTAACTCCAGCAATGGGGGAGAGATACCCCAGGTCAGGCTAATTAAAGCCAGGGGACTCTTTAATTGCGATGACAGAAGTGGTTTCAGTTTCCTTTCTTTGGGTCTTGAAGTCCAAGAAGGTTGTTAATATTTCAACATTTGGGCAACATAATCAATCACCAGCACTGACATGTTGCATACGCAGATGAAAGGAAGGTTCTACATCTTGTAGCATTATGTAATGCCACCTTAAAATTAATTTACCTCTCTCCCCTTCCCAATCCAAAGTCAAAACTTTTAAGAAAGGGACCAAGGATAATAAAGTTGGAAACAATGAGACTTCTTAGTCCTTGCACTTCAAAAATTCTGTTTATCCAACTAGAATACTTTCCAAATAAACTGCAGAAATATAACACAAAAAGAAACGATTGTAGGCATCATTAAGATACTGTATAAACCAAAAAGCTAAGGACTATCAGCTACTGAGTTCCCTTTTCTCTTTGTATGTGAAGAGAGGGTGGCATATCTGTACCTGAATGCATCCAAATTGCCATTTGAAAGAACTGCATATTCAGATCTACTGATCCAGAAGCAATTGGTTTTCCAGTAGAGTTCCTACACTGGATCCAAATTCTGCACCAGCTGTATCAGATGTAACAAAGACTACATAGAAAATTATGCCTGGAGCCAAGTCCATTAAAGGTACTTCAGCATAACTACAGCCCAAGCACCTTAAAAGCACCAGAAGCTATTGATACCTAAAGGGGGGAGGAAGGCGGCCGTGGAAGTGCTGCATTAGGGAAGGGGGAAGAGAAAAAAAATATCAGCCAAATTACGCTTGGTTAATTCAGAGTAACAGATCTGCCCCCAAGTGAATTGGAGGCCTTGAATTAATTCTGTTATGACAAATCAAGATAAACGTTCCCCCTAAATTGCATGCGATTTAATTAATTTTTGAGATCCTGGATTTTTTTTTCCAAGCTAATAGTTCACATGCTCCTGTGCTGTCATTGTGCTTGAGTGGGCAGACTTCAAAGTGATATTAAATAACCAACTATTAGATTTACCTAGCACGTCCTATTGGAAAAATGCCATTTAATTACCTAGCCTGTTCAATTAAAGGGACAGCATTCCCTGAATATAGCAGCTTGCTGTTGATTACCAGAAAAATGAACTCGTTGCCTGGCGGCTCCCTTGCTTTCCTCCACTCCTCAAATAGCTCATACTGTGGGATAGCCACGTGAATGGCAATGAGCAGGAAGGAGAGCATCTTCTGCCTGTTGAAATAGGGATCAAGTTCCTGCCCTGACATGTCAGCTGCCCCCCATCCTGCACTTTAGGGAACTCTGGATGGTTGCTGAACTCCCTGCTCTACCCATTATCCAGACTATCTGATTAGGACATTAATAAACTGCAGATCCCCCTTCTGTCTCCCCACCATCATCAACCTGTCTTCTTTCCCCTCCAAATTAGGCATAGGGAATCAAAGAATCACAGCAACAGACACTTGTACAGAAAAGAGTTCTCAGGCACTAGCCCTTTAAGAAATGCCTCTTCTGCTTCCCCATGCCCCCCCCCCGCACTCCAATCCCACCCTCGCCAATTCTCTCTTGCTCTCTCCAAGGCCAATTTTGTTAATTAAATGTTTTGTTTGCGACACAGCTCTCATTCATTTCGGACACGTCATTCCAGGCAGATCTAAGCCAGGGACGAGATCTCATTAGATAAAACCTATCAGAACTAAGAGAAAATGGAGGAGACACTAATTAAAGCTCTTAATTGTGCAGATTCACTGCCACACTACTGCTTTATCTAGAATCTCATGGCTGGGAGGGCTCCCCATCACCCTCCTCCCTTGCAAAAAAAAGCCTTCAGTGTCCTTAGGGTACTACTGTTACACATTAAGGGGCCAAAGAAGAATCAATGGACTTCCATCCCCTTCACTCTCTCGCCGCCACCCCACACACTCAGATCTGCAGCAGTTCTTTGACAGACTGGGTAAAGCTGACTTTATAAAGCCTCAGCTCAGAAACAGTTTTAACATTCCTTGCTTTAAAAGGGAGGGTGGGATCCCTACAGTCACATCATAACCTTAAAACAGCTAGTTATTTCATTCCAAATGCTGGATAATGAATTCTTTCAGCTTAATAAAAACATCCCATTGTAACTGCAATTAAGGTCATTTTTGGAATTTCTACAAGCACCCTAAAAGAATAATCAAGGGCTTCTCTCTCTCCTTCCTACCTAGTCCTCAATTAAAATGACACCCACCCACTGCAGAATGTTAATGAAATGGTAGTGTCTTTTTTTGCCAATAGATTCAGACATCCAGTTACATGTGTCAGAAAGTCATCAGGGTCACAGATTTACCTCATGGAAGTTTATGCACTTGCTTCATTAAGCTTTTCTATCCATAAGGATTGGATAGCCCTCTAGAAGCCTATACCTGATATAACTGAAGTACGCTGGATCTTCATTTTATTGGGCAACCGACTTAGTTCTATGGAAAAGTCAGGCGGATGGAACAAACTCAGTTCAAATTTACCATCTGATAAAGCACCCTATTTATAATCGCCTATAGTAGGACTGTAATAAGTTTTGGCCACACAAAAACCTGAGGCAGAGATTCCAATAAGCTAGTCTGAACTTGCCTTAGGGATACAGTAGGCAAGTTCTCTTTTTAATTAGTAGTGATCAGAAGAGGTTTGTTTGATGGTTTTAGTAGAGAGAGACGAAGTCTGTACCGTTCATTGAATCTGAACAGTAGTGTCAATTTTTCCACTTCAAACAAACCTCTTTTTCTAACTGTTCTGCTCTATTTAATTAGAATTCTGTCTTGCTTATGCAGTTACTTCGGACAGGGATCGAGAATGCATCACTGTAAGCTGCACACACTGATTCTCAAGCATTTACTTTAAAAATCCAGACACTTAGCAAAATTAATGTTGCAATCCCTTAAAACCTTTCTATAGCTGTTTCGTTTCCTGTATTATGCTTAAATGATTAAACGTGCCAGCATTACAGTGGGGAGAGGAAGATATAAGCAACAATCGCTTTAGTGCCATTCTTTAAAAAAAGTGATGCCTCTAAAATCAGTATAAGGTTTCCAAAATTCAGCATAGCACTACATACAACAATCCACAGTGTCACATAAAAGTTCCAAGCAGAAGCCATTTCAAAAATATTTATAATCAAGTTTTTGATATGAGGACACAGGAAGATTTCAATCACTAAACTGGTTCCTTTTTCCCTTCCAAGAACTGAGATACTTTCTCAAATATATCTTGAAGTATGAAGACCTAGATTATACTGCCAACACACACTGCCTTTGCTTCGCATTCTTGTTATGCCAAAAAAAGGTGGAAGGGGGCTGTTTAATTACTGATTGCTGAACTAGAACACCTCCTTAAAGCATTCATGTGCATCAGTCTATCAAGTCATTTACTCAAATTAGATGTGTAATCCTTCAAAATGCCTCCTTTCAAAATGAGTTTAAAGGAGCTCCAGTTCACCTGAAAAGATCCAACGGGCACCTGACCTTTTAAATTCTTTTCATTATTTGCTGCAAAACTAGTTTGGAGAGGGAAAAGGTAACAAATTTTTGTAATGCAAAGTGAAGAAAATGAAGAACGCCTGAGGTAATTATAAGAGTTTGAGCATTTATCCACACGTGCATCACTTTCTTCTACTAAAAAAATATACCCCACAACAATATGAAAGCTATTGGGTTGTGTATCCACTTTTTTTTTTTAATGTAAAACACACCCATGGCCTTTCCAACAGTTAATCAACTCTTTTGCAATGAATGTAGACAATGAGTCACTCCCTTTCCAGTTAAAGGTGTTTAATGCAAATAATAAGACAACAATTACTGAATCGATAGTCACCTATTTAACTCTGCACTCACTCTCCCACCTATAGTTACAGTAAACACACTCTTCACCCCCACAAAAGCCTTTGGCAGCTGACTGTTTAGAGCTGGAATTGCCCCTCAAAAGTTCAGAAGCATCCTAGAAGTTCCATCCACTCACTCCTCTCACTGGACCACCCATCCAACATTCCCACCGCAATCCAGAGAAGGAATTGCTTCAGTAAATTAGGCTTCTAGTTTCGAACTACCACTTGCAGGCAAAGTTGTTCCCGGTCCTCGCCTTTCTATGTTTCATAGAGAGGTACGAAGTTGTTATCCAGATCTACGTATAAACATACAAGGCGCACACAGTTCAAAGAACCAGCGAACCAACCAGCCTACCGTCCCTCTGCCTCTCTCACCTGATGTAATCGTTTCTGCACAGGATCATGCCACTCTTTGTGTAGCAGGATGTGCCAATTTCTCCCAGTTGGGCTTGGCAGCAGGAACACTTCAGGCACCGACTGTGCCAATAGCTATCCATGGCATACAGCAGGAAGCGATCAGCAATCTTCCCCCCACAGCCTGCACATCTCTTCCATGAGAGGGAGCCACTGGTGACCGGGGGAGGCTGCGAGCTGCTGCCCGGGTTCACCATGGTCTGGATAAGAAATAAAGAAAAATGAGAAGAGAAGATTAACTTGTCAGATCAGGAGCCCTTGCATCTTGCCTGTCTAAGGCAGCGCTATGTGAAGAGGAGGGGGGAAGGAGGGGAGCAGCCACTGTTTACTTTTCAGAGTCTTTGTTCTGGGTTAATTAGCCGCCTCCCTTTCCAAGTTGGCTAGTAGTGCCCGATGACAGTTTTAACCTGCTATGCTCCTGTCAAACTTAGAGTGACCCCCGCTTTGTTTGCTGCCAGGAAAGTACACACACCTGGAGTCACACAGTCTACATGGCCCTCCCAGATATAAATTGTTGGGGCCCTACAACACTAAAATGAGAGGGCTCAAAAGCAGCCAGATAAAGCCACAATGCCTAACAACAACTCTTGGGAAGCACAGCTGCACTTCATGAGTTGGAAACAGTTCTGGGGCCTATTTAGGTCTATTCTACAACAGAGGTGAGCAGAAGCTCTAGAGAAAACCTGGAAGCTGTGAAACTGGTTTTTCAAGGTCTCCTTTTCCATTCCATTGTTATCAACAGGGGCCCAACCACGATTATCCCAATCTACTGTTTTCTAAAAAAGATCAAATGAAGTGGTCTCCCCCCACCTCGCCCCATGCAAAAGAATGCTTTACCGAATGATAATAGATCACTAGACTTTAGGAAGCCTGTTAACTTCCCATACAAACACAATCTACTTTTGTCTCACTAATCTGCCCTTGATCAGCAATTTAAATGCTAAACGCTTTGTTGCCCTAAAAAAGTTTGGAGGTAATAGCAAAGAGCCACAGAACAATCAAGTATGCCCCACTCAGGAAACAGTGAGCATGGCTGCCTCTGAAAGTGCTGTAAAAAAAAAAACAGAGAGAGAAAGAGAAGAAAAGAAGGACACAAACTGATAAGTGTGTTTTTCATCTTCCAATAAATTCTTTATAAAAGCAGGGCACTGAGGAGATTAATAATGGAACCAATTCATAAAGCTTACACCAAACCGATTAATTAAAGTGCAACAGACTAGGGCCATTTCCGCACTACACTCTCATAGCGCGATTATTCCACTTTCAACATCCTATGGAATCCTGGGGTTTATAGTTTAAGGAGGGGCCAGCCGGCCTCTCCTTAAACTGTAAACCCCAGGATTCCATAAGATGTTGAAAGTGGAATAATCACGCTACGAGAGTGTAGTGCGGAAATGGCCTAGGAGTCCTTCATTCCTTTACACTACAAAAAAATATCAATTTATTTACTCTCAGTTTAGCAGTGTGTTTTACTTTTGTTCTTTGTAAACTGTATGTGCTCACTTTAAAACATCAGGATATTTGCTAAGACCTACAACACCGGTGAGAAAGCAGAAAGGTAAACTTTTTCTGCCACTCACTCAACTTGGTTACAACAGCAGCTTCAGGTTCCTTAAAATAGACTTTAAAAAAAAAAAGAACAAAACAAAAGAGGATTTCCTTCAAAATAACTCCTGATCATATGGTTCAGTTGACCACACAATATACCAGACTGCGAACTGCACCAATTAAGACTGTAACTAAAAACCCAGAGACTTGGGAAAGAGAACCACTCTAAAAGCCATTAGCATTGCATTTCTCTGAATGCATCATATACCTTTATGTAAATTGATTTCTGATGCATTTAACTCACGAAATGGCCTTTTGTTACCATTTCCAGCAAAACGAACCTGCATTTCTGACTTCTGATTAGAAACAACCCATTTCAAATGATACAAACTGCTTTAGATCTTTTCAAGACCAAAAATCCCCCACATACAAACCCACTTGCCTGATCCCCTCCTCAAGTTTGTGTTGAAAAGTAAATATTATACATAAAGGAAACGTTACACTGACAGAAGCATCCAGTAACCCCATTAAGCTAAAGCTCTTAAGGACAAGCAATACCTTAATGCTGATTAAATCTAAAAGAGATGAATCAAGAGGACTGGCCAGAAAGTGACTCCCTTGATAACTAAGGACGGGCCCTCCTCAAGTTTCATTTGGAGTTGGGGCGGGAGGGGGTGGCAGAGAAAGAGAAGGAAAGCTTTTAACTTAAATAGGCTTACTCTGGTAATTACACAGCCAAGCAATTTAGGTCCTGGAACAGAGGCAATGAAACAAAAAGGAGAGCTGGCAGCTAAAGGCAAAACACACACACACACACACCTCCTTTTAACAACGTCTCTGGTGATTTTAATGGAGACCAAGGGAGGGACAAACAGAGAGCTTGCAATTTGTACCACAAAAAAAAATACGGATGGTTAACTCACGGCTTGGTTTTAATTAGCCTGATTCATCAGATTTCTCCCGAACAAAAAGGAGGAGGAAAGAAAAAACCTCACTTCAGATTTTCTCCCCCCTATTCCCTCCCCCCCCCCACCTGCCACTGTTTCAAAACAGTGTTTATTACAAAGAAAGTGGGCGACCGCTTCTACCACCTCGACCCCCGGGGCGCAGGGACCGGGCGAAGGAGAAGGGAAGGGGAGAAACCGGCGGGGCACTCGGTAGCCTTCCGGACCGCGCCGCCGCTACGAGCGGCCCCGCTCGGCCGCCGCTGCGAGAACCACTCGGACCGCCGGAGTTTACAGGCGACCGACCCCGCGCCCGGCCAAGGAGGCGGCGGCGGCGGCGCATCGGCGTGCGCTTCCAACTCCGGAGCGGCGCGGCGCTGCCGGGGGCAGGGGGTGGCCGGGCAGGGGACACGCCGAAAAGAGCCCGAGCCCAAGAGGCTGGGGGGGGGGTGGAGGGGGGGAGGACAAGCAAGGACCGCCGCCGCCGCCGCCGCCTTACCTGTTTCCCCTCTATGGTGCAAGAGGCCGTGGATAACGTGGTTAAGGCGTTCGCGGGAGACCTCCCGAAAGACGGGGAGACTCTTCTTGTCGGAGAGAGAGAGACAGACAGCCGGGAAGGGGAGGCTATTTATCTGTATTTATTTTTAAAAAGCCACCAGCGCGTTCGCTGGCGACGCCAGCAGCAGAGCCCCTTCTCCGCCTCAGGAAACTGCAAGCGCCCCACCGAGGAGGAGGACGACGACGACTAGAGGAGAGGCTGGGGTGGCGGGGAGGGAAATGTCCGGAAAGCGTCTGCTCTTAGTCCTTCTTTTCTCTCCTTCCCCGCCGCCGTCCTCCCGCTGCCGCTGCCGCCGATGCTTCGCCCCCTCGGAGGGACCCGCAGAGCTCAGCCCGCGCTCAGCGCTCGGGAACGGGCTTCAAAACGCGAGAAAAGGCGCCGCCGCCGCAATCGCTGGGTTAAGTTTTGGCAGCTGCGGCCGCACTTCGGAGCGCTCCCCCTCCCCAGCCCCTCTCCTCCGTCGTCGCCTCGGCGGCCGCCTCCTCCTCCTCCTCCTCCTCCCTCCTCCTCCACCCTTGCAGAGCTCGGGCGGCTTCCAAAGGGCTCCTCGGCGGAAACAAACAAGCCCCACCGTCCTGGGGAAAAAGTCCTGGGAGCGGGGGCGGGAGGGCGGTTCAGCCGGGAGGCAGAGGGAGCCCGGGCGGCTGCGGCAACTACGGCGCCGGCGGCGGCGGCTTCCTCTCTCCCGCTGCGGCCGAGGCTTCCCCGGAGCTGCTGCTGCTGCCGCCGCTGCCGAAGAGGAGTTGGTGGCGGTGGCGGTGGCGGCGGCAGGACGAGCGACGAGGCCCCTCTCGCTGGCGCCCTCGGTGCTCCTCTGCGCTCCTCTTCCCCATGTGTTACTGACAGAGCAAAATCCCAACAACTCCGCGGCTCGGCCCCTCGCGTCACGGCGCCTCAGCCAATCCCCCCGCCGCTTGTTCAGGCGGAATAATAAAACCTGCCAATCCCAAGAAAGACAAAGGAATGAGTGTGGAGCGACGGGGGAGGAGGCCGTGGCGGGAGGAGGCGAGAGGGAGTCTCTCTCTTAGTCAAGGCAGGTCGGAAGCGCGGCGAAGGCAGGCTTCGTAGCCGCCCCCGCCGGGGAACAAGGAGGGGCTGCTTGTGGCCGTCGGTGGCGGTGCCGCTGCCCGTCGCCCGCACCGCCCCCGCCCCGCCCGCTTGACCCAACTCCTCAGTGGGACTGGAGGGGACCCCTCCTCCCGACCCCCCGGCGGTAGCGATAACGACGCGGAAAAGAGAGGGCCACTTTCCCCAATTAATTAAGGCCTCCATCGCGGGCGCGCTTCCGAGGGAGTCAGCCGCGCCCCCCCCACCCCCGCACACACTGCGCTCACTTCGCGGAACTTTGGAGTAAAGCCTCGCTTGGGACTCGGGTGGGCTTTGGCCGCGGTTAGAGGCGCGGCTCGGGAACCACGAGTGGGTTCAGCGTAGGACTGGGCTGCTGGTACGCGGGCGCGCCTGCTCGTTCGAGGCCCTCCGTACGCGCGGGAGTGTGCGGGGCGCAAAGGAAGAGCGGGGTGCGGAGGCTAATTTGGGTCCCAAAGGGGGGGGGTTGGGTGGGCGAGCCCTTCGTGCAGGAATGGTGGACTTCTGCAGAGGTTTCTGTTCAGGAGCAAACTCCACTGATTTCAGCAGGGCTCGCCTTCACGTGCTTGGGCACCGAGTTCCAGCCTCTGCATTTTACCTCGGAATTCGGGTTGTTTGCAGTTTCCACATAAACATAAAGACGGTCGGCCACAGGCTCTTTGCGACCTGACCCAAACAACTGCGAAAGCTTTTCTGCAGTTCTTTCCTCGTCTGTCAAAGAGAAGGACTCTTGCTGTCTCAGTTATGTACCTCATGCACTTTTCAGTGTGCCCGGCACTTTACCGTTTCTGATCTGTCTGCGAAAGTGTCTTGTGAATGGGCTAAGTCGAACAAAAGATTCTAACTGGGCCAGAACCACCCCGTGGGCTTTACAGCAGAGGACAGTCAGCTGAGCTGTTACTGCATCACCCAGGCACAACTTCAGTGCCCTGTGCCACCCTAGCTCTTAATTTGGCTAGTTGCCCTTCACTTTATTGGCCAGCGATGCTATTGGGCCTTCTAGAGATGAGGTGCTACAAGTTGCTGCAGTACCTGAAGTAATCTCCAATGGGAAAGCCAAGGGGGGCAAATATGCGCTGCATTTCTCCAGAGCCTAACTCCATTCCTTGTAAATGCCACATCTGGGCTAGGGCCAGCCCTGTTATTAGGCAGAGGGAGGTGGCTGCTGCAAGGAACAGACTTTGGGTGTCATTAAAGAGGGGAAATAGTTTACGAGTCACTGCTTTCTTACTGCCAGATTTGAGGAGAGGTACTTCTGAGATTTTCTGTCTCAAGTGGCAAAATAAGTTGGCTGATGTTGGGTACCATGCACTTTGATGAAGGTACATGTCATTAAATGGCCCTCCTTGTACTTCACATACAAGGAACGCTTCATGTACATCATGAAGGGTACGTTCAGAGCCAATAGGTTTGGGAGCCCACACCAATAAGCCTGACAGGACTGTGATTTTCCCAATCAGTATTTCTCGTATAAATGTACAGATGATCAGTGCAGGAGTAACTGTCAAAAGGAGCACTAAGACTATATGAATTCTGAGGAGAAAACTGTATTGCTTATTTTACTTGATGTTGAACTTTTGTTAATTATATATTTCTCACGGTCACTCTACTATGTTTCATGGGACAGTGGGACTAGACTTTCACTCTCCCAAGTTTGACACTAGCATTCTGCGCCATTTTTCAGACAGTGTTTTGTATTGTGCTTTAAATGGACTGTCTAAGTTGTTAGACTCTGTGAAGTTCCAGTTATCAAAATCACAGATTGATTGAAAGGAACATAAGTACAGTTGTCTTGTTTTCCTGTACTTTTCTGTGATACAGGCAGAAATTCAAAACATGCACCATTTCCAAGCACAAAGGTGCAGTAATAGGGAGACACCTCATTTTTGCCCCTTTATTAGAGGTGGAAAAGTAGTTTAATTCTTGCACAGAGGTCTTTGCTTCACACACACACCAAAAAAACAGGAAGGAAAAATATGGTCTCACCTCTACCAAAGAAACAAGAAAAATAATGGAATTATAGAAACAAATTATCTAAAACACATAAAGTACTTTATTTTATTCACTTTTCTCCTAATACAGAACTCAAGGTGGCTTGTGTTATAGGTTAAAGCAAAATATAAATAGAACAATATATAGTGCAAAAGTTTAAAACAATGGCCATTTCTGCACTAGACTGTTATAGTGCTGTTATCCTTCAAATAAATTGAGAAGAATGACCACATCACTCATTTACAGACACTTTCCTCAGTCATCTGTGGCCCCAGAGAATCAGCTTTACTTTGTGGTTAGGCCTAAACAGTTCATTCACCTGCTGTGGGTGAGCAGGTAAGTGGATATTTGCAAGCCTTCTCTGATGATGGAGAAACTCAGATTTGTGTATGCAAAAATGTTGCTCTGTTTCAAACAACACTTGCATGCTCTCGAAGTTCCTCTCCCATCCGTAAACCGCGTGAATGCTATTAATTTGGATTTTGGGGCTGCTGCTTTATTGATAATGAATAATGAATAAGTATAACTCTTCCACTGAACAAGAGAGTGAAGAGAGTACAGATCATCAAGGGAGCACTCCTCAAGCCACTTACTCCAGGGCAGGCTGGCTGGGGTCAATGGAATGGGACTACTCCAGAGTGCAGCCAGAGGTATTAGTGCTGATTATGTTGATATTAAAGTAATACAGGGTCAGGCCTACTAAGATGCTTTTCCCCTCAGATATGTCAGAGAGCAATTTGGATTCAGTCAGATGCACACATACTTAACACTTCACCAGCTCCTCATGTGGTATACTCCTCAGGACAAAATTTGATCTTCTGATTGGAAAAGTTTTTTAAAAACCCACCCATGTGAGCAGCATCCCTCTCATCAAAGCAGTGGCCATTGATTTTTAAGTACTCCTTGTTGAAATCAATGGGGAGTTCAGCTTAAAAATTAATGCTACTGTAACTCGCTGTTATTAATACCCCATAAAATTTTAAAAGAGGAATATGTTTTACGTTCGGCTGGCAGTTAGCAGCGCATTGTGCCATTTAAAAAGGCAATACCATCGTTCTTTAAAACAAACAGCAGAGCAAACTTGAACAGAGCCAGGCCCAGTTAAAGGAATTAAATACCCAGTAGCATAAAATTCTAATGGAAAAATGAAATATTAATTCCATGCATAGAACAGTTGTCGAGTCCCATACATAACAAAAGTTATAAGCAAACATCCTCGAAACAAGGAATATTCATAAAGGCGATGGCAGGGGGGAAGCTTTAGGTATGTACAGCACTGTACAGCACAGGTAATGGTAATCTAATAGCCTGTCTGCATTGTTAGGTCTGTATGCTAGATGTGCATGGTGGACACACGATTCCCTGCCCTATGTTGATTTGAAATCAAAAAAGATGACTGGCGTTGTTTTACATATATTGACCACATTGAAACGTAGAAAGAAAGTACAACAAGTGTTTCCCTTGCCCACCCAGGCTTATAGTGAAGAATGAGCTTTTGTGTGTAATCTAAACAGAATGGCCACTCCATGGAAAACTCACGTGAGAGCCATTTGGCCTTTCTGCCCTTTTGAGTTTGGATATTAGGAACTGGATGGCTGTGAGTCAGGCACTATCTCTCAGCTCAGCCTGCCTCAAAGGGTTCTTGTGAGAATAAAAGGGGTGAGGGGGACTATGACTGCTGCCCTAAGCTGATTGAAAGAAAGAGCAGTTACTGAAATCAGACACTTAGCTAGCTGCTGGGATAAGTGATGAAGCAGTGCCTCAGTGCTACTTTTAAGAGTAACTGGTTACCATTACTGGTGGTGGAGGAGGTAATTACTGTTCCAGTTATATTTCCAAACCAATTTGTTGCCTGTTTCTTCTGTAATTTATTTCCAGTTTTTGGCTGTTCTGTAAACCACCTACCATCTAAACATGCTATCCTCTCATTCACCTCATTGTCATCTTAGGCCATTACTGCACTACAGTGTTATAGTGCTGTTATTCCACTTTCAACATCCTGTGGAATTCTGGGGTTTATAGTTTACTGCGGCCAAAGAGCTCTCTGGCTGAAAATTCTAAGTGCCTCTCTCTAAACTGCAAATCCCAGGATTCCATAGGATGTTGAAAGTAGAATAATAACACTACAAAAGTGTAGTGCAGAAAAGGCCTTAATGTCTGCAACAGAGCATGATGCAGCCAGCACTTGTACCAGATGCTATTCCTCCTTTACCATTTGAGGAAGTCATACCTCCATAACCATACGAGTGATTTAAAGTTACAGTCACACCAAAAGGGAGTTGTAAGCTGCAATTAAGTTACAACTATACTGTAATTTAGTTATGCTTTAGTTATTGCGGAAGGGACTAATTGCAAGTAACTACTTTTTTGTAACTAGCTACTTCCAAACTTGATGAAAAAGACATTTAATATGTACTCTAGGACAGTTATTCAGCTATCATAGCATGTGTTCCAAGTCTGAACGATAGTTTTAAAAGATGGGGGACAGGCTTGAGAATCAAGCCCTGTCTGACATGAATCTCTGAACATAAAAATAAGCATGTATGATACCTGTTTATTTTAAATAATTTTATATTAACTTTTAAGGCAAAAGTCCCACCCCAGCAGTTTACATTAAATATAATGAACTGAAGTAGCTGCTTTTAACTACAAACCACACATGCGCACGCATGTGCGCGCGCGCACACACGCACACCAGTTATGATTGCTTTTTGAGCCTTTAAAGTGCACTTAAAGTCAATGAACAGAAGGTGCCCAGCACATCTCTTGCAGAAAGACATTCAACAAAGACCCAGACTGATGGGTCCTAATGATGGCTGCTTTGAGCAAGGTTTCCATAGCCAACTTTAGGGCCTGGACATCTACATACAGATGTAAGCAGCCTATCAAATACATTGGACCTAAGTTATTTAGGACTTTATATGCAATTGCCCTGTCATTCAATTTACAATGTCAGGAATGAAATTGTGACATACCTCTATCTCCCCCTCTCTCTAACAAATTAGACTGCTCATGAAAAAAGAACATTATAATACGATGTCCTCGTTTTCTGATCAACTACTAATTTTTTGTGGGGAATGAGTGGGTAGTAGAGAGCATATTATGGCTGGAATTCTGTTGCTTCACTAGAAGTTGCCCTTTTTCCTGGGCTACACTGCAGTGGTGAGGTAAGGGAGACAATACCTGCAGCTCAGGCCAGTCTAATTCATTAAATATCTTCCTTCCTTCATGGCTGCTGCACCCACAGCCTTTTTGACTTCCACGGCTACCATCTGTGCTGGCCTAGCCATGAACCACTAGGATTCTGCCTTTTATTTGCCATTTAAAAAAATACTATAATCCACCCTTCAAAATCTTTTCCCTGGGTCAACATACTATAAAAGTAAACCAAAAAAAAAAAAAAATTCCCTAAAGCCATCAGATCCCATCTGATTTAGGAAGCTAAGCAGGAGCAACCCTGGGTAGTACTTGAATGGGAGACCATCAAAGAATATCAGAGGCTATAGACTGTATTTCAGAGCAAGGAACTGGCAAACTGTTTCTGAGCACTCCTTGATTCAGAAAGGGGTCTGGGGAGTTATCAAAACACTTTGTAAACAGAAGTTTCTTTATCAGAGGCTTTGTTAACTGAGGTATGCCTCTACTTAGATGGGTAACTACCAAGGAATACCAGATGCAGTAGGCTATATTTCAGAGGAAGGCAATAACAAACCATCTCTGAATTTTCTTTGCCTAAGAAAAACCCATGATATCTGTGGGATTGACAGAAGTCAACAAGCAACTTGAACACACATTCTTTAGAGGTGAAATCTGAAACAAGAAAATAGACACACACACCCCCACACATAGAGACATTCTGTATCCCCTCCCACGCATCCTTTTTTTCTTTAAATTCTGCCCCATTTAGGAAACAATTGTGTTGAGTGATTTTGTAAAAAAGTGAGAAAGAGGGAGGGGGTATGCATGGAACTTCCATATGGTTATTTATATACATAAATACAACTTTAAAAATAATCACTATACAGTATAAATAGAAATGGAGGATGATACTTAGCCAGAAATATCTAATTGGCAGTGGATGGTGCTCAGATGACCCGGTTATCATCATTCTTCATTGTTAATGTCAATGGGCTTTACTGTCTCTTCTTCAGTTTTTTTTTTTTTTTTTTTCGTCCTGAAGCTGGGCTGGGCAGTGGCAGAGGGTGGCTTCTGTGTCAATAGGGTGCTGAACTCACTCTGGAATTTGCTCTGAACTTGAGTCATCAAAGGTCCTGAACGTATTTGGGGGGTGGGATTCAGCACCTTGGCTAGTTCCTTCGAAGTCTGAATTAAAACTCAGAATGGATTCATTACCCTGCTGACATGGAAGCCATCAGGTGCTGGCTCTTCAGATGAAGAAAGACATTTTCAGCAAGAGGACTGTCCTGCAACAGATCTTCAAACAGACAACTATTGTATGTAAAATAAGGCTTTCTTACTGTGGATCAGATCCCCCTTTAAAAATCCATGATTGCTATCAGCACATAATGACTGTCGCCTGCCTTTAAAAAGAAAGTTGGGCTTTTCTTTCCTCATTAGTTTTCATTTGATTCAGGCAGACTTAATTGGAAAGCATTTCTAGAGGGCAACTGTACACCAGAAAAGGCTATAACCTGTCTGTCCTAAATGTTGGATGAGAAAAGTGAACAATAGGCCACTTTTTCTATTCTAGCTTAGGCAAAAACAAATGACTCCTTTAACTCCTCCCATCCCAGCATGAACAGGATTGAATAACACCCACCTTCCCACTTATTAGGTGCACAACTCCTCTTGATTTCCACATGCAAGCTAAGAAGACACAGTCAAATAGGAATGAGCAGTTGAGATACATAAGGGGATACTTCTGTATCTGACAGAGCCTGAGGACTGAACTGAAGATGACAGCCATTGGCAAATCCATCCAAGGAGGAAGAAGGAGGAAGGAAGGAGGAAGAAATTCATAGTTAAGCAGGTGAAAGACCTGTTCTAAAGCAGACTTTCCCAACATTGGTTCCCCAGATTTTGCTAAATATGATCACTGCATATTGGTCATGTTGGCTGGGGGTGCTGGGTATTGTAGTTAACAAATATCTGAGGATCTAAGTTTTAGAAAGGCTAAAGGATAAACCCTTGCTTGCATCTACCCTACTGTTTAAAACAAAACAAAAATTATCTTTTCTAGGGAGGCCCACGCATTTTGTTCTCTTTTTCTTTCCTGTTCATTTTCTCAGGCCTTTTAAATAAAGTTTGTGTCTTCTTAATTGTTCTTTAATTTTATTTTTTTAAAAAAGAGTTGTCTCCCTTTTAGTTCTTGTGTTTTGTGATTGTCTGAATCTGTTTTAATTATTTTTATATATTTTTCTTTTTAAGTATCTGGAAGCCCAGTCTACACTTCTTTATATTGTTACTACTGGTGTTACTTCCAGTTACAAGGAAAATATATGGCTTTGAAAAGCAAGTGGCACAGAGTAAAGTTTAGGCAAGGTAAGGAAGAATGAACCCGATGGTTTTGTTTTCTCTAATGCTGACATTTTTTCCCCATTACATCTGTGAAGACATTTGCTATTTTTGGTGCATTCTTATTTTTTAAAAATGTATTGAACAGAATTCTCTGGTATCTACTCTGGCCAAATTCAGTTAAGTACAACTGTTTACAATATGAGGACAATGTAGATGTTAAGGTGAAGATCCTGTTAGGAAAAAAAATAGTGATAACCCTAATTCAGCAGCAGAAATGTATCAGGATAAACCGAAATCTGCATTTGTTTTCTCCCATTTCTGACCTTTTTTAAAGAAAATCTAAAGTTCTTTTCACTGAATGTTAGAAGAAATTTGCAGATTTTGTGAAGTCCTTACTGTAAGAAAAAAATAAAGGAAATGCTTCTCACTTTTCCCAACCTTCCTAACTATTTGCACTTTCATGCTACATGCACTCCCATCTCTTCCCCATTGGGATTTGGTGGTGACCTGACTTTTGGCTTTCCCATTGCCACTCGTTCCATAGCAAGTGTTTAGTGTTTAGGTGAGAGTGGAGGTCTGTTGAAGAACTGTTCTCTCTCAGTCTCTCCCCACCCCAAGAGGCTCTCCTTGCTCAAGGAAAAGAAACTTAGATGTATATGAACTAGGAAAAGAAAGAAAGAAAAGAAAAGTGAGCAGAAATTGATAAAATGAAATTCAATAGAGACAAATGCAAAATTCTACATTTAGGCCACAAAAATCAAATGCACAAGTACAGGATGGGAGATACATGGCAAAAGGACCTTGGGATTATTGTTGATCATTAGTTGAACAAGAGCCAGTGGTGTGATGCTCTAGCAAAGAAAGTGAATGCATTAACCAAAACATAGTTTCCAAGCTGAAGGAAGTAACAGTTGCACAACATTCTGTGCTGGTCAGGTCTTGTGTAGAGTTCTGTATTCAGTTCTAGGCACCTCACTTTAAGAAGGATATAGATAAGTTGCAGCAAATTCAGAGAAGGGCAACAAGGATGATAAGAGGAATGGCGAACAAAACAAATGAGGAGAGGTTAAAGGAGTTGAGCATGTTCAGCTTGGTGAAGAAAAGACTTGAGGGGTAACATGATTGCACTCTAAATGCCTCAAGGGCTGTCCCAGAGAGGAGGGGCCAGGCCTGTTCTCTGCTACCACAGGTGGTAGGACCCGGTCGAATGGTTTGACGTCACAGGAAAGAAGTCAATTGAACATTAATGAAGGAGCTTCTTGATGGTAAGAGCAGTTTGGCAATATAACTGATTGCCTAGAAAAGTGCTGAGGTCTCCTTCTCTAGACATCTTCAAAAAGGCTGACAGCTACCTGCTGGGGATGCTTTACCTGGAGATCCTGCATTAAGCTGGAGGATGGCAAATGAGACCCTTTCCAATTCTGTGATTCTGTTAATGTCATAGGAACAGGGTTAGCCAAAGACATTTTGCTGCTTGAAGCAAAGGAAACCAGCATCCCAGTTTCAAGTGCAGAATCCAAATGGACTCATATTGAGTGGATTGAACTGGTACCTTATTTAAACACTGCTGATAGGATAATGTCATCCACTACAACCAGGGGCAGCAAGTCTCCTTCCTTAAGATGTGCCCTTTGCTTGCCATCCTTCCTTCAAAGACAGCACAAAGACTTCTTTTATTGCAACAGGCTTAAGAGAACAAAATTTTTAAAGGCCTTTCAACAGTCTGCCGTACTGCTTGAAACTTTACCGTTTTCAAAATGCTTCTTACTATTTTCAATTATTTTTAATGTTTTTGAGAGTTTAATGTTTGAGAGTTTAATGCTTAATGTTAGCCTTTTGAATGTTCAGAAATCTTAATTTCTATGCTGCCTTAAGTCACGTGGGGGAGAATTACAGGACATAAATATGGTTAATAACAAGAAAAACAATGTAGGTGGTGCAAAATAGATGAAATTGCACATGTAGCTCCATTCTCTTAATGTGCTAGTGCCATTCTTATCACCCTCACACACATACCTCTACGTTATCCAGAAATAGGCAAAATCAGTGGATTTTGTTGGACTGCCAGTCCCATCAACCCTAGTCAGCATAATCGATGTTAGGGAAGATGGTACTTGGGATCCAGGAGCATCCAAATGGCCACCTCTTGCCCACCCCTGGTCTAACAGGATCAATGGCAGCTGGTGCCTTCCACGTCATTCGGGTGGTGAATCCACTCTGGTTTTCAGTCAGAACTTTTAAAGGAGCTATCCAAAGTGTTCAATACAAAAATAGTCTTAGCATCTTGGAAAGCTCCTCTGAATTTCTGACCAAACCAGCCCCAATGACAGAGTAGAGAGACGTGTGAAAGTTGCAAGTTAACAATGTGAGACTTCCAGTAAGGTCACATTGCTACCTAAAGCAACAAAGTTTCTAAAACTGACTATAAAAACTAGTGGCAAAGTTAATATGTTGACATATGTTAGCCGGAAGATTTTAACCGGAGATATTACTTTGTGGATAGTGATGCAAAGACTGACATTATCCCATTTTAAAATGTGAGAAAATAAATGATTATAATTCACTGTCTAATAAATAAATAAACCAAGGCGTACTTGATCCACAGCGCCACCTGTGGGTGTTCTTTATTTCTGCAATGTTTGCTTTAGCTGGACCAAAAGGATATATCAAAATATGCGATATCATATTTTGAAGGGGGAAACATGTAATATAATTCATGTGACTGAAAAACATAATGGGATAACAAATTACTTTTCCAGTTTTTCAACAACAATAAAATCCACATCTCTGCTGCTAGAAAATAAGGTGATACTTTTCATATTTCTGCATACCTTTGTCATTTTTAGAGATGTAAATCTTGACTTGTTTCATTCTTGCATGAAAGAATGAATAATTTCAAAAGTTTTCACTGGCTGAGATTACAAGAGGTTTTGCACATTTTTCAATGATTTTTTTCACACTTTTTGCAAAAAAAAGTGCAAAACCTTGTTTTTGTGAAAAATTCTGGCTTTGTGCAAAACCAACATTTTACACAGAAAGCCATATATTTTGCACAGTAGATATCTATAAAAACATAAACAGATGCAAACAATCACCAAGCAGGAGAACTAAAAAGGAGACAATTTTGAAAAAGTCCAATTTTCAATCCGTATCTCTAGGATACAACTAGATAGGACATCAGTAGATTTGTTTTTAAATGTGGGTCTGCCCAAATGGTACAAGGGTAGAGCAGTGTGCTTGAATCACATAAGAACCAAGGAGGTGAGAGATGCTTGGCCACTGCACATGTTACTTTCTACATACATCCCTTATCCCAATGTTTTTATACCTCCAAGTTTCACTTGATGTCCAGATGGGGCATGAATTAAACTCAAAGAAAAGTGATGACTGATGGAAAGTTTCTCACCTCCTACCAACTCATGCCCTTTCTGCAGTTTAAATTACCACTCTACTCCCTGGTTTATCCACAAGTAGAGGGGACCCATGTTTAACTTGCCACTTTTTGCAAGTACCTTAACCTTCAAGAACGGAGAGGATAGACCTGTTAAAATTTAATGCTGTTTAAAATCTACAGCATTTCAACTCTTGACTCACAGCAACTCTATTGTAGGGTTTTCTTGGCAAGAGGGAGTATGGTTCACACAAAGTCACTTAGTGGATTTTAGTGGCAGAGCAGGATTCAAATTCTGGTTTCCCAGAGTCCTAGTCCAACACTACATCACACTGGCTCTCACAACTTTTACTAGCTATTTTGAATTACAATTTGCTGTGAAGACTTCCAAGGTGAGCTAGGCAATCTATATTATTAGAAGTTACTATTGGGTTTATACATCATTTTGATCAGAGGTGGGTAAAGTATAGCCCATGGGCTGCATGCAACTCTTGGGACTCCTAAGTATACCCCTTGCCCACCCCAAAGCCTCCCAAAGCCCCCAGACCCATATCCTACATTTTTTAAAAAATATTGAGGCCAATTTTAGTGGTTTTTTTTTCCAGATGGACCCAAGCTACCTAAAAATGCAGTGGTTTCCTTCTCTGACCCCCTCAGACTTCCTCAAAATACCGAGAGAGAGAGAGGGAGAGGGAGACAGAGAGAGAAGAAAAATGTGCCAAATGGCAGCTACTAGTGATGTGACATCACTTTGGGCAAGAGGAAATGTGTTGGTGAAGCCCTCCAGGTAGGTACAGGGAGAAAAAATAGCCCCTGCCCCGTGTACAGTTGCGTGCTCCTGATTTTGATAATTAGACATACACATCTGCTCTCTATGCTAGGTTGTCCTTGTTACCTCACAAAACTGTTAAGATAATCGTTGTGTACCAGAATCCTATATGACCTGTTGTGTAACTTTATGTATTCCCAGCTATGTAGGTAAGGTGCTAATGATCCCTCTTACTGAATTCTGAAGGTGCATAATGGGGCACTGACAACAGCACCTGATGTGACATCGGTGTACAGTCCACATCAATGTGTGATACACATCAGTGCCTGCATTGCGTGCTATTGTGCATTGCACACTGATGTGGCCAGAGCACTTTGCCGATCTGCTATGTAGTAACATAACGGGAGCCCTCTGTTGGATATGGACACTACGCAACAACACAATTCTAATGCCCACAGACAAAAGTCCACTTTCAAAGAATAAGGCCTCAACAGGATTCTGGCCAAAGTTTGTGACTTTGCACTTTAAATTTCCCCACCACCTATACAAATATGTGCATAATAGCTGCCACCTGAGACAAATCTGAGAAAGGGGCTGCAGTCCATAAATCTTATGACAAATAAAACTTTAAGGTATCACAAGATTCTTTCTTGTTTATTCAAAAATCTGTATCCCAAGGTAAAAATGTAACTCTAGGACATGCTTGTGTTTCAGAAGCTATCATCATCATCTGAAATAATTTGAGATCTATGCGCTTTCTCCATGTCAAGAGAGGTACTCTGATTTATGGTACTTTTCTCCTGGATCTGAAAAATGTAGAAAAATGATATTATCAAGTCAGAGTTGGGAATCTTAAATTCTTAATGGGAGAGATTTAAGTACATGGTCAATTCGCTCACAGAAGTGAACGGCACCTTTAAAAAAATGCAGCATTGCTTGACTCATCATACCTCAGTTGCTGTTTCCCGATAGGTGGCACAATCCTATACACTTCTACTTAGAAGTAGACCCATTAAACAGTGCAGAAAGGTGATAGGAAGAGAATCAATTCATTTGAAATGTGGTGCTTGAGGACATTTTCATAGATACCATGAACTGCTAGAAAGACAAATAAATGGGTCCAAGAGTAAATTAAGGCCGAATTCTCCCTTAGAGTCCAAGATGACTAAACTGAGATTGTTGTACTTTGGACATATGAGAAGGCAGTAGGAAAGATAATAATCCTTGGGGAGGTAGAAGACAGTGGGAAAAAGAGGACTGTGTGCTTCCATGTATCAGCAGAGACCTTCGCGAGGAACCCAGCTTGCAAATCAGTGCTCTTCAATATTATTTATTAATGATTTAGATGATGGGGTGCAGGTAATCCGTATTAATTTTGCAATGATGCAAAACTGAGAAGAGTTGTTAACACATTGGAATACAGGAACAGAATTCAAAAGGACCTTGATAAACTGGAAAACTGGGCTGAAATTTAAAAAAAATGAAATCAAAGAAAGACAAATGCAAAAGTCTTCATTTAGGCCACAAAAACCAAATGCACAGGCATAGGATGGGACAATACTTGGCTCAGCAGTATTACAGGTGAAGAAGACCTTGGGATTGTTGTTGATCAAGCTATTGTTTATGCTCTAACTGGAGGTCCTGCATTGAGCAGGGGATTGGACCAAATGGCCCATGAGACCCCTTCCAACCATATGATTCTAAGAGAAAGATCACACCACAAGTGAATATACTCATGCAAGAAAACCACAACCCCGAGTTTGCAAGATCTGGGCAGGGAAGCTGATGACCAGGGATTGTGGAGGTCTATCACCATAAGTCAATGTTGACTTGAAGGCAATTAACAACAACAACAACAAGCCCTTTAGAGGTGCATCCAGACTGATTAAAAGGCCAGAAAGTCCCAGATTTTGTTCCTGTTCGTTCCAACTTTGTTTTGGAGATTCATAGATGTTCTGTTTACCCCAGAATATCTGTACAATCAGAGACTTTTTATACTAGCTCCCCAGGTCAGTTTATGTTAACCCAATATAAAATTGGAAAGAGCAGGAACTAAATCTAGGGTTTTTCACGTTTACAGGGTGCAACCTTAGATACTCTGGTACAACTTAGCCCATTTGACACTGTTTAACTCACAATCCTATGCACAGATCATCCAAAATAGGGGCCTATGAAACCTGGTTGGACTCACTAAATATGCACTGGATTGGGGTGCAGGAGAAAATTGAATAGTATGGCCTTTCCAAAGCAGGAGAGTCATTTAGGATGGGGAATGAAAAACAGTGCCTCTCCCAACTTCACCAGACCACAAATGAGAAAGTTACTTTTAAGACTACAACTCTCAAAAATCCCCTAACCACTGGTGAAGCAGGCTAAAGATTCTGGGTACTGTAGTCCAAAGAAGTAATTTTCCCATGCTTTTATTCTGATCACATCAGGACCACCTATCTCTCTGGCTATTACCTTACTGTATCAAATCTTTATTTACCTTTTCACCTAAGCTCTGACTCATAGCAGCTTATGATATATATATAAAAAATGAGGTTGTTAATGTGGGATTTTAAAAAAATCACAACAGTGTATTAGCGCTCAGTGAAAGTGCCATATCACAGTCTTGCACAAGCTGGAAAAGTGGCAGCCATCTAGTTGAATTGAAGGGGGCTAAAATCACAAGGTTAGGAGCAAAACTCACCATGTCAGTGGGCAGTGGTTGCCATCTTCTCCCTCCCCACAACTGTGGGGCAAGGCTACACAAAGATGTATCTTTGCGTTTACAAGGGCTGGAAGAAGTTCTGTGCAGTCATATCCTAATTTCCAGCCTCTCCACCTCCAAACAAGATTGTGGTCTTAAATCACCATTTTCCTTTGTGTAACCTCGAAGTGAAATCCAGACATTCTCTGTGAGAGGGGTTGGCCCAGTACGAAACTATAACACTTTTTGCTATTTAATTGAGGAGCTGCATTTGGATCTCAATGTGAGTCATGGCCCACTGCAATTTTTAAATCCCTTTGCTCATCTCCCTCTTATTTGAGCCTTGATATGGGGCCCAATATCCCAGTATGAAATAATGTTTTAAATAAGCAGCATGAGAGAATAAATAAATGTAGATTTTAAAATGAATAAATCCTGCTAATTCAGTTATCAAAGTGGTTTTTGTTAACACAGGGTTTTTGTTATTGTTTGCCCTCAAGTCATTTCCAACTTATGGCAATCCTTAGGCAATCCTATCATGGAGTTTTCTTGGCAAGATTTGTTCAGAGGGAGTTTGTCTTTGTTTTCCTCTCAGGCGGAGAGAGTGTGACTTCTCCAAGTAGATTTCCATGGCTGACCAGGGAGTCAAACCCTGGTCTCCAGAGACAGTCTAATGCTCAAACTCCTAAACCACACTGATTTTTAATACAAGATACATGTCATTGTAACATAATTTTTACTTTATGACATAAAGCAATTCATAACAAAACTGGTTTTGATGAATCAATGCTCTTCCTTCAAGCCTGACCTTACTTCAGAACGTTCAAGAAACAAAATCTAATACAACAGATGTTTCAACGCTGACAACAAAATAGTGAATATGTTTTGAAGATATTCAGATTGCAAACTGAGCATACATTTCTGTAGTTAATTTTAAGTCAGTGTTATCCAAGAGAAAAATTCTTCTCCATTAGCGTTATATCTCTCCTCTCTTTCTTTCAGCTTGCAGTCTGTTGTGAGCTTAGAAAATATGCCTAGAGAGTAGCTAATAAAGAACAATATCCAGGAATAATTTGTTCCAGAGGAAGAATAAAAACTTAAACAGCGTTAGCTTTCTAAATGTTTTTGCCAAGCAAGTTAAAAATTCAAAAAGGACATTAGCATTGTACCCAAATGAATACATACCCATCTCCTGGTTCATTTTGATTGTTCCTCTTTCTTTCTACCCAGATAAATATTTAGGGCAGCATTAAAATTTCTTTCTTACTACTCGTATCCCATAGTAAATTCTGGAGCATCATTAGAATATATGCCAGTTATCAGCCTGGCAACACAATGAATTATTTACTATAGCATTGCCAGAAAGAGTATATATGACACCCTTGTGAAGTTTTGATAATTTCAAAACACTCTCTTCCACAGACAGATCTAGGATTGATACCTCATTTCACCTGTTTTGCACCTATTAGTAAGTAAGATAGATACAGGTGGCCTCTTTGAGCTGCATTAAAACATAGGCATGATACACACTCCTTCATCTCCATTTTAGGATGAATCATACTGGATAGTTCTTAAGGAATTTTACTATTTGTGTGCTACATTCTTCTATCTCAATACAGAAGCAGTAACTAACTGGAGTCTGCAAAATCCATCATAGCCTGTATAGCCCTCCCTAAATCATGGATGGTTCAGCTGTTTGATTGGTTGAGATATGCTAGTCTTTTTCTTAATTATTCTCTCTTCAGTCTGCAGAATTTTTAAAAACAGAAGAACTTCTTTTAAAAAATAATTCTGAGTAGTATTTGATCATCTCATCTCTTTTCGGAGCTATAGGACATCTGACTAAAATAATCTGATGGAAAGGTTTACAGGAGAATTCTGAAGATGTTGTCTTCCATATCTAAGAGTGTCATATTTTTTAGTTTGAGTGCTGGGCTAGAACTCCAGGACAGCAGGGTTCAAATCCCCATTCACCTATGGAAATCACTGGGTGACCTTGGGCAAGTCACTCTCTTTCCATGTTGGAGGAAGGCCATGACAAACTTGTTACATGCCTTCAAGTTGTTTTTGACTTATGGTGAGCCTAAGATGAACCTATGGCAGGGTTTCCTTGGCAAGATTTGTTCTGAGAACCTCTGCCTTCCTCTGAAGCTGATATGACTTGCCCAAGGTCACCCAGTAGGTTTCCATTTCAGAGCACGGATCTGAACCCTGGTCTCCAGAGTCATACTCCCAACACTCAAACCTCTATATCATGCTGGGTCTCAATAACCAGTTGCGTAGGGATGTGGGGGGGGGTCATCCTGGGCAGCAATGTTTTGGGGGCATCCCAGCCCGTACCCACACCCCTGCATGCCCTGCCCATGCCCCCATGCACCGCAGCCATGCCCCTGCACACAGTGGCCACACCCCTCATGCTGTAGCCCTGCCCCCTCCCCTCCCCTCTACACAGTCCAAGCTCCTCCACTGTCGGTAACTAACTAAACCCACTAACTATCCCAACAGTCTTCCACCAACTCTCTTTCACCAACTTTATTCAAATCTCCTCAAACATTCCACTAATCACCATTCATTGTCAACATTCCATTCTCTCACCCCTTCCCAAGAGCTCCTTACTTTATTACCACTAATATATAGTTCACATATAATCAAATTACATTTATATATAGTAAATTAATTATTTTACACCAAAAGTTCATATCACAGGTTGCTGTACTCGTGGTTTGGCCAGGATTTTCCACAGTTCTAGGCATGCTACCCTGTATACCAACATCTGGACCAGATTCTAAGGCTTTTTTTTTTTTTTTTAGTAAGTCTCTAGCCCTTGTAGAAGCTGAGATATGGAGCAAAATGTGTATACTTTTTCTTGGAACACAAAAGAAGGAACAGTAAAGGAAAGGTGCAAGAAGGAAAAGGTGCATTGTGGGTGAGGTATGTGGTGAGGTAGAAGGGAAGAGCAATAAGCAGTATTGTGTAAAAAGCAAGTGATGGATTTTACAATTGCGTGAGGTGAGGCTAGAGGAGATGGAAGAGGAGTGAGCAGCGTAAGCAGTGGTGGAATGCATTTTAATGGCACAAGGGGAAGAGGAATGCATTTTGGGAGAAATGCATTTTGATGGCACAAGGTGAGGGGAGAGAGGAAGGAGGAGGACAGGGAAAGGAACATTGCATACAATGGGAGCAATGCCCTGTAAGAAACCAGGGAAGGGCCATTATGAGTGTGTGAGGTGAGAGAAGCAGGAGACGGAGTGGTGTGAGTCATATGAGAAGCAAGGGTGGGGAAAACTGTAAGTACACAAGGTGATGTGAGGGAGGGAGTAGGAGGAGAGAGGAGTGAATGGTGCAAGGGATGACATGTAAGAAACAAGGGAAACAAGAACTGGAAGAGGGCCAGGTAAGATGAGGGGGGGAATAGGAGGAAGTAGAGAATGAGTAGTGCAAGTGGTAGAATGGAAGAATCAAGGGAACTTTAAGGCAGACATGCTGATAGAGAGTGGTGGCCCAAGATCACAGAGGAAGCTCCATGTCCAAGCAAAGATTTGGACTTGGATCTACCTGTTCCAAATCCAGAACATTAAACAGTATTCGGTACTGGTTCACTCAGCTCAGCTATAACTGCAAAACTGATATGAAGGTTGAAACACAGTTAAAGAAAAAAATGCAATAATTAATATGCGAGATTTGCATAATTAGAATATAGATTAGAATAATTTTCATAATTCATGATGCCTGGATTTGAGGAACTGGAATATGGCAACCCTACTACAGGCTCCCTTGAGTCCCAATTCTGAGAAAAAGATTGGTTTTAAAATAAGGAAATAACAATGGAAAATATGCATGTAATGTTTCATGAGTATTGTGAAACATTATGCCAAATGTACACTCTGAGACTGGTCAGTAAGCCAGGCCCAAGCCTTTTAAAGCCTAATCCCACATGTCCTTATCTAGCTTGCTTTGCTTTTAAGCTTTTAAGATAGGGACCTCCAGATGTTTTGGACTTCAAGAAGACCCAGCCATGATGGCTGCCTCAAGGCTTTTCTTGAAGTTTTCCCAAACAACGAGGGGAACATTTTTCAGAGGAAGTCAATGTCAACCCCCTTCTGAACAAATCTTGCCAAGAAACCCCCCCTCCTTAAGTAAGTGAACATAGGACCTAAGCCCTGGAGTTTTATAAGCCAAAGCCAGAACATTAACTTGCTTCTTGGGGATGTCAACTGAAATAAGGGAAGAATAACGGATACAGAGTTTCTTCTCTTTGACTTACAGCCTTATAAACTTATAAACTGAGGCGACCCTGATACCAGAAATAACAGGCCTCCTTTTCTTAACAGAAAGAAAATACAGGCTGTGCTTAAATGGATTAGCTGCTTTCTGATTGGATGAACCACAACATAAATCTCTTTCTTAAGCCAAGCAGAGTGCAGCTACTCAGTAACGGTAAGATGAGCAACTGTCACTTTGCTGCAGCAGCATACATCAAGACAAAATAATTCCATTTTCATCAGTCATGTAGTAAAATAGAAATATGCAAAGCAATTGCAAGAGAATCCCAGGATCCACGCACCCACTCTAAAAATAAATCCTTTGTCTCTGTCTTCATGTTGACTTTCCATAAATCCCACAACTTTGCCACAGTATCTTTTTAATAGCAGGACACCATTTTTCTATGAATGCATTATTTTCCATGAATATTGTCTTAATTATAGGATTGTCAGCGAGACCTTCAGATCAAGCAGAGCTAGGAGTGTGAAATATTACTCACGTCCAATTTCACTACTGCCCAGACTGGCTGGGGCTGATGGAAACTGGAGTCCAACAACATCTGAAGGTCCCCCAGGCCACCAAAAAAAAAAAAAGGATGGTTGCATCTACTACACATTGTACCTGCTGAAGCATTATTCATTAGACATTCATTTCCATGAATTGCACCCAAAAGCTGTGGTTGTCAATGATCCATTTTAGAATGGCTTTGCACAACTTATTGCTACCTTTCTTCATAGCAAACCAAACCAAACTAGCCTGCCAGGTACTTGACACTGAGTCTCTGATGTTGCAGTCTTGCTCAAGCAGCAACAAGGAAAAACTACCAAATCCGCCCCCCTGGGGAGGGGGGATCATTAACAGTCATCAACTGACTAAGTTGGAAGGGAGTGACTCAGGAGACCAAGAAATGGCTGTCTCAGTGGCAATCTACTTAGGAAAGAGAAAAAAGGTCACTGTCCTAAGTGGAGAGCAACCTTGTTTTTTTTCCCCTTGCAGCTGAGATGGACAGCTTCTTGGATGGTTGAGTTGCTTTGTCCCTCCTTCCCCTCCAGATAATGCACAGCTGCAGCAGTGGCAGGGAAGGAGGCACAGATCTATGTATGTGGATCATAACACTACACAAGCATGATGTGGGATCTCAGCCCATATGTATAGGCTGGGTTAGGCAGGATTGAAAAGAAAATATTTGTCACTCATTTTTAACTTTTATAGTAAAAGAACAATGTTTCACTTTTCTGCTAAGGAGTTTTTCTTTTCCTCTCTCTTCTGTCCAACATCTTTTTACAAAACCAAAAGGCTTTGCAGTTGAAAAAGGGAACAACATCTTCTCTCCTCATACACATCATGCTTCCCAATCTTCTCAGAATGAGTATGGATTTAATTCACGCCAGGTCTCAGTCCTGGAGAAGTGGAATAAGTGCAATAATTAGGTAGTGTGAAAGGGCCCAGTGTGCAAGTATCCTCCACTGGATTTTCTGAGGCAAGGGGGAAAAAAAACTCAGGAAAGTATGTTCTTGTTGCTGCTGCTGCTGAAATTGTTTCTAATTTATGGTGACACTAAGGTGAAGCTGAGAGCCAGCACTGTGCAGTGGTTTGAGTCTTGGAGTGCAGTGGAAATCAGGGTTCAATTCCCCACTCAGCCATGCAAATGGGTGACCCTGAGCATGTCACACACTCTCAGCCCCTGAAAACCCCATGATAAGTTCTTGTTATGGTCCCCATAGGTCAGAAACAACTTGAAGGCACACAATGGCAATGTTAGGGTAGTTTGAGAAAGGGTGGAGGAGTGAATGAAAGGAGGATTATGGTTAAGAGAGTCAGTCAGTCTGGTTTAGGAATTTATGAGTGGTGTATAAGAGTCTGAATTAGCTAGGAGTGGAACATGTGGGTGAGTGTGAGCTGTTTCTAAATGTATTGATCTGGTTTGATAGCTCAACTTCTGATAATAAAGAATTGTTTTGTATTTACATGCTTTTGTCCTCTGGGAAGGCTATATATATTAGAAAGTTTGAATTCAGACAAGGTGTCTGCTGGCAGCCGTGAATAAAGAGGGGTGGTATCTGGTGGGGATATAAGTTGCAAAATATCTCACATAGGACATCTAGGAGGAGACCAGGGTTCAAATCCCTGCTTGGCTTTGAAAACCCACTGGGTGACCTTAGGCAAGTTATACTCTCTCAGTCACAGAGGAGGCAAAGGCAAATCCATCCCTGAACAAATCTTGCCACAAAAAAAAAACATGATAGGTTTGCATTAGGATTGCCGTAAGTTAGAAATGACATGAAGGCACACAACAAGAAGGTGCCACAAGACTTTTTGTAAATTATTACAATACACACACACACACACATCTATATCTATATCTATATATGTTGTTTCACAAAAGTTGATCAAATAGTATCCCAAGCCCTACAGCAGTTTTCAGGAAATCCACAGATCAAGCAGAACTATTTGAGGACCTCTGTTTAGATTGTAATAGTAGATATTACTATTGCAATCTATTTTAATGTAATACTCGATGTCAAATTTAACACCTGTTATCGACTCAGCCTTCAGGATGGCATGGACTACATAGGTAAATAATAACTGATACATTATGTGCCTTTTTTTTCCCCCAACAGTTGTCAGATGGACACGAATTCACAAGAGTAAAAGTAGCTTGCTGTACTGTTGTTAAGAAGCTGCATGTGATTGCTTTTTTTTTTTTAAGGCTTGTGTCATGTGCTTCAGCTAATCATAAAGCAGCTTACTTGGAAATGTATTTTTTTTAAAAAAAAGTTCTGTGCTTTTGAAAGCAAACTGGTTTTTGATTGGCTCAGGTTCTGCTTTAACTTTAATCAGTAATTAAGGGTCAGCCATCCAGTAAACTCATTAGTTTACACCAATTACATTGAGTATAGTAACTAATGATTCCTAGGATCATGCCATTTATTTCCAAGCTTTCAAAGTATAATTATGGTGTAAATCAGATAGAGCGTAAATCTTTTCCATACGTTTTGGTTGGTAATTGAGAAATAAAATGGTTTCCAAATGTATTCATTCTCTCTCTCTCCCTCTCCCAACACACTTCTTTTTTTTGTTCAGCTAGTAGATTTCTCCTGGGACTCTTTAAAGCATACGGAAAAGGTGATGTCAACAGCACTCTGTGCTGGGCAAATGGAGACAGGACTAATTAATAGAGATACAAAAGAAAACCTTGCCCCTTGTAGTTTGTTGTTCAGACATTAAACATAGACATCACACCTCGGTCTTGAGGTGAAGGAAGAGAATTCAGAGAATGATTGGTATTTCAAAATGTAGGTGAATTTAAAATCCTTTTTTTGTGTACTGTGTTACAGGGCTGCCAGTTCTCCTGCTTTTAAGATGATTTAGTCTCTGGAGTATTTGCCTTTGAAGTTTAATATGTAGTTTCATGTCTGCACAACATTTTCAGTGCATTAAACAAATTAGTCTCTGGTTACCAAAGTTTTTCGACATTTGCAAGTTGCTATTTAACTAAATCCATTATGTGTCAACAAAGTTGATCATTTATAAGAACGAACTTTGGGGATGATTAATAAATAAAACAGCTTCTCTCGCCCTCAGTGTTTACTTGAAAGCAATCTACTTTAGAAAGACATTAATATCCTCCAAATTATTATTGGAATAATTGCTTTTACTCCTCTTAGAACACACATTTCCCTCCACCCTTCTTCATTTCCCTTCAGTGCAGACAGCTTTTCACTCAGATGGAGAAACTTCCTATTATTTGCCCTCAACCCACCCCCGCCCAGTTAAAATGAAGAATAGGAATTATACACTTTTCACTAAGGAATAATTAATATGTCTCAAGTATTAGAACAGAGAATTGCAGTGTGACTTTGAATGGTAGCCTCTGAGGAGTAGCATTGTTTGTTCTCTCCGGTCTTTAATGAGCTTTAGTAAATGGCCAGGAAAAAATTACCTTCTTTCTGTAATATGAGAGAAGTGGAGAATGAAGGAAGCTATAGAATCCCTAGGAGAAAAGAAGGAACAGCTAGTAGGGTGTTTGGTGGGGTTTTTTTTTCCTTTTTCTCCTTTTTGGACCAAGGCCCCCAAATACATCCCCCCTGCTGCAATTAAAACATATAAAATTATTTAATGTTTGCGTATCACCGAATAAGACAGAAACCCCACGCCACCCCCACTGCTTTCCTCAACATGCTGACAGGGTCTGGCTTATGTTGGGGGACAATTACATTTGGCTGAGTGGCTGGGAGCCTTTCTGTCTCCCTCTTCATAAGACTTAGCTTTTTTTCCCTTGTAAAAATCTGTAAAGCTTCTAATTTTCTCCTCCTTCCATCCTTGCAACTCATGAGCTGCATGTTTCTGAAATCAAATGGCCTGCTCTCAACAACATTACAACCATTGCCTAGCAAAGGGAAGAAAACTTATATTTATCTATGTTTTTACACGGTGAATTTCCAGCTACCTCTTTTAAAGTTTGGACTAAAACACAGGATGGATTTACTGCCCAGTGATATCAGAGCCCCTAGCTTTCACTGCTTCTGAGAAAACAAGCAGGGGAGTTCACTGTAAAGAACTTCAACATACACAAGGACAGGTTTCTGATTTCTGTTACTGGTTGCATTTTGCTGCATCCCATGAAGTCTTGATTGCTACAATGCCATGGCGGGGTACTCCTCTTGGAACACACATTTCCCTCCACCCTTCTTCATTTCCCTTCAGTGCAGACAGCTTTTCACTCAGATGGAGAAACTTCCTATTATTTGCCAATGCCATGGCAGGTCCAGTTGGCACTATCACATACTCTCCAGATGTTCCAATTTGGCAGAGGGAGTCCCTATTAATCCTCTGTCACCCCACTTTTTCAGCAGCACTTAAAATGTCCCAGTTTCTCTCTTGTCCTCTCACTTTTCCACTTTGTCCTTGGCTTACTTCAACTGTTGTAAATAGATCACAGCACCAAAGTAGTTTTGCATTCAGTTGAACAGGGAAAGGAAAGGCAGGAATCTTGCCCTTTCCTGTAGGCTCGGGCAAAGGCAAACTGTTGTCAGCTCTCCTAGCTTGTCTGTTTTTCCTTATTAAAACCTTTGGCCATCTTGATCACTCTCTGGCCATTTCCGCACGCAGCGAGGGAATCGCTCCCTGCCGCTACTCACCGGATCTTCTGGCGGTCCAGTCCGGGGTGAGGGGGAGCAGTGCGTGGTTGTAGATCCGCACTGCTCCGGCGTCCAAAATGGCGGCTTCCGGTTGGTCGTGGGTCTTGACCAACCACTGAAGCTCACCAGCCTAAAGCCCACCCTCCACAGACCACAGGTTCGCATTGGTGCGAGCCTGCGAATCTGCATCGGAGAGCAGGCACGCAATGGCACGCACCAGCATTTTGAAAGACTGAAAAAATCAGGTCTTTCAAAAACATGCTGGAGGACCACTTGGGGTCGTTCCAGAGCGGACTGAGGTGCAGATCTATGGTAAGTAGTCCAGACCTTGTCCGCTCCAAGGTGCAGACATCCTCCGTGGAGGGCGCACTGCACCGTTTTACTTACCCTGTGCGGAAATGGGCTCTGTTTGGCTACATGTGTCCCACTTTTCATCTGTGAAATGTTGGGCAGGCTATCAGTATTTATGTATTTATGTGTAATATACATTTTTGTGTAAAACAGTTTTAAGAATATGCCCATGCTGATTTATTTATATATTTCTTTTGTTCTTTTGGTCAAATTTATTGTATTGAAAGCTTAGATCCAGGACAGGAAAAAAAAAACATTTACTGTAAATAAAGAAAGAAATGAAATACCACTCCAGAGTGTTCTGTGCCTTTTAGGAACTGCTTTTTAGAAACAGGACAGGAGGGATGGTAATGGGGAAAGTGGTATTTTGGTTCAAAGGCTGGAGTGGGACTGGAGAGATACAGGTTCAAATTCCCACTTATTGTAAAGTTCATTGCGTGACCTTTGGTTTGGTTGAATGTTTCTAACCTAATCTCCTTCACAGAGTTGTTGTGTAGATAAGGGAACAGATGTATACTACCTTAAGCTTCTTGGAGAAAAAGGAAGATAGGAAATAAACAAACAAACAAACAAACAATAGTTTCTAATAATAACCTTTAATGCATGCACGAAGCACCTGCATACAACCCTTTGGATCTCAGCCACTGAGTTTCTAAATTTGATTTGTAATGTTGCCTTGACACCAGCATGACTGTAGTCTTTAAAAAATTAATAAATAATCTCAAATGGAAAATGGAACCCGCTCCTATGTAAAAATCCAGAGAAAGGAAAAAAGAGACCAGGTTTAAAAAAAAAACTCTACTCTTTAAAAAAAGCACTGTTCAATTAAAAATCCCATTAAATCTTTCTAAAATGTACCAGAAAGCCTCTGCCAGTGTTAAGTCTTCCCTCAGAAAGCTAGTCCAAATATAAAAGTTTTACAACATTTGGCTTCAGTAAACGTTAGGAGACGAGGCAGTTCCATAATACTGAAGCGGTCTGTTTCTCAGCATGCCTCTTTGAGCATCCCAACGTGAAAGATAGATATCTAGAAGATGAGCTCTCTGACTTACCATGGAACAATATTTGTGGGTCATGTCTGGGCAGTGTGAAGCAAGGGCTATTTTTCTCCACTGATGGAGGTTTTTCCTTTCCAGAAGGCTGTGCAGTTTCCTGGGCTCTGGGGAAAGGCAGGAAAACTTACCAATCAGGGTCGTCCTATTGGTTTCTGAGTGTGACTGGAGATTTGGGCAGAGGCTTGAAGCCAGTCTGCAAACTAGCTGAAGCCTGTCTCCTGCACTCCTGTCAGCAGTTAGCACAGAGCTTGCTGGATTGAATCTATGGCACGACCATCACGTCGAATGATATGCTTGTAAACTGGGCAGGATGAATGACGTGAAAAGTTGGTCAGTTAAAGCAAAACGTTGTGAGGGTAATTAGGAACTTGGTTGTGTTGCTTAGACATCGGGTGTATTGCTTTGGGGAACTGGTGGATCCAGCACTAGGACAGTGCTGCATCAATCAAACCAAGTTACAAAGAAGCTGGCCTTTGGTACATGTAATTATAAGCTGTGGTCTTGGTTGCAACTGAAGAAAGTTTGGCAGAAGGTGGGAGATGACTCCCACCTCTTGTGGCTGTTTTAGCATGGGGCCCAGATCCAGTTGGGAGTAGACAAGACATGGGTGCCTGTCAGAGCCAGTTGGGGGTCCTGTAATCGGACCTTGGGAGTGTGGGCTACCAGAGTCATGCTCAGCTTAGGGGCAGGTGGTCTACCCCACCCCCCAGGTGACAGGGAAATATATTGTGGTGTTCACACATGTGGAATCCCAAGGCTGTCATTCCAAAGGCATACCCATCAGGCAGCCTGGGTGAGCTGGTTTCTACCGGTTGTTGTGAGTTTTCCGGGCTTTGAGGCCGTGTTCAATTAGTATTTGCTCCTGATGTTTCGCCTGCATCTGTGGCTGGCATCTTCAGAGAATCTGGTGGCATGGAAGTAAGACAGAGTATATACACTTCTTCTTTCCTGTTGAAATTGTCCATGTGTTTATGAATTTCAATGGCCTCTCTGTGTAGTCTGACATAGTAGTCTGAAAGAAGAAACTGAGAAAGTAAACAAAATTTGACTACCAGTACTGAAGAACACTAAAATCAAGACAAAAATATGCCAATGAATACCACCCAGACTCTGGAGGTCCCTCTACAGGAAACAATACAATAGATGGCTAATGTACATAAAGCAGTGTTATGCATATCCCCTGACTAAGAATACAAGCCTGGGGGATAACTCATTTAACAATAGGCCATCACAAAGGCCAACTGTAATATATGCAAATTGCTTCCTCCCACCCGAGAACTACACAAGTATATATACTCTGTCTTACTTCGATGCCACCAGATCCTCTGAAGATGCCAGCCACAGATGCAGGTGAAACGTCAGGAGCAAATACTAATAGAATATGGTCTCAAAGCCCAGAAAACTCACAACAACCTATGGATTCTGGCCATGAAAGCCTTCAACTTTACATTGGTTCCTATTGGTCGGCAGGTGGGACAACTGATGCTATAACCAATAAAAAATTGTGGCCTATTTTATCCCAGCAAATGTAGTTTGCATCATCATTCCTAAGTGGAGTTTCAATCACCACTGAACCCTACAAGATGTGGTTATTCATCGAGCATACAGGCGAACTAAGCACAATGCTCACACATTACCCCAAGATTAGAGACGGTCTGTAGGACTAGCACAGAAGTAAAAGAGGCTGAAAATCACATGCAAAGATAAATTAAAATTCAGTTTGGGGGTAGCAGTGTTGGAAGGAACTAGAAGTCACTTTTACTCTTTCTTGTCATTTTGTTATTAGTTCTTGCTATCCCTTTTTTTCCCAACCCTTCATTTTCCTTAATCTTTTCTTCTTTTTGTTTTTCTTTACTTTCTATGTATGAGGTATGTTGTTATTTATATTGCTGTGGTTATAATTTTTTTAGGATATAGATTGTTTTCTTTATTGTATTTTTACTTTGTATTGTAAAATTCTAATTTAAAATAAAAAGTACAAGTCTTGTATTTTTCTTTACATCCAATCCCACCTGTACGATACATACATAAAATATATTTTGTTTAATGGTGATTGCTACTCTGTCTGGGAGTTGAATAGTAATATGTCAAGTATATGTTAACTGCTGTATCTTCCATAAAAGAAATGGAATGTGAAGCTCATTTTAAGAACTTCCCATTATCCTAATTTTCTTTAAAAGCAAAAATGAAAAAGCAGACCAAAGTGGCTTACGAGAAGACCAACAAAAACTCACTAGTAATAATCAAATAGTATCAAAAATCATAAGAAACAAATGTGAATATATTAAAAAAGATATATAAAGTATTCAATTCTAAAATGGTATATCATTTAAAAAGTATTTGCTAATCATCCAAGATGAGTATTTACTACCATTCAAAAGATGGCACGCAGTGGATTTGACCCAGAAAATAGTTCCATGTTCATGCCACCACCAAGAAAGTCCCATTTCTTGTACAATCTGTCTAATCTCAAGAGAGGAACAGATGGAGGCAGGACCTTTGAGACCACCTCCAGTGTCTAAGCAAATTCATATGGGTGCAGACAGTTTCTGAGGCAAAGAAATGGTATACGGACTGCATTCAGTGAATGAAGAGATGTGCCTATGTTTTGTGCCTTAAGCTAAAGATACAGAAAGCTACATATACGGCGCACTGAATAGCTTCTAGGACAGCAAAAACACCAAACAGACCGGAAGAAGCAGACAGACACTCTATCCTCCTGCGGTGATTCTCTAAGTTATTTCTCCCCAGTTGCCTGTGAACATCTAGAGCATCATTATTTGAGATTGTTATACTATTAGCTTTAAAATTTTATAAGCCATATAGAGTAGCACAGGTGTCAGCTTGAAAAGTTAAGGGGGGGTTAATAAAGTAATCCTAGATAAAGCACTGTTATTGTGGGTTTAAAAGGAGAGAGAAAAAATACACTGTCACACGTATATAAGCATCCAAATAAAATCTGGAAGCCTAACTCAAAGACGGTGAAAGCAGATTGCCTTCAGGTTCTTCTGAAACCTCCAGAAGGTTTGTCTCTTGGCTAAGAATTAATGAATCCATTTACCAATTTATATATTTATTTATGTCCTGCCTTTCTCCCCAAATTGGGATTCAAGGTATCTTACAATAAAACACACACACACAATACAGCTAAAAACATACAAAAAAGTGAACATGAAAATAGAATTAAAATTATTGACAATATTAAAATGATTTAAAATTACACTTAAAAAGATAAAATACCATTAAAAGATAAAAAATCAGTTAAAGCAGATCAGTTTAAAACAGTACCGAACCCTCAGCCCATTTTTTATAAAAAGAACAAAGTATGAAGGATTATTTCCCCACATCATTCACCAGGTAGTTGTGAGAGAGAAAGAATACTAGTCAATTTAGTTGATGGATATTCACTTTATAGCAATGGTATTTTTGAGAGTATGTGTTGTAATGTGTCCTGTATTCTCTAACCCCTTTTTTTTCCTTGATGAAAGGATATTTTGCCTCCCTCATCATTGCTAGGAGCTTAGTATGGCATATTAATAATATGTTGTTGTGAAGCAAAAATGAAGGAGGATTAAGCATGTACAGTGTCCTGAGCTCCTTCGAGGAAATATGTGGTATAAATATAAGAAATGAGTAAAAGACAGTATTAGAAGAAGCAATTGACTGATAGATCAATTGAATGACAAATTGTATTTTCAAACTGCCTGATAACAATACTTCTTTGAGCAGCATGCAAAATATTAAACATTTTTTAAAAATACAGAAAGCACTAACTTGAGAAAGCATGTAATAAAAACAAAATAAACCAGTAAAGTGTGCCCTCCGTATATGCAGGGGTTCCGTTCCAGGGACCCTCACTTAAAATAAAAAATACAAGTGCTCCATCCTATTATCATCAATGGATGCAATGTGCATGCACCTGTGTCTGCGCAAGTACACACCCATCTCATCTATTGACAATAATGGGACACAAGACTTTGCGGGACTTTGCATTTGTGTGCATGGAGGTCATGCCAGCAGAGGGTGCACTGCAGTGTCTAAAACAGGGGTGTCAAACTCAATTTCATCTTGGGCCGCATCAGCATTATGGTTGCCCTCAAAGGGCCGGTTGTATCTGTAGGACTATATAAATGTATCTATTATTTTATCATATTAAATAATTGCCTCTGTATTCGATTATTGCTGTTTTTTAAATTGCCTTCCCTCTGCATCAATTTTTCTTTTCTTGGACATTTTGGGGTTATTTGATCATAGTTTATGGTCCCCATACCTCTGTAAAGTGACATAGAATTGGTCAGTATATCCAAAGTGTGCCACTTTCTGCCCCTCAGACCCTCTCTGTGCTCTTTCAGCCCCCCCCAACCCTCTCTGTGCCTCTTTCTGCTTCCCCTCCCTTGTGGCTCTTTCTGTCCCCCTGCCCTTCTCTTTACCTGGTGAGCCCAATCCCCACATTGCAGGCCCCTGGCTGCCAGTATTCTGAAGAGGAGCCCAGCAGCCAGCACTCACGATCTACTTCTACTTCTGACTGCTCCTCTATTCAATTCTTGCAAGCCACGTGGAGTGCTGCCATGGTAACCAGCGGCAGTGCTCTGATGGCGAGACTTGGACAGAGGAGCAGCCAGAAGTAGAAGTAGATCACGAGTGCTGGTTGTTGGGCCCCTCTTCAGAATACTGGCAGCCAGGGGCCCGCAATGTGGGGATCGGGCTCACCAGGTGAGGGAGTGCTGCAGCTGCAGGAGAGATGCGAGGGCCACATGAAATGGCCTGGTGGGCCAGATTCGGCCCGTGGGCCCTTTGTTTGACACATATAGTCTAAAACATTTAAACTACAGCACTATACTGCTATAACATTCTCAATGATAACCAGTAATGTTCATGTCAAAACTGCCAGACTTTATCCTGTGTCTCCTCTAATAAGCACAAGGTGATATATGCAGCTCCCTTATATATCCTCAGAACAACCCTATAAAGTTATAGCAATAGCAATAGCAGTTACATTTCTATACCACTTATCAGTGCGAAGCACTCCCTAAACAGTTTACAATGTATTTTAGCTAATTGCCTCCAACGAGCTGGGTACTCATTTTACCAACCTGTGGAAGATGGAAGCTGAGTCAACCTGGAGCCCTGCAGGATCAAACTCACAACATTGTGGCTGCAGTACCAGCATTTAATCACTGCACTACCAGGGCTCCAGGTTGGCCTATCTAAGAGAGAGATACTCCAATAAAGTTACAGGGTACAGTGGAGGGTAAAACTTGGATTTCCCAAGTCCTGGTCCAGCAGTCTTACCACTGCACTGCAATGGCACCATTCCAGATTTTGGAGGATTAAGCACTCCTGATCTCATCTCAGCAAAGCAGTTTTCTGTTAAAGTGGTGCAGGAATGGGCTTAAGGGAGGTAAGGATGTCAAATGCATGAAGCAGCAGCATAAACTCAGTTTTGAAGAACAAAGTGGGCATCTAAGACCAGGGAAATAACAGTACTGTCAGAATAATGTTAGCGGGTAAAAGGTTAGTGAGGTTGTGGAGAGAACCTGAGGTCAGTTTTTCCAGGGCACGAAATGAACATTCTCATTTCTTTTCACATGTTGCACACTTTACATTTGTAGTGTCCTCATGGTTATTCTTCGTAAGCCTTTATACCACATTTTGGGGAAAGAACACTCACAGGGAAGACTAGGGCCTTTTCCGAACTCTACCTTTCCCAGGCTGTGCTGGGGCAGGAAGCACAGCCATTGCGCTTCTGTGGCTTCTGCAGGACAGGTAAGTCTGGGATGGTGGCACAATCATGTGTCATTGACAGGGAAAACCCGTCAATGATTTAATCCATGATCATGCTGCTTGGGGACAGAAGAAGGACGGGACCATGATGACATCATACAGAAGCGTCGCAATCCTGTCTTTCTCCCGTCCCCACTGTGGGATGGGGGGGGGTGCTGCGGAAAGGGCCTAGAACTTTGCATAATACTTATACAGGGACCCTTTCACATTCCACAATGATTCCACTTGAACTATCATGGCTGTGTCCTATGGAATTCTGGGGTTTGCATCTGGGAGGCACTAGATTTGTTCTCAAGGATTCTAAATATCCTTCCCAACTGCAACTCCCAGCGTTCCATACGATGTTCGCAAGGCAATTAAAGTAGAATATAGCACTTCAATTCCGTAGTGTAAAAGGGTCTCAGGTTCCCATAAAGCCTTCTTCTGTTGTCTGCTGACTATGAACTTTAAGAAGCCATTTCTAATGACTTGGATGCACAGGCTGTAAACAGACAGTGCTGTTTCACAGTAGTGAAAGAGGGGTAAAGCTCAGGCAGTAGAAAGCAAATCCAAGCATATCACTGTTGAAGGAAGTGTTAGGCTGCTCCGTGAATGGAAGTGCTAACTACACAGGTATCAAAGGCAAAGCACCATGGAGTATGTTACTATTTGAAGGTGATATACTACAAAGGAAACATAAAACAGAACTGAATGAAGTTCAGAACCCCATGGCAGCAATTGTTAGAACAGATTAAGGCTCATGTGGAAAGGCAGAGCAATAACTGAGACAGTATAAACTTCACAGGTCCTTCTAGACTACAGAGTGGAGGCCAGTTCTGTGCAACAACTTTGCTGAGCTTTAAAAAGCTTCTTTGCTACAGTCTCAGATCATTGATTGGAAATAACAGTACAGGAAAGTTGTGAGCTGGATAGAGACCCATGTTGGCTGAATCTCGCCCGTAAGTCAGAGATTCTCCTCTCTTTATTTAAAGGATAGTCTTCAATTGCACAAAATCAAGGGGAAAATAAAAAATGAAGCACCATCTAGAGAAGTGACCATCCATTAGCTCAAAAGTGAAAAAAGAAATGCCAGGCAGCTAGAAGAGTTATCCTGAATATTTGGAATGTGTGTGTGTGTTTGTTTTTTAAGTATACTCAGAGGATAAGAGTCAATTTCCAAGGATCTATACTGAGTTTTCAACTTGTGGGCTTTGGGAAGTATCAACACCTCACCTGGGGAGATACATTTTGAACAACATTAAGTCCAAGAGATCTGTCAGCCTGCTCCATTCCCCAGTTTATTTTCTTTTAATTGCCCATTCATGTGATTCTGAGAAGCTGGGAATCAGGATTCGGTGAGCCACAAAGCAAAGGCTTTTGATTTGTTTCTTATGGAATTGCAGAATGGTGGTTGCAAGGGACATCCAAGGAGTTTCTGAAAATGTTAATAGGACTGTATGACGGATGAAAGAAAACCAAGCTAGGAAGCTGGAGAACACCTTTCCCACCTTTAACATACTTCTGATGGAGCATTATGATTTATGCGGCACTTAACCCCCACCAAGAGGAGCAGAGAATTAATTTAAGAGGGAGCTGCCAATGTGCTAGGCCAGCACACCATGCATTTATGTCTTCCTTTTATCAAACACTCTGCAACTTCTTTTAAAGTTTAATGCATACTATTGTCGGATTTTAATCTCTTGCAATGAAGATAGGCTACCATTAAGAGCCCAATGACTGGTGGAATCTTCACACAGCCCAGCCAGCTAAATCCCTTCACTCCAATGCACTGCTGTGACCCATTTCATATTAATTGCCCATTAACATTACTACATATTTAATATCTATGCGCAAGACATCTAAAGCCATATAAAGGCCTGTTGCAAGGGCAAGAGCCAAAGGGCACCAGCCATTTCTAACCGGTAGAAATAGCATTATTGCCAGAACTTGGAAAAGTTGCCTTTTGGATTATAACTCCCAGAATCCACTGGCTAGTACAGTATGTGCTGTCTGGGGATTCTGGGAGCTATAGTTAAAAAGGAATTTTTGAAGCTCTGAGTACTGTATTTCTTAAGCATTATTTCAACCAAAAAACCAGACTCAAATCATAGCAAGTATATATAGATAATATCTCTCATAGATGGATGCTAATGCACTTCTTGATTGAATTCAAGATGTTGATGATGATATTTAAAGACCTAAGTGCTTCGGGACATCAGTACCTAAACAGCATCTTGCTATATTTATATGCCTACCCAAAGACTGAGGTCTGGGAGGGAGCTCCTCCATGTTCTACCAGCAGGAAAAATGCACTATGTAATGTTACCACATCTTGCACCCCCATTCCTGTCCTGCTAGATAGTAAAATTGGTAGGAAATATCATTTTCTTATAAAACTAGATGCTTATGGCTGGGAAACATCCAGTAGAAGGGCACTGGTTGCAAGCATGTGCTAGGTCACAATAACCTCATCGTGGCCAGGTCCTAAGTTCAAGAGGATAAGACAGAAACCCCTGATGTTAATGGGTTTGGGATAATTCTTGCAATGACCCAACCTCCAAGTACAGTAGAAAACTAAACTGTCCAAGTGATGCAGTCAAGCACCTCTGCTGTAAGCATATCCTGACCAAGATGTTAAGAGACTGTCATGACTCCCACCAATGCTTTGTCACCTAAAGTTAAGACAATCAGCCCATTCCGGACCCCTTTGATTGCTCTTCTGGAAACCAACTAACACACACCCCTTCAGGCTAGGAAATAAAGTATAAAAATCCTAGCTCCAGCCCAGGTAATTTGTAGCACGTTAGGCATCACACCCCAGACTTCCGTTTCTCCATGTTGCTCTCCAAATCTTCTTTGAGCCACTCCTTTCTGATCTTCTGCTTCAAGACCAGAAAATATCACCCCTTCCACCAAAATCTTTCTCTATCTCACCTTTCTCACTTTTTCCTTCAATAGCCTTGTACAGTTCATGAGATTGCTTGATTTCTTGTGTGCATCTATTAATTTCCAATAAAATATCCTGCTTAATGTTTAACTGGAGTGCTCTCTACAGATAGTAGTGGTACACATAGGTGAAAAGATTCTACCACTACGCTCCTCTTGCAGGCCACCTTTGAGCTAATAATTCCCCAAGTTGCAAGGAGACACTGGCATTGCTGGTGGACCTCAAGGTCCTCCACCTTTTAGGATAACAGTGAAGACATGGAAGAGGGCCTCCTCTGTTGTGGCACCCCAATTGTAGAGCATCATCTCCTTGGAGGCTCGATTGGCTTCATTCCAGCACCAAGTGAAAACAAGTTGTTACTAAAACCTTTGGGATCCAAAGGTTTTAGGTACGTGGTTTTAAACTGTTTTAACTTATTTTGAATAGTCATGTTATTTAATGTTTTTATGATGTTAAATCACCTGTGTGTGTGTATGTGCCTTGAAGTTGTCTGTGGATTTATAGGGTTTTCATAGGCAAGGAATGCTCAGAGGTGGTTTTGCCAATTTCTTCCTTGGCGGTCTCCCTTCCAAGTACTAACTAGGACTGATCCTACTTAGCTTCCAAGAGTAGATGTGTTATGGTGCCTTTAGGGTATTTAGGCAGATAAATTATCATTTACTGCTTTGAAATTCAAAACTGTTCAAACTGCCACCATTAAACTTTTTGGTATAAGGTAGGATATATATTTTCAAAAACTTAAAATAAATAATAAACAGTATGAAGAAAAAAACAAATGAACAAAGGGGAAAGAATATAGGTCCTGCACCGATTGCTAGATGGAGGGAGAATCTGTCTTTCTAGTGTCCAACAGCAATTCATTGAAAGCAAAGAGGTGAGAAACAGAGTTTATCAACTGCCATTAATATCGTATTGCTGGGCTTGGCCACCTCTTTCTTGTCTGAGTCAGAAGCTAGGCTGCTGTTCAAGATGGAGCTCCTGACCTGACACCATCAAATCAAAGTGGATCACCATATTCATTTTGCCTTGGAAGACGGGAGTCCAGCATTCTCAGAAACCCAGTGCAACACCTAGAATTCTTCTGCCAGGAAGGGTCTGAGATGAGCCAGGAACCAGAAACTGGAAGTTGCCGCAGGGGATCAAAGTCAAGAGGTAAGGACATCAAAATAGGAGAACAAATCAGAACTACAGACCCCCAACATTTCACAGATGAAAACTGGGCCAAGCAATATCAGAGTGTGGTCAAGATGGCAAAAGATATTAGCAACGAAGAACACACACATTAGGCAAGGCCACAGCCGTCTGATTTTGCCCGCATCTCCTGTCTTGATAACTGAGGCCATTTCCGCACTACACTCTTACAGGGCGATTATTCCACTTTCAACATCCTATGGAATCTTGGGGTTTGCAGTTTAGGGAGGGGCTGACTGGCCCCTCCCTAAACTGCAAACCCCAGGATTCCATAGGATGTTGAAAGTGGAATAATCGCCCTATAAGAGTGTAGTGCGAAAATGGCCCGAATGGAAATTATTTTGCACTTTGAACTCAGTTTGCTGGAAGAGAAAGTGGTAGAGGAAGCAAATATTAGGACATTTCAAAAGCAGCTGAGAAAGTGAGTGAACAGAGGACAAATCAGGACTTTCCCTGCCAGATAAGGAGAAGTGGAAGGTATGGAACTGAAGGCAAATTAGGAAGCAGAACCAAAAAGCAAAGCCAGAATTCAGAACTGGAGGTTAACCGAAGGATATAGAAACACATCAAAACACAAGTAGACCATGCAGTTTGAGCAATACTTAACTAGAACAGGAAGTCTTTATATTCTATCAGAGGTACAGAATGTGGTGCATTAGTGGAATAATAAAAGAATAACAACAAATGCGATTCCTTTTTTGGCATGCTTAGGGGAGAACCAGGCATTGTTGCTAATGAGTGTGGCTGTCATAAAAATAACTCTCCACCACTTCTCATCCTTGTCTTCTCCGTGGTAACAAAACAAACTGCATGATGTGACATCATTACACAACTGAGTGTTCCTGTGCCCACTTCATTGTTTGCCATTTGTGGAGGCAAGAGGCTCTAAAACACATTGAAGTCACAATATGGATCTTGTTTTTCTAGATATAATCGATGCCTAGAGCTGGCCCTCCCATTAGGCAGAGTGAGGCAACTACCTCAGATGCTGGAAAGGGACAGAAATGAGAGGCCCTTTGGCTGTTTTCCTGAGACTGCTCGCCATCCTCATCTTTTCCATGACAGAACTGAGTGTAACATATGGCTTGTCCTCTTCCCATGAATTCCCTGCCCTGTTGCCCTCAGAGATGGTGGATGGTCCTCTTCCATTGCTTATATTCAGCTGGCAGGCTGATAGGTGGGATGAGGAAGGGAGCATTATTTTTTCCTTCACTTGAGGTGGCAAAAAAAAGTCTTTGGCCAGATTTGTTTATGGGAGGGAAGAGGAAGAAGCCCTGTGCCATTCTCTTCACTAGCAACCATGCTTTCCCACAATATCTCACTCTGGCTCTGGTATTAGTGAGGAAGGATGGGCCACATGACCTGACCTATGTAGGGAGATTGTCCAAAAAAGCAGCTTTTCCAAGCTCCTCTCCAAGGTCTCAGGCAGACAAGAGTCCCATCACTTCCTAAGCTGTCAAGGGACTGAACCTGGGAACATGTTATACTTTGATCCCATCCCCATTCAAAATGAACTCGACTCCTACCTAGGGAGATGACTAATATCTCAAGAAGAGACATGTCATTTAATCCTCCTCATTCAAGGAAGCCAGCAAAGTCTTACTTTTTTAAAAAATGCCAAGGCAGCTATGAGGGAGATAAGAAGATACAAAGGGATCACTCAACAAACATAGAGAACAGTTCCCCTGGCGGCCCCAGGTTAATATCCAGCCAGGTAAATCATAATTAAACACAGTCATTTTTATACTAATGTATGGGAAACTCATTGTCCGCGTCTCCTCTCACTTCCAAATGGCAGGTCTCTGCTTCATTACTTTGCTTTTCCACGGCTGTCAGCAGGGTTTACAAAGCATCAGGCTGGCCTGGACAATGACCTTTGTCTGTCAGCCTTAGAAATGGTCTCTCCAGATTAGGAGCGGTTAACACTCTGGGGGAAGTTTGTTCTGCAAAGACACTGTTGAATCTCTTTGGGCATGACAGACACTGTTTCCATTTGAAACATTAGCCATACATGAAAACTATTATTGATCTTTTTTAAGGGTTAACTTAACCCTTGTGGGGACCATCAGGCTTAAGTGCTTGTGCCTGTGTGACTGTCTTTGGTTCTGTTTACTTTGCAGATTGGCTATTTACCTAATCACTAAATATTAAAAAGAACATGGAATAGCACACGCTGCTGGCATTACATAAAAGTTGAAGTAGAGGAAGGAGGCACATGGCATAAAACCAAAAGTTAAAAGTTAACATTTGTTACAAGCTGACTTAACAACTTATGACTTAATAGCTACTGATTCAAAGCAGACACAGCGATTGATCATAGATGCTCCAGACCCACCATAGAGATAGGAGTGCTTAAGGGTAAGATTGCCTCTTACATTAGTAGTAGTATGGCCTGAGGACCAGCATGGTGTGGTGTGAGCATTGGATTATGGCCCTGGAGATCGGGTACGATATCCCACTCAGCCATGGAAACCCACTGGGTGACCCTGGGGGTGTCACACACTCTCAGCCCCAGAAAACACCATGATAGGTTTGCCTTTGGATGGTCATAAATCAAAAACAACTTGAAGGCACAGAACAACAACAACAACAACAAAAAAAACAACAGTTATGTCTCCAATATTACCCTTAAATACCAAAGGCCTGATGCAAATCATCCAGAACTTGGCGATGTTACTTTTTTGGACGACAACTCATGCAATCGGCCAGTCTAAAAAAGATGACATTTTATACTGAATTGTAGTCCAAAAAAGGAACTTCTCCAGGCCCTGGCACCACCCACATTGAACCATGTGCACATTTAAATTGACAAAAGAGGATCTATTAAAACAAAGACGATTGAAAACAAAACTGTCTACTCTGTGCTGGACTGCAACTAAAAACTTTATTAAAAAAAAATGTTAAAATGATGAAGCCAGAGCAATCTGGATAAAAGATACTTAACCTTCATTATCCATTACATTGTTGTTGTTATATTCCTTCAGGTAGATTCTGATTCTGTCCTAGGGTTTTCTTGGGAAGATGTATTCAAAGGAGGTTTGACACTGCCTTTCTCAGATGCTAAGAGAGTGCGACTTACTGAAGGTCACCCAGTGGTTTTCCATCGCTGAGTGGGGATTTGAACTCTGGTCTCCTAGAGCCCTAGTCCAACACCCAGACCACTACCACACATAGGCTCTCCTTCTTTACATGTTACTCCAAAAAAAACCCAACAAACCTTGGGCCATATCATTGCAAACAGTGCTCAGAATCCTGTTAGTGCACTGCACCTTGGCCCCACTTTTCCTCAAGTTGCACAGCAATGGCAAAGGAAGACAGATAAAATTCAAAAGCATTGAGCAGCTTTAATTCCTTCAGAGCTGCTGCATCCATAGCCTTTTCCTCCCCACTGCCACTGTCACTACCTAGGCCAGCACTATTACATTACACTAGTGTATCCTAACCCACTACTGGTGTGCTCAGAATACGCTCAGTCTCCAAGGCCTTGTGTTCAGGGATAGTTGGGGGCTTCCATGTCAGTGAAACAGTGAACCCACATTTTCCTGTGAGGGACTGAGAACTATACTTAGTGACAAGTGATAGTCTTCCATTCCTCCTGTGGTTAAAACCAGGAGTGGATTACCTATCCCACTGACATGGAAATCACTGCCACTACGGACCATAAGGGCTAGGAAAGTCTCCTGTCCTAACCAAGCAGAAACAGTCTTTTAAAAAATCACTTCTGAGTTCCTGGGGGGTGTTCCAAAAATGTTTCAGGAAGTACATAGATATAGGTATAGTTATAGATACCTTCAAAGGACATTTCTGTTGTCCTGAACTATTTTCTTGATGCTCCCAGCACCAGCTCCAACATTTTCTGCCCTCAAGTGGGATTCTTTTTAATTCTGAGACATATCAGAAAAAAGTCTCCTTCTCTTATCCTCTTTTTTCTACTTTAAATGATTTTTTTTAAGAATTACTGTGCTGCAGTGCATTACTGCATATCTCATATTTTGCACTATAATTCTAAGAGAAAAACATTTTTTCAAATTAAAAAGGACAAGAAAAATTTCCCTTCAAGCCATAGGACCACCTCAGAAAACCATGCCCTCTTTTCTTTTTTTTTTTAGGAAAAAAAGTCCTTTTGGAAGAGGCCCAGTACAGATCCAGAAATCACTACAAAGAGCCCAAAAGAGAATGGAACAAGTAGATGCAGAGACAACGACAATTGGCAAAACCCAGTGAGTTACATCATGGAAACTCCCTCTTCTTTAGACCAATCTGAAAGAATTCTCTCGTCAGAGTTTACTGTCAGAGATAGTTCCATCTTGCTTCACAGAGTTGGATTGGACTGTAGTCCATTTGGTCCAAATTAACTTCACAAGGTTAACTTCACAATCTAACTGCTGTCTAGTTTGTTGAAATAGTTCTCATATACTTTCTCCCACCTTCGCTATGTTTGTTTCCTTAGGGACAGAGGGCAGCATCCTGTTTAGCCACTAGTAACTGCTTTTAGGATTACAACCTAAATCAGGCTACAGTGTTTAGTGAGTACTTTGGGCCAACGAAAAGGTGGGAGCAAAGAGACAGAGAAGAACTGCATCCGTTCTTAGCATAATTGATAAATGTGACAATTAACGTCAGAAATGGTGACAAATCCTTCCTCACTGGCTCAGACTGCCTGACAGCTGGGGTAACTGAATGTCCTAGCATTGCCAGCCTCCAGTGTTCAAAATGCGTGAGTCATCCCCCCCTTCCCCTCCGCCTCAAAATAACAAAAGTGGCTTTGAATTTATGAGACTTTAAAAACATAATAGATTTTTCATTGTTTCCTAATGGCTTCAGATTATATTGCAGTAAGCTCATCACTTGCTGCTCTGCTCAGCTGCAAGGTACAGAGGGGACATCCGCATGGCAGTGTTTGATGAGGACCAAATGAACAGCACCCAGGGGCACATCTAGTCCCTGTATATCTGAGACTCTGGCTAGTTTCACCTGTGATTTTCCCTGCCTTGCTTCTGCCTTAGAGACATCACAAGTGAGAGGAAATTGCACGACTGCTCAGAATGGGAAAATCTATCTATTGGAGTTTCTCAAACATTCCCATTTTTAAAACCTCAAATTCTTTCCATTCCTACACTGCTAATTTTGGTGAATCCTGCCAAAATGAACTGAAACTAATTTCTACCCCTTCTGTCCTGGCAAAATTCAGTAGGTGAAAATATTCCCAACATGGAGACTAAGGATGTAAATCTTCAATTATTTTGTCCTTGCATTCAAAGATAAACAATTACTGTAGTTTTCTCCCCACTGAGGGAGAAAATCAATATTTTTCCATGGTACTATCCCCATGTTCAAACTTCCTGAAGGGTTGTAGAAGAATTACTCTGTAGAGAAAGACATGAGCTGATATCCTGTTTGGTAGTTATGAGATCATAAGCCAAACCTACGATCTCATAACTTTTCGGATGCACTTTTATAGTTATTAATAACTGAACATGGATCCAAAATATACCTTTTCAGCCAGCCTGCACTCCAACTAAAGAGTTTCCAAGGAGCTGCAGAATGGGGACCTGGGAAATTATGTTTTCAGTACTCTTTTGTTCATGGAGAGCATTGAGCACAGGTAGCTAGAGAGACCCCTTGGAGTCCTGCCACGACTGTTTCTCTCAATGGGCCCCATGACTAGGAGGTCCCAGCAACATCATTTCCCAGGGCTGCGATATGCTCGTCCTCAGAAATCCTTTTGCAGGTACACTGCCTGGCTTAAAAAAGGAGGGGTGAGGTGGGTTTTTGCTACATCATCATCAGTAGCAACAATGATGGAGTTCCCTCATTCTCGTTATGTGTGACAGTGCAGTTTTGTGCAAAAAAAATTTTCAGTGTAGAAAAGATATTTGTTGCACAGGAAATAGTATTTTCTACACAGGAAGTCTGTTTTCTTCTCAAAGAACCTGTTTCCTCTGCAGGAAACTTACCATATATGACCACATATATTATCTGCAGAATAATTCCTCTGTAACACTTCTGGCCATTTGAATTCTGGACAGAACTGTGCAGAAATCTTGCTGCTCTAATCTTCTTCCAAATGGGGCTTCCTGACTGTCAAGAGCCCATTGTTCAACCAGGAAACATAACTGCGAAGGTTCTTTCCATCCCCAGTAAAGAGGAACAACTTGTACCTGTTTGCCATGCGGGTGTTAAGGATGAGGAGCCCTACAGAGAAAAAAGTGGTGCCAGCACTAATGTTAATATGGGTGAGTACATGAGGATTCAAATCCATATTCGGAACCCTGGGTCTGTGTGGACAAAGTAGCACTCAAATCCTTTAACTCTCAACTTGTTTCCCTTGTGAAAATATACATATACATATACGTATACATATGCATATGCATATACATATACATAGTCATATATATATATATGTGTGTCGTAGATCCCTTTTAAAACCTGAAACAAAATTATTATCCATTCCTAATGACCAGCATTCTTTTTGGACTATGACTCCTACAACTGCCCAGCCAATGTAGTCCCAGGGAGATTTGGAAGCTGTAGACCAGTTAAATTCAGTTCTTCACAGCAAAGTTCAGTTCTTCACAGTTCTTCACAGCCAAAGACCCCACCCTAAACTGCAAACCCCAGGATTCCATAGAATGTTGAAGTGGAATAATAGCACTATAACAGTCTAGTGTGGAAATGGCCCAAGCTAGGAAAAGAGACCAGTCTTTGCGAGTCAGACAAGCCATACTGAGAGCTTCTAAAGCCTGGCAAAGCGGATACATGCCACGCTCACAAAAAGCTGCTAAAATGGGAGAGCAGAGAGAAAAATAACTTGCATACTTATGGTCTTAACACTGAGTTGTTTAAAGCACTTACCAGTAAAAAAAAAAATGTAACAAAAACTCTCACACACACAACGCACCTTACCCAAATAAAGACAGCTTTGGTGGAGAGTGAGCAATAGGCAGATTCAAAGCCTAACTTTTAAAAGTTGAACCTTAAAAGATCACCACCGTCATCACCTTCATCCTTGTCTTTCTATTCCTTCCTTCAAAATGTGATGAGTAATATCTTTGCAACCAATATTTCTTTCCAGCATATACCTGGTGTGATGGATTTAGGCTTCTCCTAATGAAACACAGGTGTCCTCTCTACACTGTAACCTCCCTTCCGCTCCCTCCCTCTTACGGCCTTGTGAGCATTACCCCCAGCAGCAGGGAAGCCTAGCACACTTCGGTTCCTTCTAATTGTGTTGGTCAAATCTTGCATCCACGACAAAGAAAACATTCCTCCGCCAAACCGGTGTAATACTTAATGAGTCCTTGTATCTTGTGATAAATTTCATAATTATTCAGACCCTACTACTAACGCCGAAATTCATCAGTCAAAGCAAATTAGCCGAGATTCATTAGAATAAGATGTCTAGTAGGCACATGTACTTTATTAGCCTCTTACACCAATAGTTTTAATTGGGTACATATTTCACAGCGCTGGAGCTACTCAAGTGAAGGGCTCCTTTTATCTCTTTTATTTACAGTAACAAGCCATCAGACAAACACCACCATAATTAAACTTGCACACACAGAAAAATAGGTGCCTTTCTCTCCATGAACACGGGCCTATTAAAATCCTGAGAATTTTTTTTAAACAAAAAAAAAATCAGATTTTCCTGTTTTGTTTGTCAAATCTGAGATTCAAAAAGAAGAGGCAGTTGAGCACTTACAAAGGCACACCTATAACTTTGCCCATCTTTCCCTCCACCCTTAGTAGCTTCCCTCTATTTCACCTTCACAGGGTATAGGGGGGAGAGATCGCTCCATTAGATATTTTAGTGATGAGAAAAGTGATTAAAATCCAGAAGATTTTTAATTATTAATATGGAATGTAAATGATGTTATAAAAAGGGGGAATGTGGGAGAAATTTTACACATTCATGGGATTTTTACTCATGCATAATAATAAGTTGAAAACACTTTCGCTATAATACTTTCTAAATTAAAGGGACGCAAAAAAGAGCTTTTTGGCAAGTTGAGAATCCTGTCAATAAATGATAAATGGCGCCATCTGCTGGCTATTGTATGAAACACCAAAATCGATGACTGAAATTTGCTCTGGCTGTCGGAACATTTTGTAGCTCTTGAGACACATATACCAAGGAGAATCGAACTATGGCCTGAACCTAACTCTAAGGAGTGCCTAAATAATGAAATGGTACTTCATTATTAATATTAATATTTGAGATCCTGTGATGTAGCAATGATGCAATTTGGAGGACAATGGGAGCAGATGCAGTGTATCATATTTAACTTCGGGTCTTCTTTCCTTAGTGAATGTAGGAAGGAGAGTGCTGGCATCATTCTCCAAGTGTAGATCTCTTGAGCACAGGGAGTTAATGGGCTCTTGTCTGTCTTCATCTGGTACAAAAAGCTGCAACACTCACAAGGAAATCCCATGAAAATCCATTGTTTTCCCAAGTCAGATCGTTGATTCATTTAGGCTAGAATGACCTGATCTGACCAGTGGTGGTTTTTCGGGGTCTCAGAAGAGCTCATTCCTAACTCTACTTCCTCATATTAGATAGATAGATTGATAGAGATCACATGTAATAAATGTATTTTAATGGGAGGCATCTGAGTTTGAATCTGAAACGTCCTAGTTGTAAACGATCTGCTCTGACACTGAGCTGTAGCCCTTCGTACATCTACACAGAAGAAAGAGTTTATAAAATGGAGCTATCCTCTTAGGAAAGATATACCTGATCACCGATTATGCTAAAACATCAAAATAGAATCATCTTTAGGTTTCATACCATCAGACTTGGGCTTTGGCAGCTGCTGAGTTATCTACTATTATGGCATTTTCCTATCCCTCTTCCTTTGGGGGTATGTAGCCCAATACAGTTTGAGGGAAAAGCCTGAAAAAGCATTCTGTGCCATTTGGGACAATAAGTCAGGCCTGATCCTTGCCAGAATGTTGATAAAGATCCATGTGCCCTCTAGCAGGCTGCAACAGGTGGTCAATGTTAACTATGGAGGTCTTAGCTATAGTATCAGATCTTAGTTGACATCTGGCGACTCTGCTTATAAAACAGAAGCCCATTGCAGAACACTGAAAACCTTTAGTCAGTGAGAGAGAGAGGGAGAGAGGGAAATTTGACAAAGGGAAGGTCTTTGCGCACATCTGAAAAAAACCAAACATTTGGTGTGCTGTTGCCATCTTAATAGAACAGTACGTCAAAAAGACAAAAGCACCCCAGTGCCTCTCTCTTTTATCTCCTATGCACTGTTTGCCAAACCACCTGCCTGTTTCAACCTCACTTGCTACTTCAGTTGCTAATTGAATAATTTTTTAAAGAAAAAAAATCATACTCCGAGCAGCAATTATGCAATTACAGCACCTCCTAGTTTAATAGTTTTGCTCCAGGTGTGTGTTCTGGGACAGACCTATTTCATTTTCGTTGCAACAGAAAGAAATTTCCAGACTCACAAAACACATGAACAATGTGCTGAAAATGCTAGGAACTTTTTCTTGGTTTCTGAATCACAATATCATTTTTGAGAGGAACAAAATGGTGGCTTTTCTTTTCTTTTTTCTTTTTTCTTTTTTGGTCTTACTGCAGAAGTTATACCAAATACAATGAGTTGTATTGAGCTGTGTCTGTCCAACTTTTGCACAGTCTGATGTTGCTTGGCCACATGTGCCCCCGTTTTCATCCGCAAAATGTTGGCAGATCTGAAACCTGGTAATTTTTCCAAGCATATCTTTCCTCATTGCTGTCTGCTACTTTGCCTCCCTGCCCCGCCTCCAAAGAAGCAATGCCACTGCAGCCCCTGGACTCGCTCTTCTGTGAGTGGGCCAATTTGATCATGGTGCTTCACTGTGGCAGCAGTCACCGGGAAAATGGTGGGGAGGGAAGGCAAGGCATTAGATCCACCGCAGGCCAGCCAGTATGGCCAGTGGCTATGCTGGCTGAGGAACTGTAGGAGCTATAGTTAAAAAAGTAACTTTTTCACACTCTGTATCCATCTCTGTCAGCTCATGGTTTGAGAAGCGGTGGTATGCGTGTCTCACCCAGTCATTGTGAGGTGAGCTCTCTGACCTGCTTGTTCCACAGGCCACTCCAGAATCTAGCAGGGCTCTTCCCATGTGCTTAAGTATAGCTAACACTATTTCAGAATTGCTTTTTATTAATATAATGTACTGAAAAAGGGATCCACAATGTAAGGAAATACTCAAGCAAACTATTTTTTCCCCCTAAAATCCCAGTGGATGACTTTGGCTCTACACATCTGGCCTTCTTTGTAATATAAGCCTACATCTTCCATTTCACTCTCTTATCTTGTACTGCTGCCTACTTTTCTCCCACTTGTTTTCTCCCCAAATTGCTTGCATTGTACCAGGTTGTGCACTCTAGATCTCCATTTAGCCTGGCAATAACAGCGGACCAAGCTGCTAAAGCTGAAATAAGAGTGTGTTGTCCAATACTAGGCACCAACAATATGATGACATCAGGCCACAGGTTATGTTAAACTAGAAGTTAAAAGAAAGAAGGGACAAGCTTGGTTTCTAAAGTTCTGCTGCAGGCATTGAGGATTTGGAGCTCTTTGGATGCTGCTGAACTGTAATTCCCAGCAGTCATAGTCAGCAAAACCAATGGTGAAGGATGATGAAAGTTTCAATACAGCAATATCTGGATGGCTACACAATTCCTCATGCCTGTTTCACAGCTATTGTTTAGGGATTGCTCCCTCATTAATACCATCATCATTTAGGGATTTCATAAAGGGAATTACTGATATGAAAGTGCAGCCTCTCCAGAAGTTCACGCTTTGTGAAAATAACTCTACCATACTAGATGGAAGGCTGGACTAGAACCCCTAGCCAAATCAAAGCTTGCAACCAACCTTTCTAATGAAATTTCAGAATGTTCCACCAAGGTAAATATTGGGTGTGTATATTAGAGACCACATGAAATGTTGGGTGTATATATTAGAGACCATGTAACACCAGCCTTACAAGAACCATACTGGCTTCCAATTTGCTTCCAAGCTCAATTCAAGCAGCTGGTTTTGACCTACTAAATGGCTTGGGGTCAGGAAATCTGAAAGACCATCTCCTCCCATATGAGCTTTCCTGAAATATGAGATTCTCAAATGAGGCCCTGTTGCATGTTGTGTTGGGTTGATATGTAACATAACAGGGCCTTCTCAGTAGCAGTGCCCAGACTGTGGAACTCTCTGCCTAAGGAAATCAGGCTGGCTCGATCTCTTTTAAGTTTCCAGCAGGCAGTGCTATTCTACATGGCTTTTAAAGTGTGAAATTGCTTTGTTTTAAAATTTGCATTTAAGGATTGTTTTAAGAATTCTTTTTAGGGTTTTTAAAGGAGCTTTTAAATATGTTTTCAAATGTTCATATATTTGCATTGTTTTAATCATTTTCATTTGTTCACCTCCTCATGAGTCCTTGGGAACAAATAAATAAAATATGACGTTTTGTAGAACAACTCCCCGCCCCGCAACATATTTCCTGCATGGAAAACCCTGTTTTCTGCACAAGAAACACATTGTCCGCATAGAAAATATAGGATTTCACACAAAAAAAGTCATGTGTTTCACTGCACAGAAAAATCCTCTAGAATACTCTGGAATGTTCAAATACTGAGAGAAAACTGCAAAAATCTAACTGTTCTATTATTCTTCCCAACTGTCAGGAACTCATTTTTCAACCAGGAAATGAATAACAGAATATTTGTTCCATCCCTTCATTGTGCTATATGCATTGCAATTTAAAGAATCTATGTAAGACTGTGCCAAAATGAAAAACAAATATCCATTGGTGCTACATCACTATGAGTATTAGTGATACTATATCACTATGAGTATGAGCATTAGTATAGTTTTTCACCAATTCACACGAAACATAAATATGTGTTTGGGAGGGATGAATGGCATATGTCCAATCCAGGCAAAAGTTAAGAACTTTATATTCCCATATTTCAGTTGAAATATTGCCTGCTCCTAAATGTCAACTAAAAATATTAAGACGTGTAATGTTCTTAAGGTTGGCTATACCATTCCCAATAGTTAAACAACCTATCTTCAGTGCAAAGCAATATGTTCAACCTTACATTTTCCACATAATGATAATCAGGAATCCATTTCAGAATGTTCCACCAAGGTTCGAGGAAGGAGGAACTGAGCTGTAATAAAATCCTATCAGAATGCCGTTGGCCCTCGCTCCAAACTAACAGTCCAAGCAGCCAAGGTATGTGGTTTATTTGCCACCTTTTTTGCTTCATGAATGGGAAATGTGCAGCCAACACACAGATTCCATGCTTGACAACCAAGCACGGAATCTCTCTGCTTACACCACAGTAAAATGGGAGGATGACACAAAAATGGATGCTACAAGGCTTGATTTGTATGAAAAATCATTTTGAACCATGTTGAAATATTCATCTGTGATGACGACAACAATGATGATGATGATGATGATTACTAATACCACCTTTCCGAACTCAAGGCAGCTTACAAGAGTTAACACAAACATACCTAAAAATTCACAGCATAAAAACTTTAAAAGTAATTAAACTATCAAAATGTTATCATGTAATGCTAGCATTTAACCAGTTGATCAGATTAACCAATTCAAAACTTTTCTGGATCTAGGTTTCCACTATTAATCAGATAGCAGATTTTTTTTAAAGGAATTAAGTGATGTGTAGTCATCAGAGTGACAAAACAGCACTGGAAAGATCTCCGTTCAAATCTTCCACTTGTTAACAAAGCTCACTGAGCAACTACTAGACTAGTCACCAGCTTGTAGCTGAACCTACCACACAGGGAAGTTGTGAAGATAAAATGGTGCCTCTTTGGGCTCCTTGCCGGAAAGGCAAGATATAAATGTAATAAATGCATTATATATCTTCTAACTTTGAAAAATGGAAGTGAAAGTTGCCATTTAACAGCCCAGTCTTGTGCATATCAATTCAGAAATGAAACCCACTAGGTTCAATGAAATTTACACATAAGCAAGTGTGCATGTAGTTACTTAAATGTCTTGAAGGTACCAGATCCCACCTGATCTTAGACACTAAGAAGGTTCTGGTATGGTTAGTACTTGGATGGGGGACCGCCAGGGAATACTAGGTGCTGTAGGTTGCATTTCAGAGGAAGGCAATAGCAAACCACCTGGATATTCCTTGCGTAAGAAAACTCTATGAAATTCACAGGGTTGCCATAAATCAACAGGTGACATGAAGGCACATACTTTACTTTTAAATGTGCAGGCATAAGGTTGTACCACTTCAGAAGAGGCACTCCATCTTCCTTAAAATATAACGTAGGATGGATGTATCTTTCAAGATGCAACAACTCATGCATATTTTCATTAAAACAAAGAAAGCATACCTTCGTCTTTCAGAACAAACTTTTTATCCATATGTAAACATCTGCATTTAGCATATTATCTCCGTATTCTTTCCAACAAGGTGCTCTAGGTGGCATACGTAATTCTCCCCATTTTGTTCTCACAATAACCCTACAAGGTAGGCCAGATAGTGGAAAAGCCATACGCCCAAAAACTCCCAGTCCATTAGAAAGCCTCAGTGGGGATTTGAAGCTGGCTTGCCTCCATCCTACTCTGAAGGCTTTACCCACTGGCCCTTGCTACACTGGCTAAATTAACTAATCAATTAAAACCCATGGTTAATTGAAGAAAACGTTTTTAATGCGTGATAGACCACTAAAAATCATTTCATCAGTAGTTGTTGTTTAATGCAATGTTCATTTCAAGGTGTAGCCTATTTAGAAAAGCTTGTTCTTGTATCATCCTCTCCATGTAGCAGGAGGAAAATCTGGTTGCCGCAAACATATTTTGTTCGCCTTTTTCCTTGTGCAGGCTGATCTGGCAAAATAAACAATGTGCTTGGGAGATTTCCCAGGCTGTATTGTGCAGTCATTGTAGAGTCACCAAGAACAAGTACTTATATTTCTATTGTGAGTTGTGCTGAACCGAACAAGGTGTTCAACAGAACATTTTAATTATAATCCCACTTCTAACAGTGTGCGCAAAGGTGTTGAAAAAGCACAATCAAGCATGAAACAGAACGGTAAACATGCCATTTCAATTACACCATTATGCATATGTACGTTGGCTCAAAACACAATATTCATATCTTTCCCCGAATTGACAGAGGGTGCAGAAAAACATGACGTTCCAGCGCCAACAGAAATACCTTTCACCTGACATGATGTATCTGTCGCTTCACCTAAAGGCCTGTCTCGGCAGTCTGGAGGCTGCCTTGTTGCATATTTCTCTGGCTGTCACTTTCAAAAAAAATTTACGTAAGGAACTGGTGGGCATGTAGGATGTTTTGTGAAAGGCTGAAAAGACATTGCCCTAGATAAATGGTCAGCAACTAGCAGCCATTGAGGCTCAGTCTATCTTGCTAATAGCTGCTGTCTGTCCTGCCAATCCAAGGAAACACATCTTTGTCACCGTCTGCCTCATAGCCATATTGCAGCTATGCTAGTGTGAAGCCAACTTAGGCTCCAGGTACTCAACATGGGCCCCAAGACTGAGATTTGGAGGATCCTGGTTTAAGCTAAAACACATTTGGCTCCCTATTTCTCCTACTGGCCACAAGTCCAGGGTAATTTATGTTGTGAGGAGACCCTATGGCTCAGTGGTAGAGCATGTTTTGCATTGTAAAATGGCCAACTTTCAGTCAGTGGCATCTTCCCAGTTAGAAGGTTCAAGTGGCTGATAATTTGCCAGAGAGCCAGCATAGTGTAGTGGTTTGATGTTGGGCAACGAGCCTGGAGACAGGGTTCAATTCCCCACTCAGCCATGGAAACCCACTGAATGACTTTGAGTGCATCACACATTCTCAGCCAAAGGAAGTCCCATGATAGGTTCACCTTAGGGTCACCATAAATCAGAAAAAACTTGAAGGTACACAACATCAACAACATCCAGACAGCAGGTTCCAGTAAGAGTAGACATAGGTCCTTTTTGCATGCCAGTCATGTTGCGAAATGGCCTCAGGAGCTTCGCACAATTACAAGGATCGTTTCACACGACGTCCTTGCAATCGTGCGATGCTCCTGAGGCCAGTCGGCAGCGAACACACACTATATCATTTTCAGCTTGTTGCCGAAAATGATGCGCAATCGCGTGTCCCTCCCAGGCCCCACACACACTTACTTGCATGCGGAGGCTCCAGAGGCACGGCCATCATGCTTCCTCCCCCAGTGCACCCTGGGAAAGTACTCGGCTGTGCTGCGGAAGGAAGGGGTGGAGCGCTCACGCTTCCTTCCAGCCAGCATGGAGCTGGTGCAGAGGAGAAGCAGAGGGGATGCGAGTGCCTCTCCGAAGAGGCTTCTCGCGTGATCCCCTCACGTCAACACTGGAAAAAGGTAAGGTGCGAAAAGGGCCATAACTGGGTTAGATGTAGAAATACCCTGGAACTTAGAAAAGTTTTCTTGTGGGACTAACACTCCAAGAAATCCCCCATTTGCTTCCCTTTGATGACACAGAAAAATCTACTGCCTGAGGCAGCCACCCCATTCTGCCCAAGAGAAGGAGTGGAGTTGCCTTCAGCACAGAGCTTTGAAAATTTAATTCTCTGGATTATGACTCCAAGAATCCCTCAGCTGAGATGACCAGTAGATTCTGGAAGCTATAACTAAAAAGGTAACTTTCTGCAACTTTGCTCTGACCTGAGTCATCTTCCTGCCTCCTGTGTATTACATGCCTCTCATACAATCATAATGCAACGGGATACAATAGGAAATGCAACATCCTGCTGAGTTCTGTGTTGTATTTCAGTTTATCACACTAATCAGTTCTGAGAGGTACACTTGATAATCAGGGCTTCCTTTGAGTGAAAACTTACTGAAGAAGAAGCCTTGTGAAGAAAAGAGCACCTCTGAGCAGGTTTTACTTCATGTAGGGAGAAGCACTGCCCAGTTCTATGCCCCTGGGACTAAGGATGAGGCTACCAGATCTTCCAGGCACTCTTAACCACTTGTACACTTGTAGTTTTCAAGTTTGCTGGTTGCTTTGAGTATATGCTCCCTTTGAGGAACTTTGCAAATTGGGAATAATATGATTCTGCTTCAGCAAATACCAAGACCTATGACTGTGACCTCCCAACTTTTAGAGATATGTATATATGTTGCTAGATGCTGGAATATGAAGACAAAAGTTGACTAGAAGGCAAGAATTTAAGTATCTTCCTTGCCTTCTTAGTCTACCTTTGTCTTCATATTTCAAGAAATAGGAACAATTTCTTTTATTTTTACTTTCGTACATAGAATCACAGATTTGGAATGGCCCTCATGAGCCATCTGGTCCAAATCTCTGGTCAGCGCAGGATATCCAGCGAGACCACTCCGACCCTAGCTGTCCAACCTCTTTTTGAAGACATCCAGATAAGGAGACACTACCACCAATGTAGGCAATTGATTCCATTGCCATACTGCTCTCACTGTCAAGAAGTTCCTTCTCATGTTCAATCAAAATCTACCCTCCTGTAATTTAAAAACAGTTCTACCCTCTGAAGCAACAGAGAACAAGCCTGCACCCTCCTCTTTGTGATAGCCCTTGAGGTATTTGAAAAGTACGATCATGTCATCCTTCAATCTTCTCTTCACCCAGCTGGACATGCCCAGCTCCTTCAACCTTTCCTCAACCTTGCTCTCCATTCCCCTTATCCTCCTTGTTGCCCTTCTTTGAACCTGCTCCAATTTGTTTATATCCTTCTTAAAACTGAACACAGTACTCCAGAATATAGGAGGACTATTACTTCCCTCAGCTTGGAAACTATGCTTATATTAGTGCAGACTAAGATAGCATTGCCTTCTTTGCTGAAGCATCACACTGCTGGCTCTCGTTCAATTTATGTTCAACCATAATCCCCAAGGTCTTTTTCACTTGTAGTGCTGCTGAGCCAGATATACCGCATTTGGTTTTAGTGACCTAAATGTAGAATTTTTCATTTGTCCCTACTGAATTTCATTTTATTAATTTCAGCCTAGCTTTCTAGTTTAGCAAGGTCCTTTTGAATTCTGGTCCTATCTTGTAATGTGTTAGCTTGCTAATATGTCCTCAGTTCTTCCTTTGGCCAGGCACAGAACTTGGGAAAAGTGACATGCTGGCTGCAAGATTCTGGAAGTTAAAGTCCAAAAAGGTAACTTTTCTGTTCTGCAAATACATAAAATACGTTATATGCCCAATCAGAGTGATATCCCTTTGGGCCTAGTTTTGGCAATTTAAACTATGCTAATATCCCATGTTTTCAAAGGAAGGAACCAGCCAAACTACCTCTGAGTATTCCTTGCCTACGAAAACTCTATGAAATTCATAAGATCATTAGAAGTTGACAGGCAACTTGAAGACACACACACAATATCCTCTTACAGTTTAAACCAGATGCCTCTTCATTTTGCGGCCATTCAGGTAATTGGTCCAGGTGTTGTTCTTCAGATGAGGGCAACCACTTAGAGGGCAGGCATCATGTCTTTTGTCACAAAAGATTTCAGTGCACTGATCACTGTATTTATGACAGATTCTTTGTCACTGTCAAGTGCCTTTTGTGGTTAATCCCAATAAAGCTGAAAACAAAAGCCCTCATAGATATTAGATATATGGTGACCTTACTGAATACACTTGAAGGCAGTAATTTTTTTGTCAGACTACGGTAAGAAAAATAGAGCTGGGGCCAAAACAAAAACATGACGCAAGATTGCTTTCTTGTTTTTTTTTTTTTTAATGTCAACTGTTATGATTGACATCTGGCCAAGAACACCATTGCATCTAAGGATGCTAACGGCATTAAACAGCTCGAAGAGAAAATGCCAACCCACGAAAACACAGATGGGAGGGGGAAGGAGAAAGTGTTTATTTATTTCTGCTTTTAAGCTCTTAGGTTTCCAACAAACAGCAACAGTGTGCAAAAGTAGCTTTTACCCTCCACTCGCCCATCCCCTACTCCCATAAATTTCCCTTATGACACCTGGGTCTCTTAGGCAGTTAATGTCTTTTAAGTATTTTCTTTTCTCTTCTTGTTTGTGATTCCATTGCAGCTCTGTCTTGGCTGGTCAATGATCAATCATAACAAAGGACATGGGAGGATAGCGAAAACTGGTAAGAAAAATAAAGTCACTGGTCCCCAAGTAAGTTTTAAAAAAAGTTCAGATGTTATGGAATTGGGAAAGCTATATTATATATTATATTATATAAGGTCTATCTAACAACAATTGGGAAAGCTATATTATATATATATTATATAAGGTCTATCCAACAATGAGAATTTGTGAGATATTCATCTCCACATAAAACTGCAATATTAGGAAGTCAACTTTGTTCCTTGCCATTGTCACATATACAACATCCTATTCTTGATGCACATGTCAATGCAGGGTGAATGCAGCAAGAAAGACTTAATCCTGAAGCTCTATATTCTGCTCTGGTTACTTTACAGCATTCTGCGAATTAAGAAAGTAGTCATTATAGTCTAGATTGCAACCTAAAACACCGGGAATAAATAGACGACCTTTTAAAATATGCTGTGGGGTTGAAAGTCAGGTCTTATTTGTTACAAAGTCAGATCTTATTTGTAAATCGGAGCCAAGAGTTTACATTTCTAACAGCACTTTGGAGAAACCTTCCTTAATGGGCCAGTAATACAGGAGGCTGCAGTTGTGTTTAATTTCACAGAAGCATCCTTTACTAGCAGGTTTGTTTGTTTGTTTATTAAATATTTATATCCCACCCTATATAAGTGGACCACAGGGAGGCATACAAATAAAATCAATTCAAACAATTTAAAATGTAAAGCAATAGAGAGTAATTTAAATACATGGAAAGCATGTTAAACAATTTAACAAATTGTAATAGTTTGAAACCTTGCCCTTACAAGAATTTGAATGCAATCAATCAGGCCCCCAAATGTTTAACCTCTCTTCCTTGGGGTCAGCACCAACTGAGCCTCCAACAGGAAGGCATTTCACAGCCAGGGCATCAGGGAAGGCCCTCTCCAAGATAATCTCACCTTGCCTTGCCCTTGTTCATGAGAAACAGACCATTTCCACACTACACTGTTCTAGTGCTATTATTCCACTTTCAACATCCTATGGAATCCTGGGCTTTGCACTTTAGGAAGGGCCATTTAGAGTTCTCAGCCAGAGAGCTCTTTGGCCTCAGTAAACTACAAACCCCGGAATTCCACAGGATGTTGAAAGTGGAACAATAGCACTATAACAGTATAGGGCAGAAATGGCCACAGACTTCAGTCCTCAGGTGGTTGTATCTAAGCAGATGTGCTCCTTCTAATATCAAGATCCCAAGCTATCCTGCACTTTAAATGTTATCAAAAATATCTTAAATTCAGACCAGTAGCATATTGCAGCCAGTGCAATTCCTCTCAACCACTGCATTATGATACTCTCTATGATATTCTAGGGGAACAAACAGCTGCAGTTTCTGAGTCATCTTCAAGAAAAGCCCCACATAGCATACATTGCAGTAGTCTAATACAAAAGTTACTAGTGTGTATGAAATACTGTACCTTCTCTGGGAAAGGCTAGAGGTTGCAGAGCAGCTGATGCTGGCCACAGGTAGTCCAAGCCACTGGACCTCCAGTGACAGAAATAGCTCCAGGAATACTTCCAGATTATATACTTGCTCCTTTAAACCTATTACATCTATACTGTTCACATCTTTTTTTTTAACAAATGAAGCCTCACTTTTGATTATTGCTCTAAGCTTACAGGTTTGTCTCCCTCCTTTTACTTTTTCTCTTAACCGTTGCCATTCCGGCTATGATTTGTTCCAAACACAATTCATAAATCTATTTCTAGCTATCCTGGCAAACTATGGTTTGATTGGCGAAAATTCTGGCACAAATGTAACCCTATGGAAAACCCCAAATATGACAGAAAAGGGGAAGTTTATTATGTGAAAAGAAGAAACAGAGGCTAAAGGGGCCCTCTAATCTCTTAACTATGGACAGGCAACAAGCAGAACAAAGTATCAGATCTCTCTCAAAGAGCCCTGTATTCAGCCACTCGCGGCCTTTCTGCCCTACACTGTTATAGTGCTATTATTCCACTTTCAACCTCTTGTGGAATTCTGGGGTTTGTAGTTTACTGAGCCCAAAAAACCCTCTGATTGAGAATTCTAGATGCCCCTCTCTAAACCGCAAACCCTAGGATTCCACAGGATGTTGAAAGTGGAATAATAGCACTATAATAGTGTAGTGTGGAAAGGCCTTCAGTGTGAGGGATTCTGGAAGCTCTAATACAAAATGTAAAATTTACAAGTTCTCATTCTTGGCAAGATGGCCACATTCCTGGACATGCCTTTCCTCAGTTTTGCCTTTTTCCCAGTATTCTCAACATGCTTATTCGCTTCCCCTTTCTCTAATCTTCTCAGCAGTCCAACCACCCTCCGCTCCCTTTTTTCCCACCTAGACACTCTCTTTCTCCTTCTGCTCCACCACTCAAACTACTCATTCTCTTTGTTAGGGATGTAATTTTTCATTAACTTTCTGCATGAAGGAAACAGTGAGTCATTTTAGCAGTTTTCTTCCTACTGGAGAAAGTCTTATTTGCAGTTTGATATGTATTCTGTACAAAATTCACATGCTGGTTTGTTTGTTTTTTGCGTACAGAAAACAGAAATTTCTTCATAGGAGACAACACTTTTCCGTGCAAAACATTATTTCAGAATAATTATTTATTATTTCAGAAATAGTTCAGATGATGATTTTTGTGCAGAATAATCCTGTTTCACTTAGAGAAAATATTTTCCTTTTTTTGCACAAAATAATTACCTGTGAATTTTGTGTGGGATGAGTCCAAACTGCCACAAGTCACATCAGTCCAAGATACTTCTTTTGAGGGTTGATCATTTCTTGACTATTTTCCAAATATTTTCAAATATTCTTCTCAACCCTACTTTCTGTCCTCCCTACCCATGTAAAGCAGCATTCCTCTTTTTCTCAGGAATTGCAGTGGCAGCAGTGGCAATCTTTTGTGAAGGTTCTTTTTTTAAAAAAATGTAAGTGAGCACTCCAGTTGGGGGCTCCTTCAGGCTTCAGATCTCTGGACCTCTGCCCAGTGATCCAGTCCCAGCAGTGCCTCAGGTGCTGAATGAGGAAACATATGGGGTAATGTGTTTGGATAAGGCAGTCCACACCCAGGACAAGAGACTCTAAGTAAATACTCTGCCTTCTAGAATAACCAGCAGTTCCAGAATTCAAATCACTAAATACATTCCAGCGTTGTTTTCCTTGGGATGCTTGGGACTACTGCTAGATAGCAATTAGCAAGTACTTCTGGTTAAATACAAAAGCTCTAATCATTGGTAATTCTAGAAAGCTTTTCAACAGAAAACCAACCAGATACTGGACAAAAGAGATTTCCATCTGCTGTTCCTACAACTATGTGCTGTAGCTTTTGGTTCAATGAATTGCAGAACTAGTTGTATGCATTGGAAGTAGACCTTTGGCCTCTGTTTCTGGAACAGCACTCCCTATGTAGGTCATAAAACCCCATTTTTAAAAAGGGAGAGGACTATCAAAAGCCACATTTGACTATTGTATTCTGATGAACAATTTAGGAATTGGGTTTTATCTGCTAACTATACTGTTCAGTACTTTTAATATGGATCCTTAAGGGCAAGTGTCCTTTCTGTCAATTGTCATTCACCTAGGCCAAGGGAGAGATAAGAAAAGCCTCAACTTGGTTCCAATAAAGTTCTCAATCCTTGTTTTCACCGACTGGGTGCAATGGCAGCAGGTGGCTTTCACATCAGCAGGGCAGTGAGTGCTCTTGGTGTTAGTGTGAACTTTTAACCTGTTGAATCCTGTCCCCCAAATAAGTTAGGCATCTTAGTAGTTCCTTTAAAACTTGGATTAAAACCCAGTTCATATTTGTTTTACTGACACAGGATAGACTTAGAGAGCTGGGTATGTTCAGTCTGCAGAAGAGAAGGTTAAGAGGGGACATGATAGCTCTGTTTAAATATTTAAAGGGATGCCATGTAGAGGAGGGAGAGGGCTTGTTTTCTGCCGCTCCAGAGACCAGGACAAGGAGCAATGGATTCAAGCTGCAGGAAAGGAGATTCCACCTGAACCTCAGGAAGAACTTCCTGACGGTCAGGGCTGTCCGGCAGTGGAATATGCCGCCTCGGAGTGTGGTGGAGTCTCCTTCTTTGGAGGTTTTTAAGCCGAGGCTGGATGGCCATCTGTCGGGAGTGCTTTGAGGGTGTTCCTGCATGGCAGGGGTTTGGACTGGATGGCCCGCGTGGTCTCTTCCAACTCTACATTTCTATGATTCTATGATTCTATGAGTCACCAGCTGCTGTTGGTTAACTGAGGAATCATTATAGCAATACAGCAAGGTATGCATCTACAATTCAAAAGAAAAAAACCTGAGCTCTTATTTTCAGTTTAGAAGCCCTTGGACATGCCTAAAATCACCCTTTCCTTTGGAAGCTACTCAGATCACTGCTATCATTAGTAGAAGAAGAATTAGTATTAGTATTAGTCAGTGTGGAAAAAGTATACCAGGTCACTCCATTCCACCTTTTCTGGGCCACAACACCTTAGTTTAGAGCTGATGCCATTCCAATTTTTTTATCTAATTTGTTTTTGTAATCCCTAACATAACTTCAGGGAAGTTGGCGCTTTAATTCATTAAATTTGCTGGAGCTAAAAATGTCAATTTTTAAAAGAAAGTTCCCTTTCAATATTAAACACTGGAGTACAGTCTCTTCTTGCAGTACACAGTTAACTCCCATTAGCATTAATAACAGCTATGCTCACATACTGAGTGCAGAATCTATCTTTCTTTGTCTCTTTGTACTGTACTGCAAGGAAAACTTTGAAGAAATTGAGAAAGGCAGGAAGAGCAGTATATTAATTTGAAGCAGATGAAAGCAGTACATGACATTCCTAAATTTCATGGAAAATGTACTGCCAGTAACAAAGATGAGTAGAAATTTTTTGAATAATTTTGAGCAACATTAAAATCAGCCTTCCTTCCCTGATTTTCTGTTTTCTTCTTCATTTCAAAGCATACATTAAACTCATTTTATGCTTATAATGTATATAATGATTCTGAACAACATGAGACGGATGCTCTGATTTCCCTCCACCCACCCTGTTCCTCCCTGTTTCAATGTATAAACCAGTGAGCCAATTTATGCAGCTTAATCCATTGCTAAAGAAGATGCATCAAAAATTGTCTGTGATCATTACAAATAATAGCATAAAATGTTCCCGAAGAAGTGGTTTTTTTCTTATCATATTTTCATTAAAACATCTTTTCACCTGCTTTGCTTTTTCCCATGTCTGTTTTGTAACCTGCATCATAATCAGTCTTATTAACTGAGAACATAAATATGATTTATTACGGCCTGATAATGGAAGCGGCCCGGTCCAAGAGAAGGGATATATTGTCCTTTGATAAAATGGCTCTTTTCTCTCCAATAGAGCTCTATCATGAGAGCATGCAGAATGTAGTGAGTGATTATTTCCTAAGGGTGAGTGATGGCAAAACCCTACAGAAAATTCTTCTTGTTGGCCATGGCAGCCTCCGAGTGTCCCCAAATCTCACGGAGTTTGACAACCCGCAGACACTTTTGATGAACTGTATTCTTCAGTCAGAGACAGCCTGTCTGGGAGGAGAAAAGGGAACCTTTATCGTCTGATCTGCTGTTATTGTCTTGATCTTTTTATAAGCAATCTCTAATGCACACGAATATAATATCCTTTCACGCAAGTGCCAAACATAATAGAAACGTAGTTAAAGACCCCTTTCCTCCGTTATGTAAATGCCCTAATGCCGTAATTAGAAAAGATGGTTTGTGAATGATAGGAGCAGAAAGGGTAATCAAAATGTTATAACATTATCTTTCTTTCTTCCTCTATTTTTTTTAAAGACTAAAATCCATGCATTTACAGCAGAGACTGAGATCCAGCTTGAGACTGAAGCCTTTGCTTAAAAAGAAAACAGCTTTCGATGGGATACTGGTGTTATATTTTCATAAAGCAAGCAAATGGCAGTTGGTTTTAAGCCAAAAATGATTACTTCACTGATAGAACTTGGAAGAAAATGAGTATCCCACTCAAAAAAAAAAAAAAAATCAGTGTATGACTGTTAACAACAAGAACAAAGAGCTATTAATAAAGCACAGCCCTTGGACAAATGGGTTCTCAAACCCAAATAAAGTTCTCCAGTAAATCTCTCTTTTATCTATTCCCAAAAGAACAAACATAACAAAGCCCTCTTCAATTAAAAGATGCATCCACAAGCGTAACACTCCCATTTCTCAGCTGGCTTATTTGTCTGACAACAATAAAAGCTACAGTACCCAAATAATTTCCATCTTGTCCAGTCAAACAAGGTGTTTAATGTTTCATTCAGCCTCTTCCAAACATCTAGAATGGGAACATCCCAATGTTAATCACACTCTTCCCTTTGCACCACCATTTAGCTCCAAGGGAAAAACCACATTGCCAGAGTCAAAAGGTTAATCATTCATTTCACACTTCTGAGGGGGCATCACTAACTACATTCTTCTTGGTCCCAGAACAAAGAGAAAAACAAGAACAAGAACTCCCAAGTCTTGACAGTAAGACAGGCACTGAAGGGAGGGGTGAGAAGTAGGTTAGCCATGTTTTTACTGTTTCATTTCCTTGCAATGATTATAGCATATCCCAACATTTCTTGAGACTGAAGCCTTTTCTTGCTACTTAGCATTTTGGATAGATGGCAAAACTCTTTCCATCAAGGTGGGCTAATGTGGCTTTCCAGAATAGCCACTGTCAATGATATATGGGAGCTGTAGTCCAAACCTATCTGGAGGGCAACAGCTGCTCATCCGTAGTTCACACAAACATACATTTCCATGGAATTTCTTATAAAACTCAGTTTAATTCATTCGCAACATGTGGTTGGTCTATCTTCTTCCTAAAACTGCCCAGCAGCTCTGCTTCCACAAGGTGTCCATGCAAATAGGCAATATCTGAAGACCACAATCCAACACACAGTTAAGTGGGCTCAAACCAAATGAAATCAATGAGCTTTTGGAAGATGAATTCCCAACTATAGCATTTAATTAACCAAAAATTCAGGAATGCACATATCTTCCTAATGTCCCAGACTTTCTGTGATACCAGAGCATCTAGGCCAATGGAAATCAGAGATACTAGCTATGTCATCCCCGTCTACAAATCTCCAAAGTGGGATCAGAGGACCATCTTTGTAGCTGGCATCAGTCCATACCATAATTGAACTAGTTCAATATCTGAGAAGTGGATATTGCATTCACTCTAGAAGCAAAACTGAAAATTACTTGCAATCAAGCAAGCTGAGACTCCTGGATTAATATTGAATAGTTACTATTCAAGGTCAGTTATGACAAAAGCCTGTATTTAGAATGCAAAAAACAAAGTCAGGTAGTCCTCATATGTAAATATATTGTACACAATGAGTCCCATCAGTATGAATTTCAGAATGATCACACTTAATGTGGAAATGCGATGTGCATCCAACAGGATAATTTTTAAAGTCACTGTCACCACTGGTCAGTGTTTGGGGTTTCCATATAGCTAGTAAGGAACAATGCACACAAAGAAGAAACTGATGATTTCTCCTAAACTATCTTGGACTTCAAAAAAAAAGGGTAATTTATTGCTCTTCTAAAATAAAGCTACATCACACCAGACATCTAGCATACATAATTAATCCAGATGTCATAAAATATCACAGATCAAGAAATATATCAATCCAAGCACAAAAATCTCCTTTCCTAAAATATCATTTAACATTAAGCTTCTAAACTGTACTAAAGAGACAGTAATCAACAAATGAGACAGAACTCACAATCTGCAGGAGTAAAGAAAGTTCAGCGTGGAATTCAAAGAAGCAGAGATTTCAAAAGTTGGAGATGGGCAAGTTTTGGCTTGTATGTCAGAGTAGTTTTTCTCCCCTCAGGGTCTCATTGTAGCTCATTTTCTTTTCCTGAAATAACTGAGGCCTACAGCTTTAATTTTGCAATCAGATCCAAAGGAATTGACAACTTTTTTTTAATGCTGACTACTCCAGGCTTATATCACATATAAGCCTGTCATTTAGGCACCAGATGCATAGAATCTCCTCTCTGTTTGCACTAGCTTGCAGGAAAATGGAAGTGTACTTCTCCTCAGTGACTAAAATAGGCATTTATTGGAAAGACACTTTTTAACTTCAGCTCCGTGTTATCACTACTTTTTTGCTACAGAAATATCCACCACTGTTAAATGATGCTAGAAGTAGGTCCCATTAGGCAGAATGAGGCAGTCCCTTCATAAAGTAAATTACGGATGTTAAAAGGCACAAAGAATTTATACACACACACACACACACACACACACACACACACATACACATCCTTAATAGGAACCAGCATGGTGTACTGCAAAGATTTCCAGACTTCTCATGTTGGTGACACACTTTTTAGACATGCATCATTTTGCAACACTAATTCAGTTAGTGGAGGCAGTTCCCTCCACTTGAGCCTGGCCCACTGCTGCCACAGCCCCAGGCCAAGGAAGACCCCAGCAAGGGCGGTACCCTATCCTTGCCGGGGTCTTCCTCTGCCTGGGGTGGCAGCAGCAGACACAGCCCCAGCCCTTCCACTGGGGCCTGGCCCGCTACAGCTGCAAAAGAGGCAACCCCTACACCTATGTTTGCACAACACCTACACACTGCAGCCAACACACTAACGTGTCGCAACACACAGTTTGGAAAGCTCTGGTGTACTGATTTGGGCACTGAACTATGACTTTGGAGACCACCATTCAATCCCTGCTCAGCTATGGAAACCCGCTGGGTGATTTTATGCATGCCACACTCTCTCATCCTCAGATAAAGGATAACTCCCTCTGAACAAATTTTGCCACAGAAACCCCATGGTAGGTTCGGCTTAGAGTTGCCACAAGTCAGAAATGACTTGAAGGCGTACAACAATAACAACCTACATAATGCTGTCAGAAACGGGAAGAGATGCTTATGTCCGTGGTGGCTGGGGGATCCTGGGAGCTGTAGTCCCCAGAGATAACTATTCCAAGCTCTTGTTACTTGATTTGAGCAATATATCCACAGCTTCTTGTTCATTCTTTCTGAAAAATACAGTGAACAAGTGGTAGGGCAGTAGGAAACATGGTCAGCAGAAAATGGCAACCTGAGTGACCCAAAGCCAGGACTATTATCCATTAATTGTTTCAAATATACTGGAATTGCAGCAGGTTTTTTAATTGCAATTTGAGAATTTTAGAAAGAGGTAGAGATCAAGGATTCTCTTATGAAAGAAAGGAAGAAGAGTGGGTCTGCAATCAGTCTTAGATGTCAATACAGCCTATCATATGAATTACTCAGACATTTTTACATATACATTATTTACTCAATATCACATAATGGGTTCAATGTTCCATTTACATGCTATTATGGACGTTCATAATTGCAGACTTTTCAGATGGGTTATTTCTTTTCAGGCAATAGCCCATAATGGTTCTTTCAAAACTCTTGGGCTCTTATCACACGAAATCCTAAGAAGAAAAATTTTACTTCACTTTTTGTTGACTAACAGAGGGCGACAGTACTTTGGAGAATTATTATCTAGAAGTCCAACACAAGGAAACTTGCAAGCAAGGCTATCTAATGGTTTGAAGCAAGACCTTACAATGATGTTTGCTGGATAAATTTCCTGCTTATTTACTAGCAACCATTTTCAAAATCATAGCTTACCACTGTTTCTAAGATGTAATTTGTCATAAGTAAATTGCTGCTGCTGCTGCTGCTGTTTGGCTTATGGTGATCCTATGAATTGGAGACTGCCAAGAGTCTTGAAAATCAACTCCTTGTTCACTTCTTGAAAACTCAGGCTTATGGCCTGATAGACTGAATCAATTCACCTGTGTTGTGGTCTTCCTCTTTCCTACCACCTTCCACTTTAACCAAGCATTATTGTCTTTTCCAATGAGTCATGTTGCCTCAGAGATAAACACATACCTCTAATTTCTCAAACAAATTATATTTGCTTGTCAGGTGAAAATGGAAACCTTGAAGAAGAAGAAAATAATTAGAAGGGACAAGGATAAGCAGTTGGGTTTTTTTTTGTTTTTGTTTTTTTTCCTTTCTTTCTTTCTTTCCTTTTTTGAAAAAAGAACAGAAACGATATACATGATTATTAATAACATAGCTCTATTTTTTTCTGCTGTGTGTGTAAATTTAGTCCTTACTGTACCAAAACTAGCTCCATCTGTGCTTTAAATCAATGGGGGCCTTTCTGCACTACACTGTTATACTATCTTTTCGCATGGCGTTTTTAAAGCATATTAGGCACGCTCCCTCCCCCCTTCACGAGCCGCTGTACCGCATGACGTTCTGGCGAACCAGGTGCTATCACAGCCACGGATAGTGCTGATAGCACGTCTTCTTATTTTCGCCTGAAAGGTGAAAATAACCTCCCTTCACGCATCCGTGGTGCGACCAGAGAGCCTGCGGAGCCGTCGTCCGGTGTGCTTCCGGGAAGGACCCAGGAGTGGGCGGGGTGTGGGCAGTCCCTGCTGCCTGTCCCTCATGCAGCAACTCCCAGGGGACGCTCCGCCCAGCAGCAGGCCAGCCGCTGCCCCCGTTGCAGCAGGGAACACTGCACGACACGTCGCTGCGAGAGGCCACCCCGGGGCTGCGTTGCCACTCACACTCGAGATGACAGCAGCCCCCGGGGTCCGGCCGACTGTGTTTTTTTTAAAAAACCTGGAGCTATCGTTGGCAAGTTAGCACATTAGCCTGTTACCAACGTGGTACAAAAAAGCCTGTTGGCAGGATCTATCATGCTAACGTTAGCACGATAGCCAGCAAAAAAATTTAAAAAAAAAGAAACACCACTGCCCAATCAGGGGCGGTGGGACGGAGACAGGGCAGGACCTAGGCGTGGCCCAGGACGCCGACATGCGGACAAGCCACCGGGTGGGGACTGGTGTTCTCTCACCAATGCCCTGTTGTATGCGGACTGCAAGGGGGTCTCTACTGAGCCTCTTGCAATATTAGCAATATCGTGAGGGCTCTGGTTCGTCGCGCTATCAAGGTAAGGTGCGGAAAGGGCCATAGTGTTATTATTCCACTTTCAACTTCCTGTGGAATTCTGGGGTTTGTCGTTTACTGAGGCCAAAGATCTCCCTGGCTGAGAATTGCAAAGGCCCCTCCCTAAACTGCAAACCCCAGAATTCCATAGGATGTTGAAAGTGGAATAATAGCAGTGCAGTGTGGTACAGTGCAGTGCGGAAGAGCCCGAGGTCACACCACGGCTGATACAAAATGTCCACTTTCTCCAAAAAGGATGTGTATAAAGGTATTTATAAGTTTGCAGGCATAGCATTTACAGTACACTTTAAAGACATTTTAAAAATCAAAGTAGTATTGTTGGAAGTAAACGCAAGTGTCCTAAGTTATTACTAGTATGTCAAAAGTTCTGAACACAACATGGAGTATTACTTTTTTTGTGCGACCAGTTCTGCTATTTCAACCTGGAAATTCTGAGAAAAATGCTAAAAGCATACCAAAACAAGCCTTCTCCATCACCTTCTTCCTACTCAGATGTCTTGTACTACAATCACCCTCACACACACACACACACACACACACACACACACACTCTAACTGGAAAGAGATGGGATTTGTATTCCAAAATATCAAGAAAGTGCCCGATTGGCTGGAGTTCTACATTTCTTCAGAAGACATGGAATTCAACTCAGCTCAGACAGAAAAGAAAAATTGCATTGGTGGGACAAAAATTATAAAGTTTAATAATCCGTGTTATCTTGCAAGCATCAGGTTGCTTCTTGTAAGATGGTACTATAAGCTCGGCAAAGAACCTACATTTATTTCACACAACCTTGCCTGCGCTATAGCCTCTACAGTTTGTAGTACCAAGTCTACAAAGTATAATTTATTAATCCCAGTGGGCATAGGATTACAGCCTTTAATAGTACCAGCCCACCCCTCTAGATATTAGGGGCAACTGATTTCCCCAGTCCATACATTTTGTTTTGGAGAGGAAATTAAAAACTAAAATCATTTGCAGAAGGGAGTGATGGCTTGCTCCACCCCACCCCAAACATTCTTTTTTTTCTTCTCTGACCACCTTAATCTTGAGTAGGCTATGTTGCCTGGACAGTCTGTACATTCACCGACATAGGCCCTTTTCGCACCTTACCTTTTCGCGGAGGTGAGGTGTGGCGCTCGAGCGAGAAGCCTTCAGAGGAAGGCTTTTGCATCCCTGCTGCTTGGGCTCAGCAGCAGCTTCCTGGTCGTGTGAGCGCCCTGCCCGCACCCTGCCCCTTCCTTCCGCAGTGCAGCCTGGGAGCTGTAGGCTGTGCTGGGGCAGGAAGCACAAGCGGTCCGGCTCCAGAGGCTCCGCAGGGCAGGTAAGTTCGCCCCAGGCCCCGACCAGTGCGCAAGTGTGCACCATTTTCGCCTAAAAGCCGAAAATAAAAAGGTGCGTATGCACTGTGCGTCATGCTGTTGAGCATCATGTAAATGTGAGTGCGTCATGCAGACTGCTCCTCACATTTACGTGATGCTCAAGGGGCCCTTTCGTTTAAGAAACGCCGTGCGGAAACTAGCATAGTTACAGCATAGCAGAATATGTGGCTGCCATGTGCACTACGCACAGACACTTTGGGTGGACACACAGTTATTCACTACATCTCTCTTCTTCCCCATTTCTCAGTCTTCCAACCACTTGCTCTAAATCTCATGCCTAGCCTCATGTTGGATATTCAAGAAAGCACCTCCTCCTCTTCTAAATTCTTTCTTACTACTCACACCGACCCAGCAAGTACATAACAGTGCACTCCTTGTCTCACTGCTTGGAGAAGCCACCCTGATAAAGCACTCTCTCCCTCCACTCACTCACACTGACTCTCACTTTCCATTTCTTTTTTTGACAGTAGGAACAATCTGTTTCATTTTAAAATAATTTTTTTAAAGGACTTTTGAAAAAATTCTGATGAACCTGAGTCTCTAGTTCAGGTCAAGTTTTCAATGAGTATCTCTCTCTGTGTCTCTCATCTCCTTCTTCCTCCTTGCTTCTGGCTTCTGCTTTGCACTAGCTCTACAACATCCTACAAAGGCCATATCCACACTACACTGTCATAGTGCTATTATTCCGCTTTCAACATCCTGTGGAATTCTGGAGTTTGTAGGTTACTGAGGCCAAAGGGCACTCTGACTGAGAATTCGAAATGCTCCTCTCTAAAATACAAACCTCAGGATTCAACAGGATAATAAAAGTGGAAAAATACCACTGTAGCAGTATAGTGTGGAAATGGCAAAAGAAGCAGCACAAGTTACCCACCTATATGACCTTTCTTCTTGCCTTTCCCAGTGTATGACTGACCTAGGCCATTTCAGCACTACACGGTTATAGTGCTATTATTCCACTTTCAACATCCTATAGAATTCTAGGGTTTGTAGTTTACTGAGGTCAAAGATGCCCCTCTGTAAACTGCAAACCCCACGTTTCCACAGGATGTTGAAAGTGGAATAATAGCACTGTAACAGTGTAGTGCGGAAATGGCCCTAGAAAACATCCAGTAATGAATAACAGGCACAAACCTATTACAACCCTGGTTATGAACTGCAGTCCTAGCCATTACAGGCAAGAAGTAACATCATTACAACTTGCTGCTGCAAAAAATAATTACAACCATAACTGCAACAAAAACACATTACCTCCAAGCACTGATCCATAGCAGGCAAGGTCAATAAGAGATATATCACACCTCCAGGAGGAAATGAGGGATAGTGAACTCACAGGTCAGAATCCCATGTAGTGCACTATGCTAGCTTAGTGGTGACAGCAGCTGCATGTTCAGTGGTCATGGAAGAAGTAAAATACTGGAGAAATAGGCTGCTTAGGTTTAGCAAATTTTGTCTGCCTTCTCTTGCCACTGCTGCACAACCCTGGAAAAATTGCTACACCTAGACTAGTACACCTACAGGTCCTACACTTTGTGTTTGTAATGAAAATTCTGCATCTGATCTAGGCTACATGTGCATCCTTCCAATGGTATGCATATCATCAGTTGTGAGCCACTGCTTTAAAGCACATAAGGAGCTCTGTATTAGAAAGATAATTATAGCTTTCAGTCTCTGTGACAAATGTGACAATAGTGACACAAAAGTTCAAAGATCAAATGGCAGCACTCAAATTATGGGAGAAAATGAAATCCATATGCCTCAGACCAGCTCTTCTTAATTATGTTAGCTATATCACACAGACAAGTTGCCTAAAACAGCAACTTAGTTGCCTAAAATAGCAGCTATGGGGGCAGGCACAAAAGCTAAAGAGGCCAGGCCCCCTCTACCATGCAGTCCTTGTCCCAGTAATTTGAGCAGTGGAGAGTAGAATTACTGCTCTGAGCAACATTACTATGGCGTTGGACTCCCCCGCACCTTCTCCGTTACAATGTGCAATCACATCTGTTAGAACATATCTTCATTCCAGAACTAAACGGTTAACATAACCTCGCTCTCTCTCCAGAATCCTTGATATCCTCATACATTCAACACATTCAACTTAGTTTACATGGAAGCTAGAGTTTGCAATCAAAAACAAAAGACTGTCTTCAGCAACTAAAAAGTTTGTTAGAGTACACTATGTATTTTGGAGAAAGAGAAAAAAATGTGCTCTCCTACTTCTATCTACAGGACTATGAGACAGGAGGAGGAGAGGGTGGAGGTGTGTGGAAAGAACTGAAATGACATCTGAGAGTATGGGCCTTTCCACACTACATTGTTAACAGTACTATTACTCCACTTTCAACATCCTATGGAATCCTGGGGTATGCAGTTTAACCAGAGAGCTCTTTGGCCTCAGTAAACGACAACCACAGAATTCCACAGGATGTTGAAAGTGGAATAATAGCACTATAACAGTGTAGTGTGGAAAGGCCCTATCAGGACTCTTTAAGATTGATCTAAAGAAGAGTGAGGTCCTATAGTACAGATTCTTGAGTTTGTCTGGTTTTTGCTAGTTGCTGTCACCTCCACATCTACTAGTTCCATTCTTCAGGGACTGTTTGTTGCAATTTGTTGGATGTATAGTAGCATTCTTCTGAAGGCTTTAGAAGAAAAAGGGGTATGACTTGATGAGGTGGTCCTATGGTTCAAAGGTCAAATTTTCTCCTCTTTGATTTTTTTTTTTTTTAGCTATAGCGTTATAGACTAAGAATGATATTTCACTGATGCATCATGGATCTCGTACTATAACTGTGAAAATTAAAAAAAAAAGTGGCAAAGAGAAGGGAGCCTATTGTTCCAATATGTCTCAGCCTTAAAAAGAAAGATGGGAGTAAAATGTTGCAGTTGATAGCAGAAATAGTCTCAGACAACAGAAACTTCATTGGGGTATTATAAAATAACAACTGATAACTACAGTAACAAACACCACAACCTCCCAATGCTTTTGCCCCATCTGGAGAAGCTCTATAGATGAGGAAGCTGCTAAGGAAACAAAGAGAAAACACAGCATGACCCTCTTCCAGTCTGGACTGGAGAAGGTTGAATTCTTGCAATATCATTTCTTGGGGTTTGCTCGAGTTTGCCAGTTATTGTTGCCTCTGTGTCCACACTCATTCCATTCATTCACAGATTTTGTAGCAATTTTTTGGATTTGTACTAAAGCTCCAAATGTTTTCAAAACCAGGATGTAGTTTGTGAAAGTGGAAGGGAATATTCTCTCCTCTCTGAGAACTCTTTGAGTTGCAATGTTACAGTGCAGAAGGGACATATCACAGTTGTGTTGACGCACTATAAATTTAAAAAGACAGAAAAGAGAGAATAATGTTGTTGTTATTGTTCTGATATGTCTTAAAATTAATCTGATATGTCTTAAAAATTTAAAAAGAAACCTACTGAAGGTAGGAATAAAATCTTGTTACTAGTCCCAGAAGCTGCCAGAAAATAGCCCAGGACAACCGAAATGTTGCTGAATACTTAAAATCCTCTTTTTCTCTGTGTGTGTTATATGACTTCATGTCACCTGTCAACTTAGGGTGACCCCATAAATTTGTTTTTATAAAAAATGTTATTAGTTTTCCACAACACATAAAAAAAGAGATATACATCACCATGTTTGGTATGTCCCTCCCCCCCCCCCAGCCACACTTCCCTATATTATTCTTCCCCAGTTAAGTCGTTACTATCTTTTCCATAATGAATCCTCCATTTTTACACAAATACATTTTTACCTAATCATCACATGTATTATATTTTTAGCCAATCCATTACCCCTTTCCATTCTTTTTCAGATCCCATAAATTTCATCGGGTTTTCTTAGGCAAGAAGTACTCAGAGGTGGTTTTGCCAGTTCCTTCCTCTGAAATATGACCTACAAGCACGTGGTATTCGTTGGTGGTCTCCTATCCAACTGTTAACCAAGGCTGACTCTGCTTACCTTCAAAGATCAGAAAACTCCCACAACATGAATATCTCAGTCTTCCAATACATCTGCCACCTCTGGAGAAGCCCTCTATCTCTGTTGTCCTATGGAGGCACATTGTACTCATACACTCATGGTTGTTCACATCTTCATTTCCAAACAACAAGATTATCAGGAGAAGCCATGATCGCTAAAATGGCAGGAAAGAAAGAAAAGCTTATAGCACAGTTGTGGCAGGAGTATGTTATAGAACCAATGCCAAACTAGACATGACATTACACTCACTTGTGTGCTTGTTCTCACAGGATTGTGGCAGCTCATCTTTTCTCTATTAAGCGGCAATCAGATCAGGGCTGGGGCATAATGGAGAAGGTATTTAACCCTTTTGGTACATTATGGTCCCGATTCAGTTTTGCAATCTTCCACTACCACTAATTCTCCCATGGAGGAAACTGCTGTTGATACTTTTCCTCTTGAAGCAAATAGCCACTGGGTGTTGTCTGTGGCAGGAGTTCCCACCCCAATCTAATGCTGTGGTTCTGGTCCAGAACTCTTCCTATACTTGCTGTCTTATGGAGGGAGGCAAATGCCTGCAGGAATGAATTGCACAATCAACATCATGTCTACTTTGGTCATTAGGGCAACATCCTTTCATCAAAAGTGAATAAGATAAGACTTGCCAAAATACTAAGGGTTATACTCATGATGTGTATATGTTTATCAGTCTTGGCACACTACTACTACTACTACTACTACTACTACTACTATTATTATCATCATCATCATCATCATCATCATCATCATCATCATCATCAGTTGCCAAGTGGATGTGGTACTGCTAGATAAAACTGAAATGCTATCTGCCTTTAACTTGAAGCATCTTTCATGGAAACTTGCATGGCAGATTATTTGCATATTCAATACCAGTGACAATTTACTTCTCCCATCTGAGCAGGGCTTTCAACTGTGCCACTTGAACTAAATTAATAAACAGTAATTACAGAATGTTGTGCGAGCTAGCTGTTGATGTTGAGCAGATTCTAATCAACACCTTCTTTTAAGGGCCAATTAAAGCTGAATGTATGCAATATAAACATCTTCTTGTATTTAGACATGAACTGGAGAACAAGTTGAGGGAGATCTGGGGGGGAAAGGCAATTACAGCAAGTTGGGGATGACTGAATGGAAAGAAAGATGGTTTTGCCCTCATACTCCATGAACGAATTAAGCCAAGTCTGAATCTTCCTGTGATCCCTCCACTGACTTTTTGTCATTCATTACCAGAAGATGTGGTATACGCTCAATAATTTTGAAGCTGGACCAGAATCACTTTATATCATAGAGATAATGGATTAGTTCTGACTAGAGTCATATCTATGTTACAAATTCAAGATGGCTTAACAGCACCCAAAGAATGCTAAGAACCATAGTTTTAGGAAGTGGAGCTACAGCTCTCACAGACTTGTCTGCAGTGTTATCAGGGTACAGTTCCAGGCATGTTTGAGGGGTGCCATGGCAGCTGAGGTGGCAGGTAAGACCAACATAAATTGATAGCATGAATGCACCCTAGAAAGGAGAAAAAAATACTCTGGAACATCTGCAAAACACCTCACTCCATGTGATTTTCCTTTCGGAAAAAATATTGAAACCATCCTTCTGTACATATAACATCTGAAAACAGTATTGATGGCCCTCAGTGATACCTACAGAAGTATTTACCATTAGCCCTATTTAGGTGCTAAATAGTGATTGGAGTGAAGAAAGAGGGTCATAGACGCTAGCCCCAACTTTAACATCCCATGTGTGCTGACTCCATACTTGGCTTGCCTACAGTGACCTGGAAGATAGAGGGGAGAACTCTAAGTAGGGGTGTTTTTGTTGTTGGTTGTTGTTAATTTTATTTGTACCCCCATCATTTCACCAAAACTGCAGCTCAAGGTGGTTTACAAATTAAAATAAATACAACATAGTTAAAACATATAATACATTCAATACAATTAAAATATATAAAAGATCAACATTAAAACAGAGTTACACTGTTGACAACACTAAATTATATTCACATTATAAGAAACACTTTTTTAAAAAAAAACAAGTCACACAACACCTGCTTAAAAGCCCTTTCTTTAAAAACCTTAAGTTCTCAAAAGCCCATTGGAATAAAAGTCTTTGCCTGCCAGTGGAAGGAAAGCAAGATTCAGGCAATTCTAGCCTCCCTAGGAAGGGACTTCCAGACCTTAGGGGCATCTACCAAGTAGCCCCATATCACATTGCTAAGAGCCATGCCTACACAAGATCCTCAAGAGAGGGCCTGAAAGAATGGGAATGCTGTGGATGTAGCATATCTCGATTTCAGTAAGGCCTTTGACAAAGTTCCCCATGACATTCTTGCAAAGAAGCTAGTAAAATGTGGGCTGGACAGGGCTACTGTCAGGTGGATCTGTAACTGGTTGACTGACCGTTCCCAAAGGGTGCTCACCAACGGCTGCTTTTCATCCTGGAGAGAAGTGACTAGCGGGGTGCCACAGGGTTCTTTCCTGGGCCCAGTGCTGTTCAATATTTTTATCAATGACTTGGATGAAGGAATAGAGGGCATGCTCCTCAAATTTGCAGATGACACCAAATTGGGAGGGGTTGCTAATATGCCAGAGGACAGGATCAAAATTCAAAATGACCTGGACAGATTGGAGAGCTGGGCCAAGGCTAACAAAATGAAATTCAACAGAGAGAAGTGTAAGGTCCTACACTTAGGTAGAAAAAATGGAATCCAGAAATATAGGATGGGGGACACGTGGCTGGATAGCAGTACGTGTGAAAGGGATCTAGGAGTCTTAATAGACCACGAGCTGAACATGAGTCAGCAGTGTGATGCGGCAGCCAAGAAAGCCAATGCAATTCAAGGGAGGTACTGGTACCACTCTACTCTGCTTTGGTTAGACCTCATCTTGAATCCTGTGTCCAGTTCTGGGCACCCCAATTCAAGAAGGACATGGTCAGGCTGGAGCAGGTCCAGAGGAGGGCGACCAAAATAGTGAGGGGCCTGGAAGCCAAGCCCTATGAGGATAGACTTAGAGAGCTGGGTATGTTTAGTCTGCAGAAGAGAAGGTTAAGAGGGGACATGATAGCCATGTTTAAATATTTGAAGGGATGCCATGTAGAGGAAGGAGAGGGCTTGTTTTCTGCTGCTCCAGAGACCAGGACAAGGAGCAATGGATTCAAGGTGCAGGAAAGGAGATTCCACCTGAACCTCAGGAAGAACTTCCTGACAGTCAGGGCTGTCCGGCAGTGGAATATGCTGCCTCGGAGTGTGGTGGAGTCTCCTTCTTTGGAGGTTTTTAAGCCGAGGCTGGATGGCCATCTGTCGGGAGTGCTTTGAGGGTGTTCCTGCATGGCAGGGGGTTGGACTGGATGGCCCGTGTGGCCATCCAGTCCATCCAGTACATTTCTATGATTCTATGACCCTGTCCTGATTATCCCAGAGGCCAGGCAGGCTCATATGGGGAGATACAGTCTGTTAGATACCCTAGACCTAAGACGTACAGCACTGTATAGGTCATAACCAGTGCTTTGAATTGTACCAAGAAAGGACTGGTAGCCAGTGGAGCTGTTGTAGTAAAGGAGTTGCACAGTCCCTCTAACCAACCCCAGGTAGCAATCTAGCTGCAGTTCTTCATATCAACTAAAGTTTCAAAGGAAGCCCCCTGTACAACATGTTACAGAAACTGAGGTGGGACATAAACAAGGCATGTGTCATCTGGTAAGATCAGATTGTTACTAGCCCGCACATGTCCCAGATTTTATATGGTTTAATTGGTGAAATATGATTTAATTGACAAAATACAGTAACTGGTATTGATACAAAAGGAACCCTGCGACGACTGTAAGGCCAGGCTGGGTAGAGGATAAACACTGGCTGAACACGTGTGCTGCAAAGTAGGTCAGAAGATCCCCTCTAGGTGTAGCCAAGGTCACTGTCAGGCTAATCACCAAGTAACTCCAGAGATAATAGGCTTAAGCTGAAGCTGTAACATCTCTGCCATTCCATAATAGCAATAGCAAGTACCCACCAAACCACTGATTGTTTCAGCCCTTTGTGCCAGCACCTGGACATTTCCCTTCATTGTTCTTTTACCTGTCCACCATTACAGAGCTATTACGAGAGTCATTAACTCTTTTTTAACTAATAGTAGGACCATTAACTTTGTCCAGACTCCATTGTTCATCTGACAACCTCCATTGTTTGCTCAGCCAGAGAGCTATTCACACCCTTGCTCTCCAGGCAGATTTTGGACATAAACCCCCCATTTGGGAAAGTCAGCTGTATTATCTTGCTTGCTGAATGCCATGCTGTCACTCTGATTCCCAAACTAGTACTGTCCTTAGGTGCAAGTCTAAGGCCATTTTCGCACAACACTCTTACAGCGCGATGATTCCACTTTCAACCTCCAATTGTTATACAATTGTTAGTCCCAGCTAGAGTCAATCTATTAAATAAATCGTTTAATGGTGAATCAACATTTATTTCAGTCTCATTGCTTCAGTGTGTCTACTGGAGTTTTGGCTACTGGTTGGATTTGGTTCTGTATGATTTTGGTGTTATAAATCTATGGAGATGGTGGCTAAGTGGTATATTTCATCTTGGCATGGGTGGCTGGACTCAATTATCTTTGGATGCTCTAGCCCTAAAGTGACTATAAAAGCTGAATCAGAAGATAACAATAGATTAATTCAGCACTACCATTCTACGAATATGTTCAGTTAGCCCCAGTTTTCATACTCTGGGGAAGCCTCAGAGTAGGAAATCCAACAGGACATGGGGGAGGAAACCACGCTTTTTTTCTAAGCAATTGGCAAGCTGTAGATGGCTACTTTTGTGCAGTGACAACAGCCTGAGTCCCAAAGGATCATTCTGGTGACAGAACTGCTTCCCTCAGCACATCTTGGGGAGGAATGATGCCTTCTCACAACTGCAGCCCTTTGGGCACCCACAAACCAAATCCAGAGGGTTAGGAAGCTCTCCAAAATATGGAAGACTGAAAGGGGCAGGAGAAAGGAAGTTAATTCCATTTCACTAGCATTTGGGCATGAGTGCCCCATTGGCCTTAGGGTAAATGGATGCTGATGGCTTATGATGACCCACATTTTTATACTTAAGTGTTATTTATCTGTCCTTCCACCTCTTTGTAATCTAATCTAATCTACTCTGTTTGACATTTTCACATTCAGGAAAAGAACCTTTTTCATACATCTATTAGATCATAACCTCATGGTTCCTTTCAAATAGGGACCACCGCTTTTCATTTCTGGACAACTGCCTTATTTGAAAAAACCAAATAGGCTATTTTTACCATATTTGACATTACAAGGCAAAGACCTTGATCTCAACACCTTTAGCCTGTGTACATTCCACTCTAATGCATGATTAGACCAATTAAACTGACAGCAGTTTCAGTGGCTTGTGGTGGCAAGATGATACACCCTATGTAATCTCAGCTCCCCTCCTTTTTTTTAAAGTAAAGATTTTCAATTCTGTCTTGAGCAGAATCATTTTATCAGTTTTACCTTCTGTCTTTTTAAACTTGTCCCATTAAATTACAGAACTGGAACTTATTTAGGCATATTGTTTTTCTGCTTTAACTCAAGTAGTCCTGACATAACCAAAAAAGCCCTCTGGCAATTAGCTGGCTCAAAGACTTTTACAATAAGTTCCAGTGTGTGGCATTTTCAGTACAACCTCTACATTGCTGATATCACTGCAATGCACCCTCTATTAAACAAGCTCTATTACTCTGAATGATCTCTATCTAGTTAAGTGTTTTTGAAGCTGCTCTTTCCATAAGAAATACAAAAGTTCTCTCAGATTTTCAGGCTGTCCAAGACACTTATCCACTGCAAGAGAATATCCTGCTCATGCACGTACACTCGCCACACGACCATGGTGTGTGCTCATGTGGTTGGACTAGGACACTGGAAGACAAGTGTTTGAATCCCTGCCTGGCCATGGAAACCTATTAGATAACTTTGGGTACATCACACTGAAGAAGGCATGGGCAAACCCACTGTGAATAAATTCTGCCAAGAAAACCCCGTGATAGGGTCACCTTAGGATCACCGTAAGTCAGAAATGATTTGAAAGCACAAAACAAGTACAATAAACAGCTTCACTGAACATCTGCATCCAGAACGACTAGTATAGCCATACAGGCCCAACAACATCCTGGCTCCAACACCTCCTGCTAGTTTCTACCTAAACAGGAACCATTCCTTTCTCATCTTATCAGTTGGCTGCCTAACAGTGGGCCAGGTTCCATCTGATCTCAGAAACTAAGCAGAATCATATTCATCATTGGATGGGAGACCACCATGGAATATCAGGTGCTGCATGCTACATATCTTAAGGCAGGCAATGGGAAACCACCTGTGAGTATTCCTTGCCTAAGAAAACCCTATGCAATTCATAGGGTCACCATAAATTGTCAGGCAGCTTGAACACTACACACAGAAAGAGAGAGAGAACAGCAGCACTACCCCATCCCATGCACAGAAACCAACTGAGCTACCATTAACTAGGCTGAACTTCAGCACGAGTGATTGGCCAGTATCCCCCCCGAAAAAAGAGAGGTCAGGAGGTTAACTTAGGGAGCACAGACCACACACTGCCCTGCCATTGCCTTCTGCATGTTGGTATTGCTCCCTTATGATATTGGGGGTGAATCATAATACAGAAATAAGAACAACAAAATATAATAAACAACAAACTACAGCTAATATTTATTAATAAAGAAAAAATAAAAAAATAAAAAAAATAAAAATCCAAGATCTGTCCCCCTTCCCTTCTTCCTAAATGAGCATTTGTCGTTGCTATTTGCCTCCCAGTTGACTCTGAGTTATGGCAGCTCTATCATAGGCTTTTCTTGACAATTTGTATGGCCATTGCCTCTATGACTGGCTGAAGGTTACTCAATGGGTTCCTGTGACTGAACTGCGATTCAAACCCTAATCTCAAGAGTCATAGTCCACTCAATCCACTATACCATGATGACTCATGTCTCCACTGCACAGCTTTGCATAAGCCTGTGTATGTCCATGTTTCCATGTGTCCCTCTAAGTTGCCTGTTGACTTATGGAGACCCCATGAATTTCATAGGGTTTTCTGAGGCAAGGAGTACTCAGAGATGGTTTTGCCAGTTCCTTCCTCTGATATATAGCCTACAGCACCAGGTATTCATTGGTGGTCTCCCACCCATGTACTAGTCAGAGCTGACCCTGCTTCACTTCCAAAAGGAGATGGGATCTGGTGCCTTCAGGGTATCTAAGCTCTGTTGGGAAGGCTCTTCTCCATAACCTTATAGTAACTGATGAAGGCACTTGAAATACGTAGGAAAAGTAGACACACCTAGACGATGGAATTCTCTATCTGGGACACGTAGCTTTCCCTACCACTGCCTTCTGCTGCCTGGTCAAGGCCTTTGTTTCAGCCTGCATTAGGCCTGACAGATAGTGGAATTTTTTAACAAACTGCTCTTCTCTGGTCCCTTTTAAATCTGCTTTTGAACACTGCAGTGGTCTCCTATCTTTCTCTTTTCTGTATCACTGATACGATATATTTTTGTTGCTGTTTTTAATCCATTGTAAGCTGGGGTGAGCATTGTGATCATATTAGACGGACAGCAGGATACACATTCTCCTAAATAAATGAAGCATCAGTGCACAGAATAGACAAGCTTCATGCTAGCATAATTTCAGTGTGTGGTTACAATGACAACACTCATGTAAAGGAGAAAAGGAGGAAGGAGAGGAACCAATTACATGGCAAGGCAGTCAACGGTGCCTGTTATCAACAATTTATCCATGGTTTCTTGAGCCCCTGGGAAGGCCTCAGATGCTGTATAAATACGGCACGGAGGGCAGAGTTTTCCTGTTCTGTCCCATTGGTCATAAACTTCCTCTAGTACAGAGGGAGAAAAGTGAAAGGATCTCTATTACCAGTTCAGGTCTGGTAAACATTCACTTGAGCAGAAGCAGCTCTTAACAATTTTTGTCACACTCTTGTGACCTCCTGTTTTTTTAAAAAACAAACAAACAAAAAAGCAGTGATTATTTGTAAGAGAGCACACACACACACAAAAAGTTAACGTCTTCATCCTGGATTACAGCCAGCATGGCACAAATGGATGTTCTCTCTCTCTCCCAATCCTTGCTGCCTCTGCACTGCTCCAAAATCTCTTCTGGAAGGTTTCCAAGCTCTCCAGAGCATATATTATGGGCTTACAAGGACCAGTGGGAAAATAAGCGCTCCCAGGTCATCTGATAAACACAATTTCCTCAGCAGAATGATCCAACATATTATTTTTACAGGTTTCTGTGCCATCATGACACAGATTCAGAAAACACCGAAAAGGATGCATCAATATTTCTTTAGAAAATTGTGGCAGATGTGTGTGTGAACTTGGAATAGATTTTAAACATCTGAAGAGAAATAAGTGCCTCTTGCCAATGTATCATTCCTAAATACAACAGAAGTGATTTCACATATTTTATGTACGTATGCTTTCTTTACACATGTAAGGATATAATGATATTTGATCTAAAGCACAACACAGAGGCCTAGAATTTAAAGGTTCCCTTATATCTGTTAAATTCTTGCTACAGATACACAAACACATATATAGAAATCTAATTTTAGTGATCCCTTCTAGCATTATTACTCAGATACCTAAATTACTCATCATTTCCACCTCAGTATGAGTATTACTCCTATTTCAAATTGAAGTGGTTGTCAAAGAAAATTTATGGAGGAGGGGAGGAAGATTTACCACAGAGTGAATGGCATTTATTCGTTATTCCTAAAATATAACTTTTGATAGTCGTTTTGGAGAATTCTGAGGCACTTTTTGCATTTTTTTTATATATAATCTTTATTAAATTATTTTCTTGAACATAAAATATTATAACGTGAACAGAACGTGAAAAGGTGAAAATCATGATCATCATCATCATCATCATCGACAACCGAAGAGAATAAACAAACTAATTGGTAAGTACAATGTATCATTCATCTCTAAAAAGCAAAAACTAATTAATAGCTAAACATACATTGCAAGTGAACATTACTTATTGAATATGACCATCTCAAGCTATATAAAAATACTGCTAATACTTCATGAATCTATGGTAGATACCAATGATTTTTTGTATGTATCTTCCTAATAACAGGGAGAGTATAATGTATTAATGAGACATCTAGTTATATATTAATATCTTAAAATTATTATGTTTGATTGTAATCTGAAAGGATTCATATTATACTCATCAATTTAAGGCTTATTGATTTGATTCTCCCTGTATCACGTTTTGTTTTTCTCTTCATAGTACTTCCCTACTTTTCCAAAGTTCAGTTTATCATCATCATCCATATTAATCCTCACTTTATTAACTTAAGTTAGTTCTTTTAAATTTCTGTTAGCTCTGTGATGTCTTCTGCTACAAGAATGTCTGCCGTGTAGTGTATCAGTTACCTTTTTCATTTGTCTTTATAAACTGATTCAAATCATTTGTTCATTTCTTCTGTGACTTAAAATATAATTCACAATAGCATTTTGTCACATAAACTGATCTGTTTATCTTTAACAGCATTTATCAACACATTGAGAACCTACTAAGTTATCAATATCAAATTCAGATTTCTTTTTAGACCATTTTCCTGCTTAAAATATAATCCTCAATATGATTCCACTCCTTCTCTTTTCTCGTTTGTGATTTCCCTTTTGACATCACAGTCAATTTATCTAAATCTTTGAATTCTATAAGTTTCAGTAGCCAATCTTCTATTTGTGGTGCCTGTTTATTCTTCCATAATTTGGAGTATATGACTCAGGCGGTGGTAATCATGTACAGTATTATTCCCCAACATTTGAGTTTTGCAGATTTGTCCAATCTATGGAGCATGTTCAGTAGAAAAATTTCAGGTATCAATGGGATGTTTACTTGCAGTATATTGGACATTGTTTGCTGAATCTTTTCCCCACTTTTTGCATCTTAAAGGGCTTTTTAAATTAAACTGAACATAATTAAAATTCTAGGAATAACTATGGCAGTAAGCTGCTGTTGCAGTAAAAAACAGCATATTCCATTTAACAAATAATATTCCAAGCTGGAAAACCCGGAAGTGGAATAAACATCTCTAACAGATAGCTGCACAGCTTCTGTTTGAAGACTTTTGTCCATTGCCAAATGCCTCAGAAGAACCAGAAGAACTATTTCTTAAGCTGCATCTTAAGAAATAGTCACAAGTTGTCTGAAATCTGAATGTTTTGTTACTGTGTGACTTCAAGTTGTTTCCAACTTATGGCGACCTAAGGAGAAACTATCATGAAGTTTTCTGGAGCTGAGAGTGCGTGATGCACCCAAGGTCACCCAGTGGGTTTCCATGGCCAAACTGAGATCAAACCGTGGTCTCCAGGGTTGTAATCCAACACTCACGCCACTATACCACACTGGCTCGCAAAACATAGATAGCTACAATGCTGTCCTATGCCTACAAATGCTGGAAAATGCTGCTAATGTTTAGATTCCCAAACCCTAGCAACCTGGATGTGGGCTAGGTAGAGAGACCCTTCTGAGCCAGTAGAGTAGAGCTCTCACTAACAATTTGCTTTTTGCATTTCTGCCAACTGGCAAAAAATAAAAAAAATAAAAATCGACCTGATTCCAAAGCCAAATAAGTAAATAAATAAAGGCACTTCATTTATTGTTGTTCAGCTGGCAACCTTAAATGGTATCCCTGAACATGATGGTTGGAAATAAATCCGAATGCAAATTAGTGGGCTATATTTGTGAGTAAACAAGGTTAAGATTGGGTGATAAATCTCTTTGAACTCTCTGCCTGCTTTACACTCTGGCAAGTTCTGTGTATCGTCAGAGGATAGTTGGAAAAGGAGAATGCCTGCTATTTGTTATTACTGGAAAGTTGTCAATTGTATTCAATAGAAATTAATATCCAGATTAACCCTAGGGAAGAGCCAAGACACAACACGTAGCTCACATCTATTCAAATAAATGCTTCATGAGTAATTGAGTTGTTGTTTGCTAATAGATTTCCTCTGCTTTATTATTATTAATTTTAAAAAAAAGACTTGTCAAGAAATCCACTCCAGTATGATCTTCCCACAATGTGATATGATTTGCAAAACAATTATATTTTACAAACAAAAACTAAACCTCATAAAAAAATATTTACTTATCCTTTACTTCCATCTCCTTCTGAGATGGTCTAGTCAAAAGTGTTCACGTTATGAATCACATTCATTTTCACATCACTTTAAATTTTTTTTTAAATGCTGTACAGTGTTGTAGACTGACATGCACAGTGACTTTTAAGAAAAACTAATATAGCAGCATGCCAAAGCCTTCCATAAAAGATGATGCTCTGGGATGTAGAGCATCATCCTGCCAGTTATAGATGGCTTCAACATGTCTTTGTATTCATTCTTATTAAAAGTAACTTTTCAAGCTTTGCAATGTGGTTTACTGACAACTAAAACCCCCTTCATATGTAATTATTTTAAGCCCAAATTGCTGAAGTTATAAGCTTATGCAGTTCTATTACCCAGTTCCATTACCTTTATTAGATATGTATAGCCTTGATGGGTTCAAAGAATGGATATCACACACTTCTGAAGATATACCCAAAATAGTTTTAATATGATATACACGAATAGGCACAATTCTAAAGGTTCCATAACAGCACTTTGTATGCTCCAGATACTGAGACAAGCACATTCTTCCCTCTGCTTCTGAAGTTCAGACCCTTTATATAGCCAAAACAACCTAACCAACATGCAAATTGTCAGAAGGCTTGGGGCTCCCCTTGTCTTGCAGAAATACGAAAAAAAGGAAAAACAATTTGAGGTAGGAATCTTGAAGCAGCTCATCACTGAGGACTAACCATGGTCTGTGGTCAGAGAATGCTGAGTTTCTTGGATGAATGGCGAGGGGAACTGTTGAAAATTGTGGAAGACAGAAATAACAGAGTTGTGATGAAGTTGCTTTGGGGGCTAGCTATTTGGAATGCCAGTGCAATTTGATGGCAGATTGCTAGGCAATAAGAATAGCACCTCAAGAATGAAATCTAGCACAGTGATGTGCTTGAGAGGGACTTATGAACGAGAGGAATTCTATATAAGACAAAGTTTCTGTGTGTCTTGAGCCTTCAGTGAGAACTAGCCAGAGATGGTGGCTTGGATGTGTTTTAACAACTGAGGAAAATACACAGAGGACTGATATCTAAAGCAGGGACTTATTGTCAGAGTCTGTCAATAGTTTGACAGGTTAATGTATCAACACTGGATAAATATGAACTCTAACAAGATAGTTTATTTCCAATGTTACTATAAATAAATGTTAGGTTTTGTTTTATAAGAACGAAGTTGGCCCAAGTTATCTAAAGTCTGTGATAATAAAGTCTGTGAAAATAAAAACCTTAAATAACCTGTTTAGTTCTGGGATCGTGTGAGCAGCCTCCAGCGAGAGGCTCTCGCATCCAGGGTCCTGTGGCTCCACACGAGCTGCCTGCTCACGCGAGAGCCCCACCTCTTCCTTCAGCAGTGCAGCCTGGGAGTTTCCCAGGCTGCACTGGGGCAGGAAGCACGACCGGCATGGCTCCGGAGGCGCCGCATGCCAGGTAAGTGTGTCTGGAACCCGGGGGCAATGCGTGATCGTGCACCATTTTAGGCTTCTAGCCAAAAAGGAAAAGGTTCGCAATCAGTGCCTGCCCTACCCTGGAGCGTCAAGCAATTGTGAGTGTGTTATGCAGATCACTCCTCACAATCGCGCAACGCTCGAGGGGCCCTTTCACATGGCAAATGCCATGCAGAAAGGGCCTTAGATTCTAGTCCTGTTACACAAAGATTGTGATAAAAGGGTGGAATCAGGGCTAAGTGATATTGACAGCGCACGTTATTAGAGTGGAATGGCAGAACTGTATGAGAAGTGAGTGGACCTAGCATGCTGTCCTCCTCACATGTTTAGGACCCTTGGCTTTACTGATACCTGAATCAGGTGGTAGACCCACGGGCACAGAAAAGGGCCAGAGAACTTTTGGCTTAACTTTGTTCTGGCACTCACTTTCATGTACAGTCTAGATGAACATTTATGGAAACAGAAGAATTTGGAAAAATTATTTTGAGAGACACCAACTCCTAGAGTCACCCATCACCCTTAGTAAGTATGACCAGTGCTTCTGCTGGCTGGGTGATTTGGGGAGTCATTGTTCAAAACAGTAACGTTTCCAAGTTCTAGGAGTCTGGCAGCAATGGGAAGCATCAGCCTTTCTGAACATACAAATAAATTTCCCACAATGTCAGGAAAAACCCTAAAGTACTTTTCCTTTAAGTCATTATGGAACCAGCTTTTGCCTGACATGAAAAGTATTGTGATACCAGAGCAAAAGGCAGTTTCTTTGAAAGCCACAGTAACACTAACCTACTAAGAAGCACAACAATTTTGTCACTGATTTCCCCAATAGTGATAATAACAGTTTCTGTGGACAAATTTAAACATTAAATTCTCATCTTCCCAACAGTACTGCTCTAATCTATGGCTGCTTTGAAATTATTTAATTTAGGAATTCCAAATATTCCGGCTCACAGTGATCCTTGTTAGTTGCTACAACCCATAACCAGGTAAATACATGCCAAAGAAATCACCAGAACAAAAAGAGTACAGGTTGTGTCTGTGTACCATAATAGATTACAACTGGCTCCCATGTTTGAAGGCTAAGGAATTTCAGTGCCTTCACTCCACTGCCATGGTGTATTGGGCTTATCTGTTGGTGGTGGCAGACAACAGTGGGCTGCCATTTTAAATTTCCCACTCTGCTACAATGTCCTCACTGCAGGATATCCCACTCATTGGCACTCAAATTGGGTCCAGTGGAATTGTGTGCCATGTCAAAAAATTTGGTCCTGTCAGCAGCCCATGAGGCTACATTAACCTCAGGCCGATAATTATTTCATACCTTCATCTCTTCATATTATGCATCGATGACAATGGGATACAATGGGTCAGCTATAGAAGGAGGTGACCTTATGAACTGGCCCAACACTGGCATGTGAAGCAGGAATGAGTCTTAAGTCGTGCCAAAGTCAATATGTAGCATTCGACCAGACATTACTCACAGGCCTCTCAACAAAAAGAGGCAGAAAATGTTCAGCCAGCAGCAAAATTGACCTGAGAATTTCCAGATGTCATTACTTGGACATTAGACTCAGGCAATCCCAGTTTGGACCATCAAGGCTCTTGGTCACCCTTTATTTTTAAAACCTTAAAATGAGATTTTTTACTTTCCTGGGAAGAAAAGCTCTGGTTCCAGAACTTTGTATAGATGAAGGGGTTTTTTTTTCTTTTTGTCTAGTTCCAAAAGCTCTTAAGATTGCACTAGTGCATTTATACCAGTACATTTTGTCTCTGTAGCACTCTGATGACAGTGTATGTGCATCTGGGCCTCATGTTTTTAAGGGCGCAGTGCATAGTTTTTATTTCCTTCCTTTCCACATGGACCAAGACATTTTACTGGCTGGACCAAGATATTTTACTGCCTGAGGAAAAAGACAAGATGACACTCTATCCACTCTGCTTCATTTCACAAACAGAAGCCAAAGGCAACATCTCCCCCCATAAGAGACAGCAGCAGACTAATTTGTCAGGCCATGCGGCACACACAACTTTAACTTCTAAGAGACGGGAATGAGCTACAAGCTCAGGAAAACCGGATGGTGGGCTGATGCTGCTTCCCCAAACATGATTGCCTGAGGTTTGCCTCAGTCTGCCTAACAGCAGGGCCAGCCCTGCCCATAACTCTGTGAGGTAGGAGATTACCACACTCATGAGATTAATGCCTTCCTACAGAGTCACTAGCCATTATCTTATACAGTGTCTCTAAGGAACCAAGTTGAGGCCTATTCCCCCTATCCCCTGCTATTCACCTCCTTTTCTTCCTTACTAAGCATCAAGACCATAGAGTATAGTGAGCTCACATTGGGCAGCCATATACAGTGGATCGGTTGTCTATGGTTTGGTAGGCTAGAAGTTGTGCAAACATAGTGGAGTGAATTTTCCAGGACAGGGTAGAATCATTATACTGTGACCAGTGCTTATGTAAAATCAGAACTTAGCTAAGAACTTTTTTTTTCTTTTTTTGGACAGCAGTTCTCAATATCTTCTAGCCAGGATGGACACTGACTATACTGGCTGCATGATTCTGGGGACTATTGTCTAAAAATGTAATTTTTCTGAGTTTGGCACACAATGAATGCTATAGCTATAGCTTGTGAATGCATCACAGTGATGCCACTCCTCCTGATAGCTATAATGTACAGCTCTGAGACAAAGTGACTTGGCCAAGGCTGTCTTGTTGATACACAGCTGGGGCAGTATTTGAACCCCAATCTTCTGTTGTCTGTTGTTAAAGTGCCAAGCCAAGACATTTTGATTTTACTGAGATGAGATGAGACATGTGCAGCAAATTATATTCTGCCCTCATGTCATTCGTACCAGCATGAGATCAGCCAAGGTGTTTTTTTTCTTTTTGACACCTGAGGCAGAAGCTCTCAAAAACATCTCTGCTCCCTCCCTAGCAGTAAGGAGGAGGAGAAAAAGGCTAACAGAATAACTAACCATATAATGCGCCTTCATGAAGTTCAGAACCAGGTGCCTAAGACGACTGCTTAATCCTCACCCTAATGATAAGGCTGTTCTCAGAGTCCTGCATAGAACCTCATTCTGACTTACTGGGCCTTGTGTACACAGCATTATTGTTCTGCTTAGAGGTGTATGTGCCTATAATGCAATGGCTCCCCAAAGTGTGCAAACTACAACCTGGGGACTGTTATTGCTCCATGCTAAGCAGAGATTACCTCCTTAATGTTGAAATATTTCAGATTTAAGTAGCAGTTTCACAGTATTTTCTCCTCTCTCATCTTGTTCATTCAGGATCTTTTCAATATTCTCTGGATGATTTTTGGCCAAGGGTTTTTCCCTCCTTCAGATTATGTTTCCTCTCTTCCTGTGCTGGCTCAGTGGAAACAAAAGATCGGCTGCTAGATGAGATCTGTTTAGTTTGTTTGGGCATGGTATCAAAGGAAGTTTGACTTAGGAAGCAGAATGATTACATCAAGGCCTATAAAAGACCCCAAAGCTATTGCTACCCCAGTTTTTGTTTCTATGCACACGGGGACTCATTAGTTTCTACAGGTAGTTCTGTCAGCACTAAAAGACCCCATATCACTAAATCTCACATTTCTGTATGGGATCCTTTGCATGGTTTCTCCTACTTATTTTATGCCTCTGCAAAAAAAAAAAAAAAAAAAAAAGAAGATATGTTTGAGCCATCAAGAATGATGAATTCCGTCTGGGACTGTTTCTTCTCTCACACAGCAGTTATTTCCTCTGGATTATTTTAAATCTATTGTATTTTAACTTATTTTCAGTCTGAAGATGAAGGAAGCATTGAAGTTATCTGGCGCAGTGTGATAGAAGTCGGCCAAATGTTTTTTAAATTTCATACATTCTAACAGGTAGCGAAATTTCAAAGCACTCCACTGGGAAGCTGAAATGGAGAGGGCTTACACTGACAAGAAGGAAGAGAGCCCAATGTTCTAGCTAAGAATTCTCTGTACCTCACATGGGTTTTTTTTGTTTTGGGGGGGGATGGCACTCACACAAAGACAAGTTTGTACCAATGCAGAGATGAATGACATGGGTGCGGCAGATGTGGCAGGGAGCATAGGCACAGCATGAGGAAAGTTACTTTTCTGACTGTAGCTCCCAGAATCTCCCAGCCAGCCTGGATACCATGTTCCAAGGACTCCCCATGCTGGCTTATGGTTCCTGGGGGAGAGAGTCTGAAACGATAGCATTTTGAGGGTCTGAATGTAAACGATGTGTTCTGGAAGGCCAACATAGTGATTAAGTGGGTAAAGAAGCAGGCTTGTGATGAGCAAGCGTGTCTAGAGCATGAACCTTGTAGCAAATATGACCAAACACAGTTTGGAGTGCACAACTGCACATATCATGTGGTGGCGGTAGCAGTGGTGACAGCAACAAAGAAGGTATATTTGCCCACTTCCACTGAATCCTTGGTGAATTGCCCAGCAGAGTTTTCTCACATGGCTTGTGAGTTACTCAAGGCTAGTCCAAGAATGGACTCAGTTTAACCACTCAGTAGTCTGCAGTAATAGATTTGCAAATTTCAGGATAAAAATTCTACATCCATGCCAAACCTAACACCACTGTAGAAATTACTGGGGTGAAGCTCAATTGTAGTTTGTAGGTTTTGGTTACTGACCTCAGAGGAAGTGAACTGGATGCTTTCATGGATTAGGTCAGCCACTTGTTCTTTTGACCCTTGCCTGTTAGGACCGTAAGTTTTATCAGGGAGGTTTTGACTGGGAGGCTCCAGAGCTTGTATATCTTTCACTAAATGGGGGGACTGAGCCCACCCTTTTGAAAGAGTGGGTGTTTTAACCTCACCTAAAGTGGCCAGAAACTGATGAGACCCAACAAGGATGTATACATGTTACGCATAGGAGAGTTTAGTAATAAGCAAGACATTGTCTAGGATTGTTAGTGATACATCTTTGTGACACTGTCCAATTCACGGCAACTTTATCTAGATTGTTCTCATGGAGTTAAATCTAACAAGCCAGCTCCTGCTGTGAACCCTTGGTGCTGGACATGCTCCATAAATTTTGGTAAGGTTCACAGCAGGAGCTTGCTTACATGCCTATGTGTTATCTGATAGATAAAAGGAGCCCAAGACAGGAAATATTTGAAATATCTCACAGAATTGTTGGCACAGTGGCAAGTAGGGGGTATGAGAGAGAACTATTTTCCATTGCATTCCCTTTGGGGGGATCTAGGCCATTTGTGGGCAAGACCAAAGATGAGTCTTCAACTCCCAGCACATCCCCATAAGATTCTGGAGAAAGGACAGGTTGTGGTTGCTGGAAGTGTAAAGCAATTGCTTTCTAGAGGCATTTGAAATGAGGCTGAAAGACTCATCCCAGGAATATAGGACTAAAGTGGTTAGAATTCACCTTTAAACCTTGCTTTAAATGAGGTAGCTGGCTGACAAACATACATTCAGTACTATGTATGCTTGGGCTGTGTGTGTGTGTGTGTGTGTGTGTGTGTGTGTACACACATGTCTTAAAATCACCTGTTGTCTTATGGTGACTCCTTGAATTTCATAGGGTTTTTTAGGCAAGGCATACTCAAACTGGTTTTGCCAGTTCCTTCACCTGATATATAGCCTACAAGTCCTGGTATTCACTGGCAGTCTCCCATCCAAGTACTAATGAGGGCTGACCCTACTTAGTTTCCTAGATCAGACAAGATCTGGTGCATTTAGGGTATTTAGGCCCACTTGGTATGAATGTAAAACATATTCAGACTGCTTGATTACAGCCTCCTGTAAGTGCTGCATCATTTATACATTTATTTCAAATGTCCTGCATGAAAATCAACAATACTGAAAAGCAATTAATGAAAAAAGGGCTTGAGCTTAAAAGGAATCTGCAGTGACACTTCTGTGCATGCCTACTCATGCGTGTGGTCCACTATATCCATGCTGTATTCCACCTGTTACAGGCTTAAAGTATAAAACCTCTAAAAGGCATCTGTGCTGATTTCTGTCCCAAAGAAAATAAGAGTCAGGCTTGTTATTTATTGTTGTTGTAGTTGTTCTGTGCCTTCAACTCATTTCCAACTTAGCTCCAGAAGATAACAGAAGGTTCTCTCTTTTTATGAGGCAAACACTTTGCAAGTGTTGGCATATTAAGAATACATCAAACTTCCTTACCTGTGAAACGTGAAAGGAAGAGTATAGGGATTACCTGGGGGAAAGTGGATACAAGTGGACAAGGATGTGTCACATACCAGGATTCCTAAACAAGGACAACCCCGGGCAGTGCACAACCCTACCAGCCTGAGCCCCTGTTCCCTATACAGCCCTGTAATGTCCTGAAGCTGTATGATTGCTGCAGACTTCCTTTCCTTCTTCCAAGTACTGATGCTGCAAGTCAGAAAAAAAAAGTTTCTCTTCAGAAGCTTGCTGAGGCACAGTTTTGATATGGTCCTTGATTAAAGAGATCACCAAACCATCTTTAGACAGAGAATTAGAATTACAGTCACCAAATGTGGAAACAAAGGTGAAAATGAAGTACAAAATTCTTCAGGAGACACAAGAATAATTATCTTTTGTGCTTCCTTATAATTTTTGATATGCCATTTAATTCTTAGAGAGTTTCAAGAAATTCATTTCAGGAAACCGCTGACACTGATCCCTAAATGTTTCCTCTAACTGCAGGTGGGAAAATTGAACATGGGGGATATCTATGTAGGCTTCTAAAAATACAGCTAGAGAAAACATTTTGGGATCACTATCACAAATTTCCTGAAATGAAATTCTTGGTGCACTTTAAGAAATAAATGGCATATCAGATATATAGATATACATAAAAAATTAGAATACTCGCACCTAATATGTGCTCCTCTCCTTTGTATTTCATTTTTGATATAATTTTTAAAGTCTATTTATTTCTCTTAACCCCTTTGGCTAGCGTGAACTTTTGGGGACCTTCATCATTTATAACATCATAGTACTTTCCAAGTTTTTCCATAGACATTAATTAATTACCCTGTTCTGCCAAAAATGGGTGTAAATATCATCAGTTAAAGTTGTGTTTTGCAGATGGGAAAGCAGAGCTAGGAGGATAATCTGCCCAGGGCTACAAAATCACACATTCTCTCTTTCCTTCTCTCTTTCTCCAGGCCAAAACAACTCAAAGAATCCTGACTTTTCCTATTTATATACTTGGACCATAAGAGGATTTTGTTCTAATTTTGTCCCTAACCTCTTTAGAATTCTGTTTTAAAGAAAGAGAAAACAAAGAATCTGTTAAGGGCAGCACAAATTCTCTTGTTGTATTTTATCCATCAGTTAAAAGGCTGCACAATTTTATTGCTGACTTTAGAACTTCAACTAAAGGTCCTAATACCTTAGGGAAAGGCTCTCCTATGAGTGCTTTGAGGAAAGAGATAAATATCTATTTCCAAAATTTGCCTTTTTTGTTTTTAGGTGCTAATGACGTCAAATCTTGCTATATTAACATCAGAAGCTGATAGATGAAAACAAGGACAATGTCCCTATGTGACATAATTTTCAGACCTCACATAAAATGACAAAAGCATATGTTGTGATTGTGTGTGTGTGTGTGTGTGTGTGTGTGTGATGTGCAAATTATTTCATAGTTTGAAATTAGAATGTCAGGTTTATACAGAAACTTTGCCTTTGGGGGCATTTTCACTTTTCACAAAATGGGCCCCCAAGCATCATTTGGGGACTCAATTGTCAGCTTGTAACACAGACTCTCAAGGTCAAGTTTTTTCCACCAGCCTTCTCTGGGGCCCTAGGGTTCCTAGAGGAGATAATAGGAGTTCTGTGAGTGATTGAGTTTTTTTAAAAAAACATTTTTGAACTGGTGTGCGTCCTCATCTGGTACAACCTCTGCCTGTACAAATGTGAGGTCCCATGAAGCATCATATCCCATTATAGTCAATGGACCGGTGTGCGTCTGTGTGGCCACAGGCATGCACACATTGCATCCATTGAGTACAATGGGACACAATGCTTTTTTTTTTTTTTCCATGTGGGTTCCTGGAATGGAATCTCCACATATTTGGCAGGCACACTGTATAGCTATAGTAATTTTTTTAAGGGGGTTCCCTGAGACCTATAATTATTATACAGGGGTTCCATGAGACATGAAAATTGTGTCAAGGGATCCTCCAAGGTTTAAAAAAATAGTTGACAAAAGCTGCCCCAGGTACATATATAGAGAGAAATATCTTTTCCATAACTTCCAATATGGTTTATAGTTTAAGCCTCATTTTTCCTAAAGCTAAATTTACTTAAGGTTGCAGCCAAGCCTGAGATTGCAGCCAAGGTGGACTCTAGTAAAGTGCCCTTTCACCACCAGCCCCGTTCTTTGGCCCAGCCTGAGAAACTGCCATACACTTCATGGATCATCTGCACAAACTGAAATCCATTGGGTCAGAGATGTATGCCATGCTGTCCCCATAAACGACTCTGTGATTTCTAGTGTAGAAAGATGAGATTGCTCTATTTGATCCAACACAGTAGCAGAAATGATGCTGGTATAGAACTGGTCTGAACAATCAGCTTTTGGGATGACAACTCTCCAAATTCCCCAAATCACTGGGGATTCTGGGAGCTGTAGTCCAAAGGTGGAGCTTTTCTAAGTTTCTTAAAACTACCTATCATGCTTTTTTCCTCTTCTGTAGTAACTCCAGGAGGCCATCACAGAGACCTAGTCTAAAAGCCAACTGACACATCTGTGGCAGACTGAGAGCCTCTTCTTTGTGGTATAACCCCACACTCAGCTTTTGGCCTGGCCTGGCAACATTCCCATGGGAAGGAACTTTGCATTAGCCCCTACTTATGGTTCCTTCATACATATATTTCCAGAGTTGCATAAGTTGTCTCTACAGGGAAAGGCTTCTCCTGTTACTATGGGTTATGCAAGATCCTTTAAAAGGCTTTCTGGCTGTACTTCTCTATTAATTAACTAATAATCTGATCCCCCCCCCCCCCAGCTCAAACTTACTTTCCTCGAACCTTCTTCTCTATACAAGGTTCTGAGCTTTCATCTCCATAGGGAACAGAATAATTCGTTTGAACTACATGAACTGAGTGGAAATTTCTGTTTTTTAGTAACAGTGCAATCCTACACAGGTCTATTCAGAAGAAAGTTCCCCTGAGTTAAATGTGGGTTATTCTCAATTAAGTGGCCATAGGAATTCAGTGTAAAAGAACAACCAGATAGAATTCTGCACACTTTTCAGGATTAACCCTTCTGACACTTCCTCTGTAGCATTGTTCAAAATGATCGAAAACACATGAAAGGCCATTGGGGAAGGGAGTCATACGATTGTACTTTTCTCTTTATCATCTTGAAGAACATATAAAACAGGAAGAGATTTCAGTCATCTCAAGAACACAGGTTAAAATTGTATAATCTTGGCAAGCTGGATTGCTGAGCAAACATCAAAAGTAAAGCAGAACAGTAAAGAAACACAGCTAAGTCATCTATTCACATAGGAAAGTAGAACCAAAAGTGTACCTATATAATGATACACAGTGTATACAGTGGAAAATATATTGAATATGATGCATTGCCATGATTTGGAAAGTGACCTCTTGAATCAGCATTGCTAAGACTTCATGTGAAAGATCCCATTTAGTTCTGATCTTCACTGCTCTGAAAAAGAAACTATTGACAAATTGGGAAGGACTCGAGAACCAACTATGGTGACTGGTGATTTCTGTATTAATAGGGTGTAATCTACTCTGGGTTTTATGCTGAACTTTAAAAGACCTATTCAAGCTACTGCACCTATACAGGAGATGGTTTCTTTACTCTGCATCAGGTACCCAGCAGAATCTGTTCAGAAAACAGCATTTTCTGTAGAGAAATATTATTTCCTGTGCAGAAAATGCTGTTTTCTATGCTAAAATAGCACATATGAATTTTGTGCAGAATAAGTTCCCAACTGCAGACTTGTCTATACAAAAAATAATATTCAGTTTATATATTGATTTGGAAAGTATAAATTAAAAGAAGAACCAAATTTCTCTTCACCCATAGCTGTCACAGAATATGTACTTGGGCCCTGAAATCAATTTTTATGCATAGAGAACATACTAGGAGAGAATAGTCAATCTTGAAATTCTCTTCTTCGTAAATTTGTGTAACAACAGTTTTTCAAGTGACTGACATTTCCAGAGTAGGCCTTTTCTCTGGAAATGCTATTATTTGTTCACATTTTCACATAATATCACTGTTAGCCCAGGCATTCCAGTATTTTCTGAGCAGCCTTTCCATATTTTTTGTGGCAAGTTGGTGATAAAACCTAATAGCAACATCAAGTTGGTCAGCTATTAAGGCTTTTCAGGACTTCTGTGCCTTTAAAACACTTCTTCATTGAATAGTCACAGCCTGTGTTATTTCTTTCTGTTGATCAAGGCCAGGTGATTAATATAGTATGTTTTCCCTACTTGGTCATTTGGAGTTACACACTGCCCAGTGTTTTCCTGCTTATCTTTGATGTCCAGATCTCCTCATAGATCTGAATCGCCAGACAGTGCACTTCCTCTCCAAAACTGAACTGGACTAATTTGATTCAGCTTGGAAATTGGTCTGCATTGGCCCATTTTTCTTAAGGATATTGCCAAATCAGTTGCACAGCCCTATTTGGGACTAGTTAATTCTTTCCAGGGAGGCAGCATGGTTTAGCGGTCTGAGTGCTAGACTAGGATTTCAGAAGACCACGAATCAAATCCCTGCTCAGCCATGAAAATCCACTAGGTGTTCTTGGGCAAGTCATATTACCTCAGCTTCAGAGGAAGGCAATGGCAAATCACCTCTGAACAAACCTTGCCAAGAAACTCTAGGATAGGGTCGCAATAAATTGGCGTCAACTTGAGGGAACATATCAATAATTCTAGCCAGGTAGGAGTCTAGGAAAGACTTGTTAACTACAGGAGAAGCTTGGTAATAGAATAAGGAATAGGTGAAGAAACTCCCTCCTTGATAATCCTGAGCAAAAGTTTGGTCAGCCATTTGGCAGGAGGACTCTGGGTGTTAAAATATGTCATCTCTCAGGCAGGTGACTGATTCATTCACTGCAGTGCCCACAGATTTTGGGCTAATTCCAGCTGCTAGTCTCAGTGCAGCATCAGTTAAATGAGTTGCTGAAGGTCAGCATTTATGTAAATTCCATTCATTTAACTGGTCTACTGTAACTGGGACTAGCAGTTGATTTAGCCTTTTCTCTGGACTTCTCTGACGTCAGAGTGAGGCCTTTTCCGCATGTCACTGGATCCTGGCAGCATCCCGTGGGGATCCCGGTAAAGTGTCTTCCAGAACAGGAGCGCTCCCCTCCATACCGGCTTCCTTCAGGAATGGAGGAGGCACAATGGCCATGTGTCTTCCTTCTGCAGCACAGCTGGGCACTGTCCCAGGCTTTGCTGGGGCAGGAAGCATAGTCATTGTGCTTCCTGACCCTCTGTAGCTCAGGTAAATGTGGGAGGCAGCAGGAGGGCTACATGATCACCAGTCATTGACAGATAAAACTCATCAATAATTTGTGGCCCAGTCACAAACCTGGGGATGGGAGAATAACAGGACAGCCATGCATAAGCATTGCAGGTCCCATCCTTCTCCCATTCCCAATGCAGGATGAGGATGTCCTGTGGAAAGGGCCTAAGACAACAACACACACTGTAGGTTTTCTGCTAGAAGAGAGATCAAGATGTTTCTTCTCAACATACTCTGAACTCTTGGAAGATGATTTTTTAAGATGTTACTAAGGAAGAAATCCTAAGTAAAGATGTGACCTCATATGTTGACCAAGTAGCAGTGCCAGATGGGTAGGAAGCTTCTTTTTGAACTAGTAAAAATTCAAAGCTCGTGAAAGTTACCTTTTTGGACTGCAACTCCCAAAAGACCTCAGCCAGCATGACCAAAAAATTAATGCTTCCACACTCTCAGTCATTAATGTTACTAAGTGGATCGTTGGCCACACTGGCTGTGAGAGTCTGGAAGACACAGTCCAAAACGATGGGTTCTCCAACTTCTGTGTCAAAGATTACATCTGTGCTTCCACATCAGTCTTCTTCTATAGACTGAGGCAGAAGCTGACAATGGAGGGCTGTGTGCGTGATTTTGCAACATTTAGAATCATCCAAATGGCTGGTTACCTGTCGAAAACCATTGCCAAATGACACAACATATACACATTCCCCTTCATCCCCGCCCCTGTACCTTTTTACACAAATGACCGAAACTTGGTCAGGTTCACATGTCCCCAGAGATGATCGCATTTCACTGCTTCAAAAGAGCTTTGGTCTGCACAGCCTGTAGCAGCAAATTTACACTTCAAAAAGCAGACAGCTTTTTTCCACATCTTATTCACTTAATGGGTGAGAATGTAAAATTAGTTCCGTTGCTGATGAGGACCTTGAGCCAAATGAAAAGTGTTCATTTGTCAGCACAGACTTACCGCCTGAAACATGATTATATAGCTAATCCAATAATGGGTTTTGATGCTGAGCATTTATTTATATACAGCAGATATTGTTATCTGTTGATAATCATGGTCTACAATTTACTCTTATTTTCCAAGTGTGTCGTTAGATACAGCAACATCTCCCGGATATTACATGTGGTTAACAGAGCTGCAAATGTACACGGACAAAAACCTTGAGAACAGATTGCTGTATTTTGCTGTGCTTTCAAATGAATCAATGTTGAATTTTAGCTTATAGAGTTTAAAATATTAATGACGAATAAAGCATTTTAAAATTAGAACCTCTACATATTATTTAATGTGGCACCAGATTAAATTTTTACACCGAAATCTTGCTGTTTCAATGTATGTTCTTTATGAACTGATTAGGGCTTTCTTTATTTCACCTCATCCCAGCCCCACCCTCCTTGAGTGCAAATGATCCTTGGAATATTTATGTTAAAGCAAAAAGCTTCTTAACTTTAAATGATGTTGCAGGATTGACTAGTTTCACAAATACTCCTAATGATTTCCTCCCCCCCACCTTAAGACAGTTTGTCTCCTGCTTACATACAAATTCTGCATAGGATTGCATTCAATACATTAAAAGAACACATTAAAATGAAGATTTTTACTGAGATTTTAGAATAATTTGAACACAACCACATTTTAACATTGCCTGGGTTTTGAATAAATGTGAATGCTGCTGAAATTCAGGAACAAGTATCATGAAAAATACATTCAAACATGTACGCATAAAGGCATAAATGTTAATGTTTTTTTTAAAAAAAAATCTTCAATTATTAATGCCATTGTATCACATTTTTAACCAAAACATATTCCAGATATGATGCAACATGCAGAGAATAAATTCACTGTAGTAAGATAATGAGAGATATAGAGTATCTCTAATTGTACTCTGCTCTTAAAATGAATCAGGTTACTTTTGTGAAAGATATTCATTTGAGGCACTGATTAAGTTCCTTCAAAATTTTTCAAAGAGAAATAGATAGAAATATAATAGAAAGACAACCTCTTGAAAGAAAGAAAGAAAGAAAGAAAGAAAGAAAGAAAGAAAGAAAGAAAGAAAGAAAGAAAGAAAGAGTTCATATGTTAACTTTCTGATCTCACAGTATAGCATAAATTCACTTTAAAAAAAAACACCAATAAACTTGTTGGGCAACACTGCAGGCTAATTTGAAGAAACAGAAATGTCAAAGCCCTGTGGTGCATGTTGCATATATATAGAAAGAAATCTCTGCACTGAGGTTCATATGGTCACTATGTGTTAAAAATAAGGGGCATCAGTGGGGAATCGATATGCTACTAGTAGAGTCATATTTCAAGAGCACCAAAACCTAACAACTTGATGCTCATCCCTCATCCCACCTCAGACTCACAATCTTGCGGTGTCGTTGTTGTTGTTACATGCCTTCAAGTCATTCCTGAGCTACAGCAACACTGGGGATGGGATTTTCTTGGCAAGATCTGTTCAAAGGGGTTTTGTCATTGCTGTCCTCTGAAGCACTGAGAGTGTCGTTTGCCCAACGTCAGCCAGTGGGTTTTCATGACCAAGTAGAGATTTGAATCCTGGCCTCCCAGAGTCCTAGTCCATCACTTAAACCACTATATCATGTCAGCTGCCAACCCTGTATTTCTCATTTCAAAATAATACATTTTAAAAATCTTAGGCTCGGGATCTAGAGTAGGATTCTCCACTTACCAGGAGTGTGATATGTGTACTGTGGCAGGCAGAGGAACATGGAGGCACCATTGTCAATTATTGCAGCTTCCTTTCCCCATTCCCAGATGTCTGTGTGATTTTCTCAGGTATCAGAATGGACAGGAAGCCCTGCCAATCAAAAGCCACTGGGAAGATGGGGCGGGAGCTGGACCAGGGAAGCCTAAACATAGTCCTTACTCCAGTACACTCCTTAAATATACAACCCAGACCATAATGCTCCCAGCTTCAGTTTGTGAATGGACTTAATATCCACCCAAACTATCTTGCCTAGGAAAACCCTGTGGAATTCATGGGGTCACCATAAGTCAACAGGCAACCTGAAGCACATATACACAAACATTGTCAATTATTTTACATTCAGTGGCAAATGGGATTTTTGTCACAATTTCTGGCAGTTTTAGCATGGGATCCAGAACCAGTGAGTGAGAAGGTCAGTGCACCCTTCAGAAGCAATCAGGATGTTCTCTCAAGGGACCCTGGGATGGCAAAAAAAGGATCATGCAGAGTTTGGAGACAAGTGGCTTTTCCCCATGACAAGGTGACAGGGGAACAGGTGACAGTTGGGCTGATTGAAAACCGGATCCAGACCCATACTGGAGCCAAGCCATTTCAACTGGTCATGCCCTTTTCCTGCCAAAACTCAAAATTGTTCTTTGTGCTTATTTATCATGTGGAGCAGCACATGCTGCTGAGCCCACAAAGAAACAGTTGCATTGCCCACCTCTGTGAAAAGAGCACTCGCCGTGGACAGATGGATGAACCAGCTTCACAGAACTAGCAGGAGGCGAGAAAGGAGGCTTCCAACGAGGTCTGTTTGTTCTTAAAAATCGTATCTGAGCTAATTCTCTCTGTGAAGTCATCTTGAGGGAAGAGGTAGAAATTCAGGAGGCTGTTAAAAGCCTCCAAACTTTGTGTGCATGGTCCAGCCAAAAGGTAAATACCAAAGCTTGGGAAATTTACTTTTGGGAGCTACAACTCCCAGAATTAAGGTTGCCAGGTTTAAAACTGAAGAAAGTCCCTGTACCTTTAATGCTTTTGTAAAAGTGGGATTTCAGCTGTTCTCACTTGTTGCCCAATTGCATGATCAGCATTAACTGATCAAAGTCCCTCTCTATACAACCGGTTTTCATTCTGGCAACTCTACCCAGAATCCTCCAGCCAACATGGCTAATGGCACAGGCAGTTCATGTATTGAACAGGGAGATGTGCCTTATGTCCCTCACACACCATTTTTTCAGGGGGAGGCCTTCCCCAGTGCAGTCCACAGTTACCACTAGTCACTGGTCAAGGTGGCTGAGAGTTTCTGGGTCTTCTACTTAAAAAAAAAAACAGTATTTCCACACTCTGTTCAACTGTCATCTCAAAATGATAAATGCTGAATTCTCACTGCTTTCAACAGAAGACTTAAACATATGATTCAGTTTAACCCTATTCGTGTTTACTCAGAAGTATGCCTCATTCAATTCAATTGAGTTGAACAGTTCAGGACTGCAAACTAAATCACTTCCGCTGAAATAAATTGTGTCTAAAACAGCCTACTTTTCAACAGAATAGTGCCTTGCAATTTTTGGGTTGGGTAGATGAGGGTCTGGGATTCAATTAGTCAATGGGTTTCTAGTGGTGAGTTTCATCTCATCCTAACATTAATTCTTGTGACTTCTCTATTAACCGTGTACCAGTGGGTTTGCTCCAGTCTCTCTAGACATGTCTTTTCTCCAGCTGTAATACACTCAGCCATAAATACCCAGATAGTGCTGCAACATGATGTTTTATTGGATTGCTTTACTTCACTAAAAACACACACACACATCCTGGGCAAGACTGTGGTTTTCTTACAGTTTATTTGCATGTTGAAATGCATTGGAAAAAGATGGAAAGCAAGATGATAATGTAAATTAAGAAATGGGTGTACTGTCTGTCTGCCAGAATGCAGTCTGTATCGTGGTAACATTCCAAGAAATATATATGGATGATTCATGCTTGGCATCTCCTTTGCCCTTTGCCCTCCCCAACCTGGCATTCTCCATACTTTTGGGACTTCAAGCACCATTACTCCTAACCAGCACAGTCATGCTGGTTAGGGATAATGGGAGCTGCAGTTTAACACAGCTAGGGCAAACCCAGTTCCTTAAGCTTCATTAGGTACTTGCCCAGTTGCAAAATAAATGAAGACAAGCTATTCATTTCAATGCCAATCTGGTTGCAGAAACAAGTCTTTCTCATAGCAGCCAATGCAATCTTAAGATTTTTCCTTCTCTGAAGCACCTCAAGGGGAGAAAAAGCACCTTGGTAAGATTTTCACTTTATAACTCCAATGATTCTACAAACATAGCCACAATGTGATGAAAGGCAAAGCAGTCTCCTGATCTGATTGAGAGCTAATAAAAATCAGAACTGAAAACTGAAAATAGCACCCTTATCATCTTTCTTTCATTTAGACCTGATTACTAGGGGATTATAATGCAATCACAGCTATGTGTGAGAGGTAGCTATGGGAACCAGTTTTAACTGTTTATCTAGCCAAAGATCTTAATTTAAGTTTGAACACTCGGATTCATTTATATGTAAGACACCAAGGAGACAAAATGCAGAAGAAACAGATGCCTGCTTGTTCTTCCCATTTAACTTCATAAGCTACCAGCCAATTTGTCTTTCAGGGGCAAAATTAATTTCTGATGACAATGTGAGCAAGTAATAAACTCAGAGTTCCTGTCCTGGGAAACTTGGTAGGGCTGAGCAAATGTTCCAGGGTGATTTAGGAGGTGGGGGTGGGGAACAAGATCCCTCTAGCACACACACACACACACACACAGTTTGCTTATGGCCATAAGAAAGACATATATAACAGACCTTTTTTTGTCCTCACATCATACCTCATTTTTCAAAGGGAGGAGGCTGTGACACCTTTTTCCCGGGCTGATTTGAAAAGGGGAGGGTGCACACAAAAGGAAATGTATTGCCCGTTAGTGCTTTCCTATGGTCTATTTCCCAAGTGAGTTCCTTGTTTTCCTTTTCTGCATTCCCAAATGTTGCAAATGTCAGTCTCCATGCTTCCCCTCCACCCCTTCTGCTTCATTTAGAAAAGAATACTGGTTACAACGAACAAAAGAGGATTTTAAAAAAAAAAACTATCTGGAAGCAAAAGTAGTTATATCCCATTAAAAATAATATCTGAAAGTTTCCTTTCTAAAAACTAATTAATGGCAAAGGGTGTTGATTGACTTTGCCTCCTTATATTCAGGTGCATCTACCAATATTGTCTCATTTCAACAACTGGTGCCAGTAGAGATCTGGAACTAAACTTTGCCTGTCTGAAGATTTAAACCCATCCCTATGTACACATATTATGTGTGCTTTTTTTGGTATGGCTAACAACCAGATCCAGCCCACTGAGTGGAATGATGTAGTCCTCTGTGGTGACATCAAAAACCAGGGAGAAGATTTTGTGTGTCTACAGAGTCTGACAAAAACAGTGGGCAAAATTTAGAAAACATTGGGCATCTCTTAACTTGCCATGAAATTTTAAAATATAACTGGCATAGCCTGCATAACCATCTTGAATTTGAACGCCTGTTCTGTCTTGTGGGTGTGGGTGTTTTTCCAATGTGGGTATTTACTGTCTCATGAAATAAGTAACTTCACATAATCTCAGTCTTTTTATTAACTCAAAATGCCCCTCAGCTAAGCACTATCCTACTGTTCTTCCCTCATTGCAGGAGTATTTTCACCTTGAATAGTTTTTCAGACTTTATACATTCCTGCCCACACACTCACATCAAGAGGCATAGCATTCTCCTAGGTTTTAGGTATGACTAAATGAGGTGGGAGGGGGGAGAGAGAAGGGAGGCTTCCAAAGGTGCAAACCTCTGGTATGACACTGCATATGTGGAGTTCACCATGACCAGGTCTGGTGCTTCTGTTTGGTAAAGTGAGGCTGTTGCCTCAGGTACCACATGTCAGCGTCATGAGAAGCTAGTAAATTTTTAGATATCTCAACTTACACTTATTGTATTATTACTGCTAGGCAGAGGCACTTCTGAGATTTTCTGCTTCATGTGCCAAATTTATAGGTACTACGATTCTGGACCAGTTTTGGGCTTGTATCAGATACCTGAAAGGTTCGGTCTCTTCAGGCCAGGGGCTTTACAGCAAATTTTCCTAGGGCACAAATGCTTGGTCTGATACCTGCCACTAAAAAACAAAAACAAAAATCCTCAACACATCCTATATCAACTGTGGTGTCTAGGTAGGAGTCAGCAATTCTTGTCTGCTGTACAGTGGAGATTCCTTGATTCAGCAACACTGTTTTGGTTCATCAATATAGCTAACTATCTGTTCCAGCTGCTCGATCAAACTCGAGTTCTCAAAACATTGGCTTTTTCTTTCTTGAGGTATACAGTAACACTTGAATGCTTTTAAAGCTTCTGTAGGGGTTGGTACATGTTCATGCTATTACAAATTTCTGTTCAGTTTTTTTATCTCCATGTGGCTACCTCCTCCCCTTTCTCAAACATCTATCAGCTTTCCAATTGCACTTTTTTTTTTAATCCCAGCAACACATTCTGTGTCCAACCACACACTAAAAAGACAAATCAAAACTCCTTCAGGGACAAAAAGACACTTGGGGTATACAACAGAAGGAGAGAGGATATTCATCCACAGATGCCACAAAACAGGGAGGGTAGCTGATACATTAGAAAAACAAAAAGCAAGAGGCTTTGCTATGACCTTGACAGTATGGAAAACAGTGCCAAAACCAACAACAGAAATTTCAGGAGAACTAAATGTCAGATTCTGTACTGAGATACATAAAATCAGATGTATAAATGCAGGTAGGGTACTACCCGGCTTGATAATGGTACACATGATAAGGATCTAGGGTTTTACTAAGCCACAAGCTAAATGTGAATCAGAGAGTGTAGCACGGCAGCCAAGAAGGCTAATGCAGTTCTAGGATGTTTTGACCAAAAGAGGCATTGTGTTCATATCACCAAAGTTGTGGCTCCACTCAATTTTGATAGAGAGCCGTGTCTAATTCCAGCACCACAGCTTAAGAAGAATATTGCCAAACTGGAACATGTGCAGACATAGATGATCTGGAAATAAAGACTGAAGCAGTTAGGCATGTTTAGCCTGGAGAAAAGATTACTGAAAGACAATATTTTAGCCATTTTCAGATACGTGAAGGACTCAATACTGGGGGGAAAAAAACAGTAGGGGTGGGCAAAGTACACCACACGGGAGGCAAACAGCCCTTGGTGCAACTTCTGAACCCTGCCAAAGCCACCAGATTAATTTAAAAAAAAATATCAGGCCAGTTTTCAAGTGATGGTTTGCCCAAAAACTGCATAAAATGTGCCAAAACCACAACAGCTTGCTTCATCTCCTCCTCCAAAGTCCCCCAAAACTCGCCACATTGAAAAGAAATTTAAAAAAATAAAAACATTTTTAAAACTTTAAAAGATGAAAGATTGCCCCCAAATCTGCCAAAACAGCATCGAGAAGTAACTTGATATCACTCCAGGTGTGCTGAAACATGCTGGTGCAGGATATTAAAATAGCCACTTCCTCCTGCTCTAGAAGATTACCTTGACCAATGGATTTCAATTAAAAGAAAAAGATTTAGATTTACCATCAGGAAGAACTTTTTGAGAGTACAACTTGGAGCAAACCACTGGAAGGTAGTGGATTTGGCTATATTGGGAATGTTCAAGCAGAGGCTGGATAGCTACTTATCAATGATGCTTTGGTGGTAGATTCTCTGCGTTGGCAGGGGGTTGGACTAGATTACCTTTAAGGTCTCTTACAGTCTTATGATTCTATAATATTAGCCTCTGCAACTGGCTTTGGAACCCTTGGAATGGGTTTGGGTAGGCCTGGTAAAAATAAGAGTAGCCTGAGCTTCTGCCTATTCCTTTCCACTCACATCATTTAAAACTCTTTTTTTTTACACACGAGAATTTTTCTCTCCAAACTGACACTTCTTTCAGCACAGATGTAGGCAAACAGCTCTCTGATTTAATACTTTATGTAGAATTAAATCACCATCATCGTCGTCATCATTGTCATCGTCATCGTCATTATCGTCATCATCACTTATGATGGCATCATTTTTGATGGCCTCCTGGCAACATTTGATATACAACTAGCGTATATACCGGGCGTTGCCTGGGATTTTATTTTCTCATACGTAATACTTGTCAGAAAGATTTGAGAGCCTGTGTCTTTAATTCCCCAAACTGTCTGGTCCAGTACCTGTAACTTTTCCCCACATGTCCCAAGCCAATCTGTATTCAGAGTTATTAACATACAGAGGCTTGGTTCCTGAGGAAACACACAGAGGTTGGGTTCCTGAGGGGAATGCACTGCCTTCCTCCTTGCTGCTAGGCCTCGTCTCCACCACAACCAGCCTATTCAGAGCTCTCTGGCTGAGAATTCTAAAGGCCCCTCCCTGAACTGCAAACCCCAGGATTCCATAGAATGTTCTTAGGCAGCCAATCATACGAGGTCTTCACCTGACACAGCCTATCATACGAAGTCTTCACCTGCAGCCAATCATATGAGGTCTTCACCTGATACAGACAAAATTTGGCTTTTATATATTAGATAGATGCATGTACCCACTCTTTCCCTCTCTCTCTCTCTCTCTCTCACACACACACACACATTCTCTCTCTCTCTCTCTCTCTCTCTCTCTCTCTCACATGCACACACACGCATCAGGGTGCATTCAAGATTTGAGAGTCCTTAGGGTACAATAAAACCCAAAGTAGGCCCTCTTAAACAGCCAGAGGTGAAAATGTGAGGAAGATGAAGCCAAAGCGTGCTTTTATATTTTATCTTTCTTGGCTCTCAAGTGTTTCTTCTGACTCTATGCTCCTTGCCTACACCACTTCATTTTTGCAATCCGTTTATACCTTTTGGCTTGACTGTATATATTCAATAGCTTCCTACTTCCTCACTCCACCCCCCTGCTCACTTGCTCACTCTGTCACCCTGCATCATTTTTCCTTGTGTAACTTTGTAAATATAATATCTATCCATTAGCGTTTCTTAAAAACCTCTGCTATCTTCTGTGCTTAACCCTCTTTTATAATGGAATATATAGATATATGTATTATTCATCCTATTAATGTTCTTTTTTTATATCGCCCCTTTTGAAGAAAGTTTAAAGTAAAGTTTCAAAGTCTTTTAATTTTTATTTATACAGGGGAATTGAATTTAGAAGAGAGAGAGAGCACGAGCCCCTGAAGAGCCTGAAGGTTTTAGCGCTTTCAAATTTTCAACACAATCCGAAACACTTCTCTTGGAACACATCTGTCACAGAAAGCTACACAACACCTGCATTTAAGCAGCAAAGTGTTCCCTTTTCTCCTTAATAATGTCGTGCGTTAATAGTGCCTTTAATCTAGAAGAAAAAATCCCAAAGCAGTTTCCACATAGATACAGTAATCACTCCCATTTTGCTGCTGAAATGCATCTCTCTCTAGGGTGAAACTTGGCAACGGTTAAACAGCGCAACAGATTACCAGAAGAAATTATTAAAACATTATCTAACGGAAACTGTAAGGCGAGGAAATTAGGGACACTTTCACACCAATCCGTCTAGGGGCTAAATATGCACAGAAGCAGCTTCCACATGCCTGTCCCTTGCTGAATGAAGAATCATGTGTGCAACTGAGTACATATACATACACAGTTCCCCAGAGCAATCCAGTATCCAGAGCTGCCAGCATGTAGCCCCTGGAGTGGTGGGAGACAGAAACTGGATTCCTGTTCTCCCTTCTGTGATGTAAAACTGATTGGTGGAAGCCGAGCTTCTTTCACTGTGCATGAGCAGACATGGAATTACTTCTTGGCTGGAAACAAAATGAAGTCCACGTGTAAAGTGAGTACACAGCTTGGAAAAAAATGGGGCTTTTTTGGGTTCCGACTCACAGGAATCCTCTGGTAATGTGACTGACCTGCAGTACCTGCAATCTAAGGCAGTTGCCTGACTCCGCCTAACAGTGCGGCCATCTCCGCACTACACTGTTCTAGCGCTATTATTCCACTTTCAACATCCTGTGGAATCCTGGGGTTTGCAGTTTAGGGAGGGGCTTTTAGAATTCTCAGCCAGAGAGCTCTTTGGCCTCAGTAAACTACAAACTCCAGAATTCCACAGGATGTTGAAAGTGGAATAATAGCACTAGAACAGTGTAGCGCAGAAATGGCCGAGGACTGGGCCTGCCTACTTCCAAATCATGCATACAGGGAGTCAAACGCCTGCATAGGAACTATCTGCGGTCATTGACACTTGGACCTCTGTTTTGCTGTTAAGTACATTCTGTCCTGTGTCCCCATTAAACAGAGGTCAGGAAGTGGGGGATAAAATCTGTTGAAAATCTGCATTTAAATGTGTAGTTTTAAAGGGCTGCCTCCTCAAAGGGTTATTGTATCTCCAAACATATTTTATTTTATTTTATTTTATTGCCAAGAACTGAGTTAGGGTATCCAGGAAGCACAAAAATTAGTAGAGAACTACATTCCAATCTGTGCTTCATTTTAGGAGGTGCAGGGCAGGCCATATTATGAGAAAATTCTCAAAGAAACTGTTTGTTTGTTTACTTATTTGACATATTTAGAAATCACCTCTAAGAGGGAAGTACAAAATTTGAAGGGAAGTAGTAATCAAAACAGAAGGAAATTGATATGTTGTAAGAAAATTAAAAAGAGAAGCCAGAACATTACTATCATTAAAGCCAGAAAGCAACAGTAAAAACTAGTTAAAGCTTGATGGGATATTACAGTAATCACTGCCCATATACTGATGCCAAGTAAAGATGCTGTTACAGAAAAGACTCTAGCTCCTAGGCCATTAAAGAATCTAACATATGTATCAATTTAATAAAACACTTACCAGGCCTAGAGAAGCTTAACCCTATTTTTTAGGGTTGGGAGGCTGTAATGAATTTTAACTGTTTCACTATTTCTGCAGTGATCTGTCCATTAGAATGGGATTCTTTTGAGCCCCTACAAGGAAAATAGCATTATTTTCCTAACAAGTAAAAACTGATTTTGAAATTTTGCTTTTTGAAACAAAATTGTTATTTTACTAATAACTTTGAACACCCAATACAACAGTATTTGTTACTACTACTACTGTCCAGAAAGGCAACTTGCTGAGTTATTTGTTACTAATAAGTTAATGCTACCATTGTGCTATAGGAAAATACAGAGGAAATGGTCACTGGTCCCTCCAAGTGGCCACTACAGTTATTGCACCTTGGACATTCTGAGAAAGACATTATAAAGCCATCCTTCTTGGCTGCAACATCATGTAGGACCTTTCATCCTCCCCTTCTTGTTTCTCAGACTGAGTCAGAACATACACTCCATAGTCAGTAACAGGCAAATAAGCTGTTCCCTTCCCACGGAAAAGTAGTGAACTACAACCATTGCTATAACAGGCAAAAAAGAAACTCTGTTCCAGCCTATTAATGCCAAAAAAACAAAACCAAAAACACAGCTAGTTACAAAGATGAGTAACTTCCTGATTCTAAGAAAAACAAGATCAAGCAAGCATCTTGCTACCTGTGTAGGACCAAATACTAATCAGGCTCATGGTTGCCATGGAAGTCATGAACTCCTGAGCTTCTCCTAATGGTCCTTAGCAGAAAGGCTGAAATTCTTCATTGAAATAACTGATTGTAGGAAACTCACAACACTTCTAAGATCCCCTCTGCTGATGCAGAAATCCAGCCTGACCCTCAGACTTTGCCTGCTACTGCACTTGACTACCTGGTGGGCATAATCAAACACTCCTTTTCATCTTCACCTACATCAAGTTTTGGTCACATTTTTGATCCAAGATCAAATCCTGGATCCAAGTTACAAAGCTCTAACTTTATAAACCAGCTGCTGCTCTGGCAGTAAACAGCAGCACCTGATGGTCCAGTAACTCACCACCACAGCAGCCGGAAATTGTCAGTTTGGTGATGAAACAGGAGAAAAAGCTACAAGATGACTAGCAACACTGTTCTGAGTAGGGAGAGGACCCCATCCTGTAGTGACAGGATGAGTCCACATGCCAACTGGACCTGAACTGCTGGTTCACAAGATATCTCTTTTCCCTTCTTCTCCACAGGCACATTCCATCTCCAACTCTGTATCTCTCCCTGCTTGTAGAACCAAAACAGCATAATTCCTAATATCAGCCTGCATAGGTTGCCTTCCAATAAGTCATCTATCTGGTCCAGTATCTGCACTGGAGCGGCGGTCTGGGATTTAGGGAAGAAGCCTTTCACTGCCTGCTATCTGGCAAACAGAAGTCAGCACACACACCAATTTTTCACATGTTCTCATCTAAATGCAAGTGGCATGGTATGTCGTACAGAAAAATACCTTCTCTGTAGGATAATCCTAAAGCAGGAAGTGGTACTGAGAGTACTGTACATCCACACAGAACATCCCCTCCTTGTTTTTCAGTTCAGACAGTTAGAACTGGCATTCCTTATTCTCACAGTCTTCTAGGGGAATTGTACTGACCAATTCAAATCCAAAAAGCAAACCAGGAACTTCAGGATTAGCAATGAGGAGCATCGTTTACAAATATGATGACGCATAACATTTTTGCAGTACCTTCTCTTCCTTGTGTGAAACCAGTTGGGAAGCAAGAGATTATTTTCAGAAACCTTCTCTATTCACATTTGTCGATAGAGATCTAACGCCACTGTCTTTTTAAAAAAAGTAATAGAAATAATATACACAAAAGGCCAGGTCATGTGCTGAGTTTGATGTAATATCTTTAATATTCAAGGATATTGCTATGGCTTCTAGCCAGCTCAATAAATGAACTGAACTGAACTGAACTATATTGTTCTTTCTGATCTAGTAATAATCACAGCAAAATTGTTTTCCCTTGGTCTGGCTCCACATCACATCAGTAATGTACATACATTCGGATAATTTGTCTAGACCAGATCCCACAGATGATCTTCCCACCTCTGTACACAGGCAATTAAACTATCTTGACATTATAGATTCATTACTGGAGTTGTCAAAATGTGGAAGAACAGCTTTTCAGCAACTATCTGTGCTGACTGCAGTGTGTGAATGCGACCACCCAACAAAACTGAATCAAGAGACACAGAAGGACAAACAAATTAGGTGGTATTTCAGCAGGTTACAGTGAACTTTCACTCACCTCCAGAAGTGATGAAGGCTACCATGTTAGCAGAGTAGACCTCTCTCTCCTGACCTTGCCCATCAAGTATGTATCACTTTTCCCCTAGAGCTGCCAGAAAACCTACAAACCAGGCCCTCCCATCAGGCAGAGTGAGCAGATTGCCCCAGGCAACAGATATTTGGTGCCATGAAAAGGCAGAACCATGATAGTTATCATTATTGCCGTATTTATACTGCCAGGGAGGAGGAAAGGCATGGGGGCAGGGGGAGGGATTTTCTATCTCTGTGCCAGAATAATTTAGTTACTATGCAGAGGGATCTTGAAGCACCTTTGACACAAACTGAGAAAAAGAAATTTGCAGCACAAGCTTTCATCTGCTTCATCAGATGAAGACTGAGACTACAAACGTTTGTCCTACAGACCTCTTTCGATCTCAAAGCTGCTACAAGATCCCTTTGTATACTGTTACAGACTACCACGTCTTTCAATTTGGTTACTAAATGGAACCATGAGTTAAATCCAAACTTGTGCTTATGTTCTTAAAATAATTTTCTTTCCCTTCCCTTACCCTACACTCTTCCATGCAGAACGAAAAACAGGTATGGAGGGCTTCCCAGCCTTCACATCCACTTCTGTGGGTGCAAAGGGGGAACTGCAGCAAGGAGAGAAATCATTCCTTCCTAGTCCCATTATTTTCTGCCAGTCGAAGGTTATCATTGGATCTTCCCCCCTGGCTTGGGCATGGGGTGAGAGGCCCATCCTTTTGGAGCCTTATGTTTTTTCAGGAGCAAATGTAGTGAAGTGAATCTGTTATCACATATGGCAATGGTTCATGCACATGCTTCTTCAGCAGGATAAAACAATGCCCTGCTACTATATATGAATTAACAAAAATCTGAACACAATAGAAGGAACTCAGCGTGTCTCTCAAATCAGAGCTTCAGTTTATAGCCTTTTGGGACTACAGGTCTCAGAAACTCCCAGTCAGCAGGATGACAATGGGTAGGGGATTCTGGGAGTGGTCATCTCACAGAGTAACATCTCCAAGCTTGGCCTTAGTCACAATGTTTTCAAACTGTCCATCCACACATTCAGTTACAAGTTACTGAAGCCACATTCAACTCCAGAGTGACCGGAGTGGGGAGAAGACTGGAAATGGTGTTCCTATACTGAAGATCAAAATGGCAGGGGGGAGGGACTGTAGACAGCATCTTGACCCCATTAACTCCAGATATTTACTGGTCGTCTAAATAGGACTTTGGTGAGGAGTCAAGTGGTACTCATGCAACATATGTCTTGAACAGTGAAACATTCACTATTACCTGAATCTACAAATAAGCCTAACATTCTAGTTGGTACCTCAGTATATACATGCAACACCCCAAAAAAGCAAAAGAGTAATAACATCAAGAGAAACAAGTTTATCAAATGCCTACATTGGTGGTTGTTACAAACCTACACCCGTAATAAATAGCTAAAATGATACTTCAGGAATGACAGCAATACACTCATATTTTTCTAATAAAGATGGGACTACACAGAGGTTTTATTTCTCCTGCATAGTCATTCAGTAACTTTCTTGAGCATTAAACTGACATAAAAATAATTGATAGGAAAGAAAACACATTCTGCTCTTAGCTCTGCTGTTACTTCGTTATTTAAGATGAATCTGATCTGCTGCTTCCTGCTGTGGAGATTACATCTTGAATACTTAATACCAATTTGGTTACTTTTTTAGGGAAAAGAAAAACAAACTTAAATACCACACACACAATTTCTCTAATTGTACAGCACTAATGCAAAGCATGATTGTAAATGCAAGTGAGGAAATGGAGGAAGAGAGAGAGAGAGAGAGAGAACATCCAGGAGATACTCCCAATGTCACGCCGAGCTAGTAATAATTCCCAGGACAGCTCCTTTTTAAAACAAAGTTTGATCAGCAAGTAAAGAAAAAAAAGATATTAAAAGTTAAACCTATCATTAAAAAATAATTACAGTAGAATTATTCACTCTGGCATTTCATTTCAAAATCTGTTCTCAATCAACATGTTTTAATGAGATAAATGTTGGCTTTTGGAGCGCTCATTTCTTCTTATGCTGAATGTATAAAACTGTTCTGAAAGTGTTCAGTATGGTGAAATACAAGATGCCGTTGCTATATCATTAGACAGGCTCGTTTTGCTTCCTGTAGGTCCTCACCATAATCAGGCAGTGTCTTAGATGGACCTGATTAGTCCCGTGGCAAGTTCATCTGTTCTTCAAGAACTGAACAGTCAGACATTGGAAACTCTTCGTTTTGGGGCTACAGTTCAAAACGACAACCTAGTCAGCATAATCATGAATGGTAGGAGCAGCCAGAGAGGACGGGGACTAGAGACTAAAAATTAAGTAAGTTACCAGAGGATTGTGAGCTCTTCTGTGGATCTAATAGGAAGTCTTTTCTTTAAAAATAAACACCAATACATAGTGCTATGGATTCTGAAGACTACTGCAATATTTCCGTGTGGAAATGCAGACTAAGATGGTGAAGAGTCAGAAGACAAAAGCCATTTCCACACCACACTGTTATAGTGGTATTATGCCACTTCTATTCCAGTTTAGGGAGGGGCATTTAGAATTCTCAGCAAGAGGGCTCTTTGGCCTCAGTTGAGTACAAACCCCAGAATTCCACAGGATGTTGAAAGTGGGATAATAGCGCTGTAACAGTGCGGTGTGGAAATGGTCAAAGTCTTAGGACGAACTGCTAAAAGAAGTGGGTAAGCTGAGCCCGAAGCAGAAAAAAGGGTAAGGACATACATGAAAGAGCTGAAGAGCTGTCACAGGAAAGATGAGGCAGGCTTGTCCTCTGTTGTTCCAGGGCAAGGATAGGCAATCTCACACTCTAAAAAAGGTTTAGGCTACATACTCCATATTTCCTGGACATTAGCAATGCTGGCAGGAGCTGATGAGACTTGTCCACAGAACAGGATGTCTACAGAGCAAAACTAGAGCCCACTATATGGATGTTCTTTGGGAGCATACTTCAGATAAAAGTTAGGAGAAACTTTCTAGCAGTAAAAGCCATTTGAAAGTGACCACCTTGAGAAGAGATGACTATTCTTTTGTTGGAGGTATTTAAGCATCTCAATGGCTGTCAGAAATGTCTGCATTGACAGGACTTTGGGGCTGGATGGCTTTGAAGATTCCTCCCAAATCTAAGGGTCTGTTGATGTCAACTGTTCTAAGTTTCCAGTTCCTGGAAACACAGAAGCCAGTCCCTTGATAATACATTTTCATTTCTGCTTAGCTTTCATGTGTGGCTGAGATATTTCACAATGCAGCAGAGAACATATCAGAAGAAACGACTATAAAAAGAAAAGCTACCTATTATTAAATAATAAGGTATTAATCTGGCAAGACTCTCACTTCTCTGATAAAATAAAGAGGTGTCTGTAGATAGGCATTGACAAGGCCAGGCTTATGGGAGATTAGAAATGTTCAGCTATCTGAGAATGAAAGTCATGTGCCATCCTAATGTAAAGGCAGAGCATTAAACATGGCTGTCCCATCAGTCGCCCAGGAACAGAACATTTTACAACTTGCCAGCTGGCTGGAAAGATAATCATATGGATAGGAGTACGGACCTCCCTGCTTAGAAGAGATAACACAAGTAAAAAAAAGGAAGAAGTCAAGAAGGTATTTGAGTCCCCCCCCCCCTTAGGTCACTATGGTCTTTGCAGTTTATTATCATGCTAAAACTGAACTTCAGCAGGGATGTGGAGTTTTTAAAAATAATATTGATAACATCAGCACACAGATGTCTGTAGCTTCTACTTGCCTTGTCTCCTTATGGTGCAATACTACAAAATTGACTAAGTTCCTGGTACATGATGTATCTGACACCTTGATCCTAGAGTTGTTGCTATATCAAGCTATTGCAAAAGAAAAAGTAACGGACAGAAGAGGGATTATAGACTGACAAGAAATTTTTATTTTTAAAAGCAAATTAAAAGAGGCCTGAGGGGGATTCACTTCCTATGGTGTACGCATACCTTTCACGGGCCTTTCCACACCACACTGTTATAGTGCTATTATTCCACTTTCAACATCCTGTGGAATTCTGAGGTTTGTAGTTTACTGAGGCCAAAGAGCCCTCTGGCTGAAAATTCTAAATGCCCCTCCCTAAACTGCAAACCCCAGGATTCCATAGGATGTTGAAAGTGGAATAATAGCACTATAACAGCATAGTGCAGAAATGGCCACAGACTCTGGTTAAACAGGTTGAAGAGATTTTGCAAATGACACAAAACCCTGCAAAATTTGCTTGCCAGAGGCAAGAACAAGGAGTGCACAGACCACAACATGCAACAATCTCTCTTTCAAACTTGCCTTCAACACTTACGCTATTTTTCCAGCTCCAGAGAGTGATAAAAAGAGAGAGAGGCTGAGAACCAGATTTCTGAGAAATCAATGGTCTTCCTTTGCTATTACGGTCTTATTTTTCATTTCTATGCCTCTGTCTTTAACTATTGTACAAAAAGGGGGAAAAGGGTGTGAGGGAGAATGAATCTAGAGATAACTTTGACTATAACTACTGTGAGTGGTCAAAATATTTTGGGCATTCATCAGTATCATCTTTGTAGTATCTTGAAGAGTTCTTCCCCCTGCTGAAGAGTGAGCACCTACCTCATTAAAAGGCCTCAAACTGTCCTCGAGCAATCTCTTAAGACTTTCACCCCATTATAGTTCTATTTTTCTTTGCAGAGGTCAATCAATGGGCAGCATCCACCTCATCATCCTTATAAATGCATCATTTGAAGCATTTCAATTAAAGTTTCAGATCAGACCAGTGTACTGAGACCGCTTTAACGAGGGAGAGTAATGACCTTGCATTGCAGGTTGTTTCTGGCACGCCATCAGTTTTAATTCTTCTTGATCTTAACTGTAACCCTTTGATACCTTTGGATCAAGAGTTATCTTGAAATGCTTCAAGCAGATTGTTGGACTTCCCAGATCTGTGGTGGGGTGGTTTCATCCCTGCTTGTCTCAGCAAAACCAGCCTGTCACCTATGAATTCTCCATGTACATTCAAATTTCCAAAGATTAAAAGGCTGAGAGAGACATACATGTTTTTTAAAAAGTATAGAACAGTAGATACCTGGCTTATGTCCCTGCAGCAAATAAACCTAAGGAAAACTCCACAGTGAGATTAAGGTAACTGCTTTGATGTTTGATACCCAGCTAGAATGATAGTATGATTAAAAGTGGCAAGCAAAGAAAGAGCACAGGAGAAACATATTATCTAATATGACACTTGGAAGGGGAAATCTGAACTTCCCAACCAATCTAGATACTACCTTCAACCAAACTGAAGCCTGTGATCTGTGAACACAGAAGCACTACTTTGGGACTTTAGTTCTGCTCTGCAGCTCAGAATAATCACCAGCCATGAATCACAATCAGTGTCACACCCAGTCCTTCTCGTTTTTGGAGACATATTCTAAACTATTCACTGTGGCCATTTCTGCACTACACTGTTATAGGGCTATTATTCCACTTTCAACATCCTCTGGAATCCTGGTGTTTGCAGTTTAGGGAGGGGCATTTAGCATTTTCAGCCAGAGAGCTCTTGGCCTCAGTAAACTACAAACCCCAGAATTCCACAGGATGTTGAAAGTGGTATAATAGCACTAAAACAACGTAGTGTGGAAATGGCCACTGTGACTGAGGCCCTTTTCGCACGGCATTTCCAATGCGAAAGGGCCCCTTGAGTGTCGCATAAATGTGAGGAGCGGTCCACATGACGCACTCACATTTGCACGACGCTCAAGGGCCTGACGCGGACCGCGCACACATTTTTTCATTTTCGGCTTGAAGCCGAAAATGCTGCATGGTCGTGCATCACTCTGGGGCCCTGTGCGCACTTACCTTGCGTGCAGAGCCTCGGGAGCCGGGCTGGTCACGCTTCCTGTCTAGTGCAGCCTGGAAAGGTCCCAGGCTGCACTGCGAAAGGAAGAAGTGGGGCTCTCGCGTGAGCAGGAAGCTCATGCGGAGCCAAAGGACCCCAGACGCGAGAGCCTTCCTCCAGAGGCTGCTTGCGTGAGCCCCGCACCCCAGCACCGTGAAAGGGTAAGGTGCCAAAAGGGTCTGAGAGAGGAGCCAGAGATGAGAGGCCCACAATAAAACAAGCCAAAGATTGTGTACATTTATTTAAGAGAAAATAAATGTAAGAGGCTGGCCCCTCCCTAAACTGCAAACCCCAGGGTTCCATAGGATGTTGAAAGTGGAACAATTGTGCTATAAGAGTGTAGTGCGGAAATGGCCTCTATCACCAAAGGTAACAATGGAAGGAGCCCTGAGCCACAAGATGCATGTTTTTTCAGTAAGAGCCAGGCACCAAAAGGTGTTTGCACCCTCTACCCTTCCTTCTCTTTCAATGTCATTTTATTGAGTTCTCAAACAAAAACTTTTCTCATTCACACTGAAGGCAACTGACGTTGTCCAGGGCCTTAAAAATTACCTTTTTGGACTATAGTTCCCAGAATCAATTTGCTGCCGGGTCCTGGGAGCTGTAATTCAAACAGTTAACTTTACCAACTTTATTTCTGTGGGTGGGTGACTCTGATCCTCCAGATTCAGATGCTCAGCAAAGCACCACCAGAGGATCTGTCCCATGCTGCTATGCCACACGTAAATCTCCTCTTGAAACATATGTGGGCCAAGGCATTTAGAAGCAATAATTTCTGGTATCATTTGTTCTGCAAGCTCCTCATTGCAATGCAAGGAAGGTTTATCTGGAAGGGTATCTGAAGACAGCACTGGCAGAGAATTGAAAAAGCCTCCACAGTTGCTATCAGTCATTTGACATACGCAGCCTGCAGTGATATGACTGCAGTCACATTCTGAAATGGTTTGTCTTTCATTCCACCCTTTACAGGAAGAACATTATGGCACACTCAACTCATAACAGGCATCATTGTTTGTTTACTTTTATGGACCGTTGGTTATGGTGGACAAAAAAAAAAAACAATTTCCCCAGTGAAATATAGTTCAGCACAATCCACAAAATGTGCTACCGGCCGACAAAGAGGACTGGCTATTATTGACATTTCTGTAACGCTCTTAAGGTGGCAGGTGCAGCAACAAGAAATGGCAAGGGCTCCTCAAATGAGCAATAAAAGGTCTCTTAAGTTAAGGAAAATTTGTTTAGAATTCCCCACGGGAATTTCAAGGCTTGTCCACAGAACTTCAGTAGCACACAAACTAATGTGCAAGGAGAATTTCCTAGCAAAAGAGGGTACAATCAGCCCTGGGACATCTCACCCCACATTGTAATTCTATGTCTTGACTACTACAGATATTCACATTTCCACATTCCGTTCACATACCATCTGACCAAGTTGGTGACTTGAGGTGTGGAGTCACTTGTGGTCACAATTTGCTCTTCCTACATGTCCTACATGAGGACACTTCAGCAAATCTCAGTGCAGCCATGCCCATAGAGAAGAAAGACAAATGGTGTCACACATTCTGGCCTTAGACCTCAGTTGTGGTGGTTGAAAGGCACATGCCTTCCAGTTCTTGAGGATACATGGTAGGTCTGCACGGAAGACACACACATAGACTGGAGTTCATGAGTGGAGATGATCATCATCTTGCTGATGGTTCGTGACTCCACGTTTAGGGACACATTTAAGTGTGGGCCAGTAAACATCTAATACGTGTTAAAGCCCAGCAACAGTAATATTACAATCAGTAAACAATGCAGTGCAGTACTGTTTGCCATCTTAGCATTTTAAACTGAAGATGTGAAATAAAGGTAATATGAACAAACAAACAGAGGTCAAGTTCCTATTTATCAGCGTGTGGTGTAAAATTATCCAAGCTTACAATGCTGCAGTACTAAAATATACTCTTCTCCATGCAACCAGAAGTATGGCCATACACTTTCCCATTGTGTAACAGTCATTCCAACTTCCTAGCAACAGCTAAGGACGGCACTTACTGAACATCCTAACCAGTGTTCCCAGGCCTATGTAATGCTTTAGTTGTCACCACAGGACTTGTGACACACTGAAGATGATGCCACCTTTGACCAACCTCCAAGAAAGTCCAATTGTTTGACTAATGGCATTTACACCAGTTTAAAGCTGCAATAGCCAAAATATACTCATACTTGTTAATAGGAACAGAAGCCATGGCAAGCTTAGGGCCCTAATATAAGTTCTATGCACTGCTTTATAGGTCTCAAAATGGCCCACAGTTCAGGCTATCCATAATAGTCAGACTATGACAAAGAAAGAAAACTTTGGAAATCTTTGTACAATAGACATGTGGAAGGTATTCTGCTGCTTGCTAAAATCCACCATTTCATTTGCCATTTTCCATCAGAGTTATAGGACTATATACTTCATTTTTGTAGCTGGCTCTTGAAAGACATAATTCAACAATTTTCTCCATAAATACGGAGAAGTGAATCAAGAATGAAGTTTAACTGTGGTCCGTCTTCCAATATCATTTCAAGTGCTCTTCAAAGATAAGGAATGGAAGATGGAAGGAAAAAGTTACAATAGACTGAAAATGTGAACATATCACTGTTGCATGTGAAAGCGAGGAAGGATTTGTAGCCTTTCTGACTAACAAGTTGAACAAGGCAGTCAGTGAGAAAGGAATACGGGTAGATCAAGAAACATTTTCTTTCTTCAGTTTTTGACCCTTAGATCTGACAGCTAAATCCATTTCTGATAAACTTTGTGTTCGTGTTAGTAATATTTGTTCTTTTTTCCCCCTCTAGCAAGTGCAATTGTGTAAATGGATGACATATGCATTCCATGTGCAGGCAATGGTTCAGAGAATTGGCGTTTCTAATTCTAACTTGTGCTCCTAAATGAGAGAGAAACCATGATTCTTTCTCTGTACCTGCAATCTTGGTGAAACCACAACTCTGTAAGCACCTAATAGAGCCTAACTGCCAGTACAATTCTAGTCATGTCTTCTCAGATGGAAAGCCCACTTTCAATGGGACTTAAAGGTGAAAAGGGTTACAGCATGTGGGCTTCAGGTCACTTATTGACTTGTGGTGACCCCATGACTTTCATAGGGTTTTCTTAAGCAAGGTTTACTATTGCCCTCCTCTGAATATAGCTGAGAGCTGTTCCCTTGTGCTCTTCTTTCTAACCAGGCCTGACCCTGCTCATCCTCCAAGATCAGACAGGATCTGGTATGTTCAGGTATTTAGACCAACTTGAGTGGGTAACTCCCAGGTGAGTGGGTATAACAGCGCCACTTAACAGGGCAATGCTATACATGAGTCCCACCATGTTCGATGGGACTTATTCAGAAATGTTAGGTATAGAGGTTGGGTGTGATTTCCCATGCACATTACCTCACATTATGTCCTAAAGCTTAATTAGAACGAATTGTTGGTAATGTAACACATTGCTCGTGTAAGCAGCTTAGAGAACATGGTCAAGCCCTGAAGGCACTCACTGAAACTAAAGGAGAGAGAAAATCAAGCATTTAAAAATCTGTTAGGTTTTGTGCTTAGGTAGAGCTTGAGCTTAGAAGAGAAACTTACCAATGCACTTAATGTCTTCACTTCCAATTGGCCTATTTATCCCCTCCATTAAGCCATCTTAAAGCCAGTGTAATGCCATTGATTTAGAACCTCGTTAGAGGGTGGCTAATGAGGCCCAGTCCTGAATCATTGTGCTATTCTGTTTCCGTCTATTTAGCAGTGTCCCTCCCTAAAATTAGATTCTTTCTAAAAATCAATCAGTACCATAAACTGCAGTCTCCAAAAGAAAGTATTTGGAACCCTTTCCTTGTATGTTAGGTGTATGTAAAGTTTGACTCCCAAACACAGAATATCTTTAATGAATAGTGAGCTTTATATTTCCTTTTTTCCCTCTAATGAAGCAAAGTATGAATGTAAAAGGATTACTACGCTCACACTGTCCAATTCAGACGCACAAAGTGTAATTCATGGAACCTGACTTTAATGGTGGGTTGTTGGGGTTTTTTGGTAAGCATAAATAATTAATGCTGAATTTAAAAACATGTAAAAATGTTTTATTTCTTGATCAGCTAATTTGACAGTTGAAACAAAGATGCCTTTCTTTCTTCTTTCCATTTGCCTTGACTTAAGTTACTGTAATAAATGCTCGCCATGCAGTTTTGGCCTTCATTCATGTATTCACTACTGCCAATTAGTTTCCAAAGTCACTAGTTTACAAAATGCTGCTCTTCTCCCACCCCCTGCCCCCGTCAACCTTTCCCGCTCATCCTTGTCCTCTGTCTTGGTACACATACATACCCACACAGTCACCCCCCTCGAAAAGAAAATGTAATTGGATGTCTGAACATCAGAGAGCTGGCATTCAGACACGGGTTGTTAAGACTTCTTTCTGCTTTGAAAAAACCTCAGGCTTGGAAACATGAGATGTGGCTGTCTCTGCTGCAGTCTTTTCTCCACATCCTGTTGAGTATTAAGTAGTTATTTAAAAACAGAACTGCTATACGCAGTGACTTAAAGTGCTCAATATAGTTTACAAGACGATTAATTAAATGAGAGCACTGCATGGGATGCACATGTATTTCCATAATCATTCACGTTGGCCTATAGTTGCCCTTTAATTTTCATACTAATTAAAGTAACACACATTGAGTGGCAAATTGTTGATGGCTGCATTTCTCAGTAGATGTTAACACTGATGGAAGCTGAATAGTGATTTTTTAAAAAGAATAATTAAGCACAGTTGAATTCTTTCTTTCTTTTTCTTTTTTTTCTTTTTGTCCAAATTGTAATCTGAACAATTCCCCTGTAACAGGCCTATGAATGTGCCTGTGAGATGCAAAAATCCAGCATGCCAGCACCCATATATTGTGGCCTGCAAGGCACCCAGGCACTCCTTCACGTGTTGTTGTTTCACAGTTCCTAGCAGGCCAGAAAAACAGCAGATTCAGTAAGCAAACCCTTCAGAGCACACAGGTCTTGCTCCATCATTAGAGTGAGTTGGCCACCTCAAATAATAGAAAGAGGGAGACTCATGGGAGCCCACCCAGCCATTCTGCTTTATTGTACTAGTCTTTGAAGAGAACTGCAGGAAATGCTTGCTGAGAATATGATGAGATTTCTCTCACTGAGTGCGTGTGCCTTCAAGTCGCCTGTTGACTTATGGTGACCCCATTAATTTCATAGGGGTTTTTTAGGCAATGACTGCTCAGAGGTGTTTTTGTCAGTTCTTTCCCTTGAAATATAGCCTACAGCACCTGGTATTCGTTGGTGGTTCCCCATCCAACTACTAAGCAGGGCTGACTCTGCTTAGCTTCCAGTATCAGGTGGGATCTGCTGCCTTGATTTCTCTACTAGCATGTAAAAGCAGCACACATTACAGCTGAAGAACAGAGCTGCGTGTGCCTTGGCTCACCCAAGCTAGCCTGTGATACAACAGAGAAAGACATTGTCCCCTATTACCAATGGACTGGCCTTTTCTTGTCCAAGGTAGCAAAACAGAAAGGACAGTAGATTGTGCAATCTCTGTTCATCATGCTGCCACCAGGCATATTTTTCCAGGCAACTTTTCCTGCTGCTGCTCCCTGCCTGTTATGGCCCTGTGCACCCCCCTAGATTGATATGGTTTAATTGGCAAATATTGTTTAATTGGCACCACATTAATTAGCATTGATATAAAATGGAACCTGAGGTGACTGGAAGGTCAAGCTGGAAAGAGGAAAATTACAGACTGTAAACATGAGATTACAAGGCAGGTCGGCCACACCCCCTCCTAGGTGAAACCAAAGTCATCATCAGGAAGATCACAAGGCAACTCTGGAGACAACAGGCTTATGCTAAAGGTGGACATCTCTGTGTAGAAAAGGGAAGTTCCCGTCAAACCTTGATTGTTTTAACCCTGTTCCTTCACACCTGGATGTTTCCCTGCTTTGTCTTCCTGACCAATCCACAATACAGAGCTATTACAACAGCCGTTACCCCTTTGTTACCTAAACACTAAGAACATTAACACTGCCTGGACCTCACTGTTTGTGTTGCAACTCCCATTGTCTACTCGGCTGGGAGAGCGATTCACACCCATATCCCAGGGTAGTTTTGGGGTATAAAACCCATCAGCTTTGAGTGGTTCAGTGCAGTCTCTCACAGTCTCTTGATTTGCTGAACACGACACTGTCGCCTTGATTCCCAAACAAGAATTGTCCTTAGATGCCTACCTAAGCCACTTCACTGCTTTTCTTTGCTTCTCTCCAGACCAGTAATTTTATCATCTGAACCCTAAAATTTCTGTATCCACAATTTTCCTTCCTTTACCCTCGGTTAGTCCTTGTGTGAGTGTGTAAGTGCTTGGATCACTTGTGTACATGTGTGAATCTCCCAATAAAATACATTTTAGTTTACATTTTGGATTCTCTGGCTGGTTCTTCCTGTGTGACCCCATAAACATTGGTGGAAAGATCTTGTTAAGTTACCCCCCTCTCACGGGCCTCCTAATTTTGAGCGAATTAATTCCCCATCATGTGGAGGTACTGGCATCACAGGTGGACCCCTGAGTCACCCATGTTTTGGGGTAACAAGCCTGCCTGCCTGTCTATTGTAGACGCTAGCTGCAACCAGTATGACTCACTTCCATGCCCTCCAACTGTTCCAGTTTGTTGGGGACAGTTCAGATTAATATTTTGCCATCTCGTGTTTTAGATGGTTTTGAAACGTCCCAGTTTCTCACTCCTCCACCCATTTTTCTCCTTTGTCTGTAGCTTGCTTCTGTTGCTGGAAAATGAGTTCAATGTGCAAATATTGTTTGCATTCACAAATTATACCTCTCTGCCCTATGTGTAGTCCACTGCTCTTCCACCTGTGACTGAGGCTGGATGGAAATTATACAACTATTACCTTGGACAGGACAACCATGTGCATCAGATTTTGAGAATTAATCATTCTCTGATTCCTATTTTAACACAATGGAGCAATTGAACAATGTCAACCACACACACACACACACACACACACACACATAAATTGTAATCCTAGTGGACAAATAAATTTACCACATATCTTTACTTGGTGAGTCATTTGCCTCAGTAGCACACACAAACCACTCCTCTCCTTGTTGCTAGTTCAGGTTCTAAGTCTGCAGTCCTGGATCCACTTACCTGAGAGTAAGCCTCTTAGACCTCAACAGGACTTAAGCTCAGACACCTATGTACTGTACTGACAACTGTGGAACCTACAACATTAGTTCAAGCATAGCATTTTCAGCTCATGTTATACTCTGGAGCACTTTTACTAAGCCTTGGGAGAAAGAATAACAAGATACGGGCAATTATCCCTCTGCTCCCCCTGCGGCTATTGGCATCTGCTCTCTTGGCAGAGATCATGACAGAAACCACTCCATCTCCTTCAAAGAGTCCAGAGGAATGCTATGAGAACATGGTGTTGGCTACCCAGTGCAACATGTAACCTTGAACATGGGAGTGAGAAAGGTTCTTAAAAAAGGAACAATGTCAATAGCATCATCAAGAATTAAAATGTCCTGCCCTCCAAGCTGATTTTTTGGACTTCGCCTGAAAACATCCTCTCCAAAAGGCCTTTACAAAAATTGTCAAACTTTTCTTCACTCCATGTGATTGGCCAAAGAAAAATAAGTTTTTTGTGAAGTGTCAGGTCCTCATATTACCAGATCACCTTTTTCATTTTCACAGGCAATCAAGCAGTTGTAAATTGTGAAATACAGTGGCCCCTCCACTTCTGTGAGGGATTCAGGGCACAGAACCATCATAAAAGTAGACAAAGTGCGAATAACTCCTCCTGCTCCCCTTCTCATTCCCTTCCCTCCTTCCTATTCTCATGCAAAACAAAAGAGAAGAGGGGTGGGGGAAGTCTTGTGTAAGTCTTCCCCTTCCAGAGCTCCCCCTTCTTGGGAATGGGGGTGGGGGAAGCCTCACATGAATTCTTCACACTGGGGCAAAATGCATAGGAACAGGAGGGGAAGCTCAGGAGGGGGAAAATAAGTCTCACACAAGACTTCCCCCACCTCCCCTTCCCTTCCGTTTTGCATGGGAATGGGAAAGGGGGAGCTCCGGCGGGAAAGAAGGCTCACGCAAGACATCTTCCACCACCCCATTCCCTTCCGTTTTGCCTTGGTGTGAGTTCTCTGCACTGGGGCAAAATGCATAGGAATGGGAGGAGGAAAATGAGGGGGAAGGCTCATGAATAATCAAATTCATAAAGGTCAAACCCACAAATGTGGTGGGAGGACCGTACACATGTTCATGATGTCCCCATAGTCAAGGAGAATCCAAAAAGGCAGGACTCTGTGTGGATCTTTATCAGCAAACCAGTTCCCACAGTATTAATCTCTACCAAGAAGAGAACCAATGGGCCCTATTTTCCTGTTCCAGACTAAGCCACCCATTATATATTGCCTTGGAACAGAGTGAGCTCACAACAATCCACCATAGATGGGGAAGATCCATTTTCCCTCCAGCTACTACGAGAACTGCAGCTAAGCTCAAAGACAACAAGAAAAATGAGAGGGATGGAAGATGATGTCATCATCCTAGTGAATCAAAAAGTCCTGGTCCTTTGACCTTGTGAGTGCTGGCTCCAGTACAAGGTGATACAACCTAAATATCAACTAAATGTACAGATAAGTCAACCTCCATTTCATTTTAAAAAATAAACAATAACACAAAAACAAGATAATATGTATACATTTTCAACTAACTTGGAGGAAGAGAAGCTGGGATGTGAATGAGGTGAGTAGCATAGCTATATGGGTTGCAGAGATAAATGTGTCTTTTATAAGAAAACCAGCTACAGACTTAACTATGGAAGAACTGCTCCTGCTGAGCCTCTCATCCATAATAGATTAATTAACATAATGGTCCTAAATGAGATTTTCTCCAGAATTTAATTAATTAGAATTGCAATACCTCTAAAGGTTACACAATATATTTGTCAGCAGTTAACTGATGAACGAAAGATCTAATAAAAATGTTATATATACAGACACACCCCTGTTTCTCTCAGGAAGAACCAATATTTCTGTGTGTGACTAAGCGCAAACATGAAAGTCTGCATGTACAGCACAAAATAAAAGAAGCCCAGGGAGAGTTAGTGTGAGGTATTTGCTTCAGGCTGGCAACTGAATAGCTTAGTTGTGGGTTTACCCTCAGTATTAGTCTAATTAATCGCGAACAGCTTTATTAAAAACCTGTTATAAAGAAAACATTCCTGGGCTAAAATGCCCTCTGGGGCTTCAAACTCCTTGTACGACAGATGAACCCGGTGCTTCAGAAAGTCCAGTCGCTTTCAAGTTTCCACATGAACCTTTTCATTCTGCCTCTTACTGTTTATACACACCCTATTTTCCAATTCACTGACCTGCTGATCCAGAGCACTGATAACATGTATTCTCCGGGCAGCTCACATGAATAAAAGAATAAAACACAACATTAAAATGCCAAAATGAAAGAAAACAAAATTGCAGCATAGAACAGGAAGACACGTTTCTTGCACAAGTTATGTATGAGGCCTGGATGAACACAAATGGTGTTCACTCAATGCTGATGAGACCATAAAGGTGAAAAATGTGCATCTCTGAGGAGGCTATTCCACAACCCCAGTGCCACCACCAAGACAGCCATCACTATATTGTAGAAGGAGGATTCAGAGTAGGGTTTCTGAAAAGCATCTTCAAGTTCAGGTTGATCTATGCAGGAAAACATGGTTTTTCAAGTAACCAAATCCCATGCTATCTAGGCATTTACAGGTTAAGATCAACAGATGGGATTCGCTTTGCTAGCTGTGGTTTTGAATCATCTTTAGAGGTCCAGTTCAAAACTAAGCCAAGAAAATGCTGAATCCCAACTTAGAAGGAAATAAGAAGTAGAATACCCAGAATGCTTCTGATCTCTCCCTCTGTTCAGTGAACAAGCCATCAAGGGCACAATTCATTGTGCAAGATTTCACCATGAAGAATGAATGGCAAACTAGACATAAGGCTAGTTGTATGCATTTTTTATTCTATGTATAGATGCCACACAGAATCCTGATAATCTTTAGTACTACAAATGGGTAAGAAGGGGTAGTTAAACACTTCCTCTTCTTGCCATAGTTTTGCTAAGACTCACGTCTCTGAATCTGCTATTTGCACTTCAAGAAAAGCTTTCATTGATGCGAACAGGAACCATTGCAAGCACTAAGAGCAGCTTTAGAAAGACAGTAAATGTTGAGCCTGTGACAGGGAGACAGAGTGTTAAAGTGCCCCTTCCTATCTCTACCTGCAACTGCAACTCTCTCAGCCTGGCTGCACTGGCTGGGCAACTCTAGATGTCCAAAAAGATAAGTTTCCTGAGTTCCGCCATACAGATCTTGAAAGAGAAGATAATTCCTATCTGTAGGCTCACAGTCAAACAGACAAGGCCCAAAGGGGAAAAGGAATGGAAAGGGAAGAGTAAAGGAGCATTGGGGCAGCAGCTCATTCTCCGGCTGAAAAGCAGCTCCCTCTTTCCACACACCACAAAATTATTCCTGGGAGCCAGGGAACAAAGCTATGGCTGTCAGGCTGAATATAAGACAGAGCCCCTGTACTTTTAATAGGTAACAGATCCTGGAAGTAGGACAATGCTCTGTTAAGTTCTGCTTTCCAGAACTATGTGATGTCTCCTCCCTCATTCCTAGCCCATTTTTTTAGTTTCCACACACTCCCATGACCATACACTGGCTAGTGTGGAGTGGGGGACATATCATGCAGAAGCATCCAGTTATGTTCCTGAGCCTGTATAAACAGCATGGAAGGATGTGAGGAAGGAGACACTGCATGGATGGACCTGGCAGAATATTATGCTGTATGTTCCTTCTCCAGGATCCATTAACAGTTAGAAATTCAGGAGCTCTGTCCCTTATTCAGCCTGGCAATAGCTACAGCATCTGAGTGACTCTTTGACCCCTGGTTAATGCATGAAGTCAGAATGTGCTGCCCCACCAGCAATCTAGTCTCAGGGCATGTTTTTAATCTCATGAGCATCTGTTCCAAAATTATCCACCCATGAAAGATATGGTATCCATTACAAGGCATATCTGCAAGTTATCAGAGGCACAAAACCATCATAAGCTGGTGTACAGATTGCACAGTGCTCTGAAATATGACAACATCTCTAAGTGGGTGATGTCACCAAGGGCATCACTGTATAGGGTGTTTTTGATCTTGAAACATTTGCTTATCACAGATGATGCAATGTTAATCTCTGATTACCTTCACATTTGAGTAAGGGAGCCCTGGCATTGGCACAAAGATATGATTTCTTGATAGACTACATCAGCACTTTTATTCATTGGTTTTGCTCAACATCAAGAGCCCCAAGGCTTAAACTTAAGTGTGGAACTATGCATACCTGCGCTGCCCCAGGAAGCAACCTGAAAGCCAAGCATGACTCATCTTCATTATTAAAATACATTGCTCTGTTTCAGGGAAAGGTAGGCTGTGTGGTTCATTCTGGATTGCAGCATCCATGCCCAGTTACTGTGAGGAAGAAGGTGAAGCAGGGAACCATCCCTGGAGAGACTGCATCCCAATCGGCAAAAGTTTCATAGCCAAAGCACTTAGAATCAACACACCATTGGAAAAGGAGGGAAAGCAAGATATGTCTCACTTGCCTTCCATGGTACGAATATGTGGTGTGGAAGAGTCTTCCTGCAGTCAATAATGCTCAAGAGCTCATGGAGCAATTCTTAGTGAAACAATCATATCAACACTTGGTCAGTCTACATGCCCCAGAATGGCTGTGCAGTGGCTTTTAGTTTTTGGTGCTCAGTGACTTGGGTGCTTTCCGCACCTTACCTGTTTGTGGAGGTGGGGGGCGGCGCTCGCGCGAGCAGCCTCTTGCATGAGGTGCTCACTTCGCTTCTCCTTCCTTACCGCAGCTGGCTTGCCATTCACGCAAGCGCTGTGCGAACGCCCCGCCCCTTCCTACCGCAGCACAACCTGGGAATTGCAGGCTAGCGCTGAGGTAGGAAGCGCGACCGGCCCGGCTCCCCACACACCACACAGCAGGTAAGTGCACGCGGGCCCCGGGAGCATTGCACGACTGCGCACCATTTTCGGCTTAGAGCTGAAAATAAAAAGGTGCGTGTCCGCTCTGCGTCCGGCTCTTGAGCGTTGCGTAAATGGGAGTGTGTCGTACGGACCGCTCCTCCCATTAACGCGATGCTCAAGGGGCCCGTTCGCTTTAGAAACAGCGTGCGAAAAGACGATTGGTTCCCCCCTCCCACACACACACACACACACATATACACTAGCATTAAATCTGAACCACAAACATTATGAAATTAGCCAGCAATTAAAAGTTTGTGATAAATTCAAGTTCTTCTGGATCATCACATCTAAAACCCTCATAGATATTGCTTCTTATTTAAAACAAACAACATGAGTTTTCTGTCAGTTCTCTTTACCTTTGTTTTGTACTACAGCAACAAACTACTAAAGAGAGAGGATTATTTCTCCTCTCTGAAGAGCTAGAGAAGGATTACACTTAGACAGTGTTTCTGACAGCCTTGTGCCTCCTACCCAGCCAAAAGAAAAAGAGAAAGAACCAAAATTAACTCCCCCAAGATCCTAAATTACTTTATGCATTTTTTTTCTAATAGGATCTTGCAGAGGTGTAAATATTGTCAAGTTGCTCTTTAATGCTCTTTTAGATTTTCTTTTTGTGAAATCTTTTTTTCATAGATTATCATTTTGTGTGAGTTAATCATTCCAAGGCTTTAGGTAGGATACCTCTCGCAGAATTGCACATTCTCCACGTGAAATACAAAAAGGGGTATCTTAGGGTAAATTTAAATAATTCAAAAATAAAAATTTTCAAGCCACTCACCCTTTCAAAATTATTTTCTTCATTAACAACCTTATCTGAACACTACAAATTGGCCAAGGGTTTGATTATTCTGAAATGCAAGGCCTTTCCTGTTCCCAATGTTATTTGTAAATATGCAGGAGGAATTTAGGGTGCTTGTAAAAAATGGAAATTTTATTGCATTAGAATTCCATCTGATCGGTTATTACTTGGGATATGCATGATGTAGGTGTGAAAGCTCTAGAGAACGGTGCCAGCACTGTTCTCAAACTGACCTTTCAAGGACAATCATGTTTTTCTAATATAATCCACATCTTTGGCCCCTTTGAGGTACAATCCTGACCTCTTAAGCAATTCCTAAATGAAGACTGTCAACAGGGCTCAATCAGTGCCAGATAATCAGAGGGTATTTAAGGCTTGTCAGACGCTCTTCCGCTTGGAACTTGGGAAAAGAATAATAGCCATTTTTTCCCAGACTCTCCAAAATGGACTCCAGCTATTTCTCCAGAGGTCAAAGGTCACTGCTGCCTGGGCTGATTTAGCCTGTTCCACCAATAACATGCTATATTAAATCCAGTACACAGAGCTGTTTGCCTAACAGGTGTTACGTTGTAAAGCAATCGCTCGGTGTTAGTTACTATTCACGCTAACAATTTTACAAACAAGCGAGTTTCTTATACAGTCTTCATCACCTCCAGGCATTCCCAATTCTTTTTTAAGTGCAGAAACATTAATTAGATTTTGACCACAGACCCCAGATTTGACTTACTTTGACAGGGTTTCCATTAGCGTAATCTGTAGGGGAATTCACTGTTTTAACATCTGTGTGCCTGAGGCCTCTTTCACATTTACGGCTGTAGCCTTAAAAGCATCCCTTGTATGGCTGTATGTTTCTTCTTGCTCCCAATTTCACAGAAGTCATTTCGGCACCAAACGATAATTAGCAAAGGGATGGGCTTTGGCTGACATGAATGCAATTTATTGTTTTCCGAAAAGCCCTGAACAGGCAAGCAAAGAACACAGTCTTGATGCTTGGCATACTACTATTACTACTATTATTATTATTACTACCACTACTACTATTACCATTATTATTATTATTATTTTGTGTGTCCCCCACTGCAGGGAAATCTTCAAGCAAATCTAGTCACTGATACACTGAAAGATGCAAGCTTTTGAAGAATATTAATTTTCAGTTCAATTAAGCACATTTTGTGGGCCCTCAGCCTCTAAGATCGGGTGGCCCCTTTCCTAATTATCTCTGGTATTAACTTTATCATCACCAGGCTTCTGCAGAAAACTCAACCTTTTCATCTTTTAAATGCCCAGCACTTTCTCCATTTTTGGCAACCATACAGCATTACTAATTATTTGCTCATTATGTGTGGTTAACTGATGAATCATTAATAAATGAATAGATGGATAATATATTTTTATGGTAATTGGAGATATAACTGATTGCAGATTTGTCAGAGCTTTTCCAAGCCATGCTGAAGGAGCGCTAGCTGCTTAATTGTTTACAGATGAGATGTGGGCCTCTGACAAGGGTTTTGTTTTGTTTTTTTCTCACAGTTGTGGTTTTTCACTAGGGAAGAAATTATCCTATCAGGATGTCTTCTGCTCCAATAAAGCTCTAATGGCAAAATGCAGTCGGCATATGAATGACAAACCTTATTTTGCTGCACATTTATTTCCAGGATTTGTACTTCGCAGCACAAAGCAGTGCTGCCTTTTAGATTATTATCCCTGCTCATGCGGCACATTCAACACACATAGCAGGCCTGCCAGATATGTAGCACTACAACTCCCATCATCTCAGCTAGCAAGCCTGTAGTTTCAAACTCTGCTAAAAAGGGAATTGTAGTCCAACATATCTGGAGACCACTAGACTAGGGGAGGCTAATTTATAGCATAAACAAAAAAACAAGTGCATTATTACACATGTATTTCTGTTACTGCTCCTTTGTACATGCAGAATTCTGCCACTGCCATTATAATTAAAATACTGAATCCTGAAAAGTACTAAAATTTTAAATAAGAAGAGATAAATTCCCTTCCATTACCCAGTTGCACTCCACCTTTCCTCCAGGAAATTCAAGGAGGCATATATGACATCTCTAGTTCTCACTGTATGCTAATAATTATGCTGCGAGGTAAATGAACAAAATTTAGTTACTGGTTCAGTGTTATCCAGTGAACTTCTTAGCTCAGTTTAAAATTCAGTTTTGGTCTCCTCTCATCTCTAGTCCAACATTCTAACCGTTTACTTACTTGCTTATTTATTTTCTGGCTCACTTTTTTTCTATAATAAAATGGTGTTCAAAGCAGCTAAGGGGGAAAATACACACCACAAAACCAGAGACCCATCCATGCTAAACAATGCCCTATGATTCCACTTTAACTGCCATGGTTCTGTCCTATTGAATCCTGACATATGTAATTTGCTCAAAGGCACTGGATCCCTCTGGCAGAGAATTCTGAATGCTCCTCCTTAAACTACCAGTCCTGGGATTCCATAGGGTTGGGCCATGGCAATTAAAGTAGAATAATGGTGCTAAAATTGTGTGAAATGGGCAGAATCACATGAAAAGATTGCTCTATGCAATACAGTGAATGTACCAAAGGAGTCTATACAACTATACATGGGCTAAATCCAAGTTAGTCCAGCTAAAATAGACCCACTGATATGAATGGGACTTGTTAGTCACCACACACACAGGTCCTGCTGATTTCAGTAGATCTATGAGAGAGCCAGTATGGTACAGTGGTTTGAGCATTGGACTACTGTTCTGGAGACTACAGTTTGATTCCCCTCTCGGCCAGAGATGACTTGTAGGCATACAACAACAATAATTCTATCTGGAATTAACATTGCATTAGCCCCTATAATTCAGTTATAGCATACTAGTGTCTGTTCCATAGTATTTGGTGATGAACTTTATTATGAGAATAGAAGTACATAACTAAAACCCTGATTTTGTTAAAAAAAAAAATTCATTTCACATTCTGCACACTGGTAACTGCCATAAAATACTTTGTTACTGGCACATTTTTAATGAATAATTCATAATTGCTAGGTATCGGAGGATATTTTTAGGGGAAAAACACACAAAATTATAGATCCATAAATCATCAGATATTTGCCTAACAATTAGATCTTAAACATTAAAAAGAGAACGAAAAAGGAAGTACCCATAGCTGGGAACATGCCTTCCCTAGTTTGATGCTCAGGAAATTCACTACTGAAAAAGTCAGTAAAAATGCAAGAGAGGTTTCCAAAACTGAGCTGTAATTATTTAACCAGGTGGGCTGTCTTTTTCCTAATGATCATTTCCATGAAAGCCAAATAACTAATGAGGGTCCTAAAGAAAACCTTTGTCTTTCTGTGTACTAATGATCACATTTATAAATATGCAGATGGGCCCCCCATGCATATTGCTAATGATAAGTAATTAAGCACCAGGCATGAAAAGCTACAGTAAAGGGTCATGTTAATGCAGGGAGAAATTAAGAATCCAATAAAATAAGTTGTCTACCAAAGATTAAACTTTTGGCCTCTGTCCTTTTTGGTAGGAAAAAATCATATTTCTTCACAATATGTTTTTAAAAAGGCCAAATACATCTAGGTCTGGTATTCCAGAAAACAAGGTGCCCATTTTCTTTTCACTTAATTTGGTGTGCTATTTCTATGCTATGCTTGGATTTAAAAAACAAAACAAAACAAGTAATATACTATGCACGAAAACCAACTTCTGGCCAAATTGCTCTGTCTTTAGAAAACAGAAAGAAAGAAAAAGGAGAGTTAGAGGGAGCCAAGTTTGCCATTAGTAATAATCTTTTTTCCAGAAGTAATCTCTAAAATTGTTGGCAGTAGAAAACAGGGACATATTCAGATTAAAAGCTTAAATGTTATTCCTAATAATGGCTGCATACACTGGAGTTTTCCCCGACAAAGTTTCTCAGTGTGAGAACCATCCTGAGATTAAAATACTGTATTGGAAATGGAAGGAACAATGAGAGAGAAATAAAACCATTCCGCTTGATTAAAAGTATCTGTAACAACAGATAGCAACATCCAATACATATCCTGTCTGCAAAAAAGTTAACCCTATTGCATTTAATGGGGATTAGTTTTTTACCTGGGAGTAAATCTCACTTTACTGTGTAGGGGTCATTGCCTTGTAGGCATGTACACAACTGCATTGTTTATTATTAAATACTATTAAATAAGACAACGTGTGAGGGAACTTAAGCCCCCCACATGTTTTGGCCAGCAACTCAGTGCCTTTTCATTATCTGTAATGGGTGAAACTGATGTGAGTTGCAAGTGAAACAGCTGAAGAACCAAAGACTCCTCACATGCTCAGAGGAACAGGTCCAGTCGAAGGTCACAGATTAGCAGCAGGCCTAAATTGTTTGCCCACAACACTCAACACATCAAGACGACATTCACGTACATGACAGCATGCACAAAGTCAAAGAAAGCTATTTTGTGTACCTTAACAATGGAAAACTTAACCAAAAACAACAACAAAAAAAACCCCCAGCCACCATATAACATTTGTGGAAATTCTCTTTTGTGTTCTTCTGGAACAAAAAGACTCTTGTACCTCATCTGTGGTAAAGATGTCACACTACTTGCTATAGCACACACACCCAGAAAGCAGAAATACTCTCTCACAAAAACACACACATTTATTGTCTCAAACCCAGCAGCTAGACAGACCAGAACATTCCCCACACATAAAAGCAGAGCTGGACTGTCTCTCACTGGATGGCACCAGGCCAGTCACTGCCTCCCAATGTTGCTGTGAAGATAAAAGTAAGGAGACCTTTAACTATCAGAAGAAAGTAAAACATAACTGCAGTAAAATTAAATAAAAACACTCTTATGCCCTCCATCTGTCCCAATTTGGTAGGGTCATCCCAATTTTTAATGCTTTTAAAATGTCCCAGTGTCTTTCTTCTCCTCCTACTTTCTCCCTTTCTCCTCAGCTTACTTTAGTTGCTGCAGAATGAGTTCAAAATAGTATATGAGCACAACTCCATATTGAAAGAAAGAACATGTCACCCACACTTACGATGGAAGGATCAGGAAGACATCAGTCTTGTTGTTATTGTTGTGTTGTTGTTGTTGTTGTGTGTCCTCAAGTCATTTCCAACTTATGGCAACCTAAAGGCAAACCTATCATGGGATTTTTTGGGACAAAGAGTATATGACACACCCAAGGTCACCTAGAGGGTTTCCATGGCCAAACCAGGAATCAAATTCTGGTCTCCAGGGTCCTGGTTCAACGCTCAAACCACTACACCACACTGACTCTCTCAGTGACAACCAGATACCCTCCAAATCCAAATGATCTCACTCGCACTGTGCCATGCTGAGCATATCCAATGTTCAATGCCCACATTCAGTTCCAATTTGTGGAAATGGTTGGACGCTATCCATTGCCATGTGCATGCAATGGATGCACATATACCTCCAATTATACATTTGTGTTCACATCTGTAGCACTGACACTGAACAGATGAGTTGCCTATCACAATCAATGTATGACTCCACATGTGGAAATTTACACAATGGAGCCCTGATGTAGAATTTGACATCATCTTTGCTTAAAAGAGAAATTTCAAAACATATCCAATGAGAAGCTAACAGATCAGAAAGGTCCACCTATACACACACACACACACACACACACACACGGAATTCTAGGTGCTGGAGAGTCATACAGAGGCAGGCAACCCGGTCAAAGCAGAAAGGAGCTTCCCTAGTATATCCCATGTTCAATCAATAGTTGTTTGGGTCAGAGGGTTAAATTCTACCCCTGTGCTATCTAGCAGGTGTTGCACTGCTGATCAAACATCTGTCAGGGATTCCAGGCAGGGAACCCTGGGAAAATGATCAGCCCACTGCAAAGATGTTGCATCATGCCCCAGCTGTGGGTAATTGCAAGGTTGCATAAGAAACTGGGGTTGCGTGCAGATGGTAGAGGGAGGTGTGCAAACCTCTACCTGATTGGTTGTAGATATGTATATAACAAAGCAACGCCAGTATGTATTTGTCTGTTGACCAAACTTGGTGCCTGGCGCAAGCTTTTGTCCGTCTGTCCTATGTTTTGTACATAACGGAACTTTGCTGCAAGATTAAAGTGCCTCCTGTTTTGGAAGAAACTCCTCTGTGTGTGAGTATCCTTACTGGGGAACAAGGCTGCTGCTGTTGGCTCGCTGAACTCTGGTTTTTCCGCTGCGTTTCTGTGGGGCTGAAACTCCTATCATCCCCAACAGTGGTTATGGGCCCAGGCCCAGAGTGCACAGCATCCACAGCGCACCTGTAGTTGTTTTTCCCCTGGATACTGGGACTGTTTTTGACTGTTTGCCTGGCTCTCTGGTGCTTTGGGAGTCTGTGTTTTGGCAGAGAGACAGTTAATCTTCAGTCCGGAGCTCATCAAGGTCACTGCGGCCAGCTGCTTTGTTTGTTGAATTTTCCTTACAAAGGCAGCAGCATGGCTGAGGGAGGTTATCTGCATTTTGAAAAGTTGACCGACGCTAATTATCAAAGCTGGCAAATTTATGTGAGAGCCACTTTGATGAAGGAAAACTTGTGGCACGTTTTAGAAAATGAAGGACAGCCCCCAGAAGGAGCAACTGCTGCTCAAATAGCAGCATTCAGGGTTGCTGACGAAAAAGCCAAAGCAGTTATTTTGCTTACTTTAAGTCCTTCCCAGTTGATTCACGCTGCTGATGCAGACACAGCATATCAGCAATGGGACGCTCTGAAGCGTGTGCATTGATCTTCCTCGTGTTTGTCCAAAATGCTACGGACAAAAAGACTGTATAACACAAAGTTATGTCCCAGAAGCTGTGTAAGAGAGCACCTCATCCTGATGAAACAGTTATTTCAAGAGGCAGCCAACAGACGGGTAAATATACCAGAAATGCAGAAAAGTTTTATTCTGCTGGGAAGCCTCACTAAGGAGTGGGACTTTTTGATGTACAGCCTCCAGGGTGCACGTGAGGAAAAGCTGACTGTAGATTTGGTAGCCGGGAGGATTTTGGAGGAAGTCCAACGTAAGCAGTTCGATTCCAGACTGCAGTCGGAGGGGAGAAAAGCCAGTCGCCAGGAGGGAGAGGCAGCTCCAGAGGTGGCATCTGACCGGGAAGAAGGAGTGTGCAGCTATGCCAGACGCTGCTACAGATGTAAGAGAGTCGGCCATCTCCAGAAGGACTGCAGAATGCCAGCGCCGAGCAGAGGGAAGAAGACAGCCCAGAAGTGGAGGGGCGTGTCGTCACAGGCTGAAGGCCATGTGTTTGTGGCAAAAGAACAGTCTGAGAGTGGTGTGTGGTTGCTAGACAGTGGTGCAACTCACCACATGAACAATTTAAAGCTGTTGAGTAATGTTACAAATGCAAACATAACAGCAATTTCCCTTGCAGATGGGGCACCAAGCAAGGTGCAGAAGATGGGTACTGCGTATGTGCCATGTTTTGGGAAATAGTTTAATAATGTATTGTGCTTGACAAATCTGCAGAACTGTATTTTGAGTGTCTCCCAACTGGCCAGTGAGGGTTACAAAGTGGTATTTGAAGGGGAGAAATGTATAATTACTGCAAATGGCGTTTTTTGTGCAAAAGGGGTGAAAAAGCAGGGGTTGTGCCACATGTTGCCCAAAGGAAAAGTGGCGAACATTAACCCTTTGTGTAACAAACCTCTACATGAAAAGTGTGTACATTATCTCCACAGAGTGATGGGACATGCCAGCTACAAAGGTTTGCAAGAGTTGGCAAAGGTATGCCCTGGGTTATAGATCAGAAATTGCCCTAAGTTCCTAGAGTGCTCTGTATGCAAAAAGGTTAAGGTAAAGGCTTACCCCATTGCCAAGAAAAGCAAGTGTGTCACCCAATGGCCTTTTGAGGTTGTACATTCAGATTTGGCTGGGCCATTCAAGCCAACTGAAGGGCAAAATGGGTATGTCCTGGTAATTGTAGACAGACACACCAGGTACTCCTATGTCTATCTGCTGAAAGAGAAGAGCCAAGCAGCAGATAAGTTCAAAGAGTGGGTAAATGCTGTTGAGAGGGAATTTCCTTATAAAGTGGCCAGTCTTGTGTCAGATCGAGGGGGAGAATTCCTGTCTAATAGCCTGCAAGCCTGGATGTGTAAGAAAGGCATAAGGCATAAAACCACCAACCCCGCATCTCCCGGGGAGGATGCTCTTGCAGAAAGAAGAATTGGGCTGTTAAAACAAATGAAGGACTGTATGATGGAGGATGCCCAAGCCCTAGCAGGACTTTGGGGAGAAGCAATAGTGACAGCAAACTACCACTTAAACAGGATGTGGAGTTCAAGTGTGAAGCAAACTCCATATTACTTATTGTATGGTAGAGTGCCAAACCTGCAGCATCTACGTGTTTGGGGTCAGTTTGCTAGTGTGTATGTTCCCCCAAGTTTCAGAAAGTCTGGAGAGGAGAAATCTAGACGGTTACGCTTTGTGGGATATGAAGGTAACAAATATAGATTTCTACACCATGCTGGCAAAATAGTGTATTCTAGGAGTGCAAACTTTGAAGTCCATTCAGGTTGGGATAGACTGCACTGTAACCAAGAGGTCTTGATTCCCCTGGGTAAAAGTGTGAAAAGACTGCACTGTAATCAAGAGGTTTTGATTCCCCTGGGTAAAAGTGACAAAAATGTTCCTGAGAATGGAGGGGCAGTGATGTCTGATGAGGAAAAGGACAGTGTCCCGGATACACTTGAAAGCTCTGAAGATGGAGGGGCGGTGATGGCTGATGATGAAGAAGAAAGTACTGAGGAAAGTACTGAGGAGGAGAAGCCAAACATCTCACTCAATGTCACACCAAAGAGTTCAACACCGCCACTTAGTGCTGAACCTACATTTACGGTCAAGAGAGAGCCTCGCACTGAGGCCAGCACTAGTTCTAGCAGTGGTTCCAGTGAAAGTGGGTCAGGAAGTACCCAACTTGCTGAGTCACGAAGTAAAGTTATGCTTATCCCTAAAAGGTCAGGAGGAGGGTATTTTGTTGTCCCGTGTGACTGAGGCAGAAAATTTGAGTGTAGGACTATATTAGGGTATGGTATCAAAATGTGAGGAAAATGGTGCAAGATGGGATTTTGTGCTTGCGGTATTGTCCATCTGCAGATCTGCTCACAAAGGCACTTCTAGTAGTAGGCCTTGAGAAGTTGGCAAGTAAACTGGGCCTTGCCACCAGAGTATAAGGTGGAAGATGAGTTGTACCCTTGAATGTATGTACTGTATGTATTATGTAACACGTATTGTATGACATGTATGGATTGTGAAAATGTCCTACACAGTGGCCTGACCATTTTGGAGGGGATTGTCAGGGATTCCAGGCAGGGAACCCTGGGAAAATGATCAGCCCACTGCAAAGATGTTGCATCATGCCCCAGCTGTGGGTAATTGCAAGGTTGCATAAGAAACTGGGGTCTTGTGCAGATGGTAGAGGGAGGAAGGAGGAGAGAGAAACCAGTGCATTTTAAACCCAGCTGAAAAAGTGGGATGAGGAGGTTTAATTGAGACTGTCTCTCCCAAATTGGGACAGTTGGTGGGTATGTCATCACCAACATCATACAATGGATCAACTAAGATTTCTTTAATTTTTGGACAATAATCCAAGCAGACTGAGAAAAACTTAAATGCATAGATTTCACTGTGTGTATCCACACTGAGAAAGTACACCTGAACATAATGGTATAGCATGATTTGCATGACATAATGAATTGCACCAGGTGTATAAAATTACCACAAATGGGAGCCATAGATATTCCTGTCCAGAAGTTCTTTCTTTCTGTGCAGGAATTGTGCTATGTGTGAAGTGATTCTTGGAGTTAAGGAACGCTTCTAGAGACAGCCTGAAGGAGCACAAAGAGTGGGCTTTGTTGGTGCTTCCCCCACATATTTTGGCATCCTTCCTATTGTTTGTAATTCCCAGCAAAGTACACTCAAAGCTATTAAGTCAGTTTCAAACTACATTTTTGTTGATATTAAAACCAAGACAGAAATATACATTAAGAGCCAGAACAAACATTTCTAACATTTTTTTTAAAAAAATAAAACCAATAACTTAAAAAAAAATTAAGGTGAAGCCAATAAACTCAGGTCTTTGAAGAGTTCTTTTAACACGTTCCTATTAAATTTCCAAACTGCCATTTAATTACTTTACTGACTGTTTCTAACACTCTCCTCCAGATTGGTTGCCTGACTCCAGAACGAAGCGCCTTAAATAGAACTCTGTCTGTACCACAACAGATGAAGGCAGCCTGCACTCCAACCAGCCAAGTTGGTTTCACTTTTTATGGGCTACACTGCTCAGCCTCCTTGCAAAAGCTGTTTCATTTTGTCTGCAACGAGGAAATCAAACAACCTGAAAGAAACCTCTGCCAAAGAGGCTTGACCCACAGCGTAAGTCAAGATATTTGGGATGGGAGAAAAATCATTGAGCCACTCTGTCCCTGATCCTGCTACCTTAAGGTGGCCAAAAGGCATTCTTGTTTTTAATATGGTATTGAGACCCAGCATTGTGAGGTGGTTTGAGTGTTGGATTACAACCCTGGAGAGCAGGGTTTAATTCCCCATTCAGCCATAGAAACCCACTGGGTGACCTTGGGCACAATATACTCTCAGCCCCAGAAAACGCCATGATAGGTTCACCTTAGGGTCCTCATAAAGCGGAAAAGACTCGAAGGCACGCAACAACAGCAGCAGCAGCAGCAGCAGCAACAACAAATTCTAGTCATATGTCACTAAATTTCGGCACCTTGCCCTGCCCAACTAAGATCCACAGAAGGTTTTTTTCCTCAAATAACTGGAACTGGAAATGAGAAACAAGACTGGTAGGAGAGGATTTATGCAAGAGAACTACAAACATAATCTCTGAAACATCCTCATGGTCCCTGAATTCTTCAAATGCAATTAGACATGATGAAGATAGAGCTATATCTTCCAGAGTAAACTGTAACCAATTTTATTTATTTATTTATTTACTAGCATATATACCCGGCATTGCCCAGGATTTTATTTTCCCATAGGTAATACTTGTTAGAAAGATTTGAGATCCTATGTCTCTAATTTCCCCAAACTGTCTTGTCCAGTACCTGTAACTTTTCCCCATCTTTCTCAATCCAATCTGTATTCAGAGTTATTAACATACAGAAGTTGGGTTCCAGAGGAATACATTGCCCTCCTCCTTGCTGCTAGACCTCATCTCCATAGAAACTAGCCTGTTCTCTGGTTGAGAATTCTAAAGGCCCCTCCCTAAACTGCAAACCCCAGGATTCCATAAAATCTTCTTAGGCAGCCAATCGTATGAAGTCTTCTCCTGACACAGCCAATCATATGAGGTCTTCGCCTGACACAGACAAACAGACAAACTTTAACTTTTATATATTAGATTGTATTTATATACCGCCTTTATTCCCAAAGTGGAACCCAAGGGAGCTTTCAAAAAATGTTTTAAAAAAAACATTAAAATGTTTAAAAAAAACCCTTAAAACATTAAAAACATATGCAATTATAGCAATTTGCATTTAAAAAAAAGGTTAATAAACAAATGAAAGCTCCCCTGCTCGCATATTAAAAGCTTGCTTGAAAAGACATGTTTTTGTCTGCCAGTGGAAAGCAAGGAGGGGGCCAGCCTAGAAGAAGAATTCCACAAGGCAGGAGCAGCCACTGAGAAGGCTGTCTCCCATGTCCTCACCAGATGAGCCTGGGATGGTAGTGGGACCGAGAGAAAGCCTTCCCTGCAGATCTTAGGTCTCTGGAAGGTTCAAACAGCCATTAGGCAAGGCACGGGGTGGCCAAGCACTTAATGGCAAGAAGAGAGTGCCATGTTGCCTCCTACACACTACCTGGTATAATGTTTGTTTTAGCAAATTTTAATTTTATGATGGTTTCATTGCTTTTTAACTTTTGTACACTGTGAATTTTCAACTATGTTTGTTTTAACCTTTGTAAGTTGTCTTGAGTCCCCAAGTGGGAAAAGGGAAGATTATTATTAACAACCACAACCACAACCACAGCAATAATAATACCACTTCCCTGCACATTCCAACCCCACATTTTGTCCCCAGCTGTTTTTCACCTATCTGTTTTTGGAAATATGGTTGCACTCAGAGAAAACAGGTTTCAGGATATTCAATATACCTGACAATAAAAACAATTTGTGATTAGAACAAAATCAAAGCAAGCTACAAGCAAAAAAGCAATGCTAGATGCAAAGAATAACATACAGCTTTAGGCTGTACTAGTGCCATCCAGATCTGCAACTGCCATAAATCCAAGAGAATGTGGCCAAAAGTTACACGGCCCATAGTAGATGAAATATAAAAATATCTGCAGGGAATCAGGTTGGGGGAAGCAACCTGTAGGCAAAGCCTGTCTCTACTGCATTGTAAAATAATGCCATACCATTGCAAAACATTGATGGATTACAAGAGGCACTGCCCATATGTGTGACACAAAGCTTTGGGGTAAAAGGAGGCAAATCTGCAAATGGAAATCTGTGGGATACACATCCTGCTACAGTACCTCAATGCTATTTAAGGGGAAAAAAGCTGGAGATCCCTTTCTGGCACTTGGGCTATACATTGCCAATCCAAGTTTATAAATAATTGCTGGAAAAGTGACTAGCTTTTAGGAAAGAAGATGATTTCATTGTCCATTGGACACAAGGGCTTTTTTTTTTTCCTTTATAGCAACTTGTTGGATATTTAAGCTGCAATCTAATATGCACTTCCTTGGAAGCAAGTCCCACTGAACTGAAAGTCCCACTGAACCTACGTCTGAATATAACACACCCCTAAACTGCACTGCTAGGATAATAATCATATTAATTGTTGACAAAGCTAAGAATTGCAGAGGCTGAACAGCTATTAAAAGGGCACAGAAGATATTAAAAAGGTGCCTACAGGCAGCGTTATAAAACCCACCCATCCTCCACATTTCCCGTTATAAATTTGCAATTGCTGTTTCCGTTCTTCTCATGCATATTCCACATAAACACAGACTAAGACAATCATCTTTAACGTTCTTCTCCCCATGATGGTGATTCCAAGCATATTTCCTAGACCACACCCCCCCTCCCACCCCAGAAAAGCTACACTGGACATCATCAGTGCCCATCTGCAGTTCACACATTTTATCTTGTCTAATTTTGGGAGCTCAGTAGGGTAAGTAGTATTTGATGAAAGACTACCAGGGTATATGTGCAATGAATTGGGCTACAGTCCACAAAAGCTGACGCCAAATAACATTCTCTTTAAGGTGCTACAAAAGGTGCCACATACATACACTATCAGAAAAGTCAGAAAACAGCTCCTATGATGGTTTCAGTGCATCTCTGGCAAGTATCTACACCAGAGCTTTCCAAATTTTTCATGTTGGTGACACACTTTTTAAACATGCATCATTTCACAACACAGTTTTATGTATTATAAATAAATAAATTATAAAGCATAAATCATATATTTTTAAAAATATAAATGAAAAGTTTTAATGAGATATGTTGTGTCCCCATACACTTTGTTGTTATAATTTATGTATGTATCCATACTTACTAGCAAACCAGAGGTTAAACTAACTAACTGCTGTCCTCACTGGGGTTCTTCTCAGCCCAGGATGCACCTACACGCTGCAGCCGACACACTAATGTGTTGCGACACACAGTTTGGAAAGCTCTGATCTATACATCCATAAGTGGCTTGTCATTACAACTATCTTCTATACAAAAGGCAACTAACACAATCAAAGTTCTGCTGATACCCTGATGGAAGAAGATGTATACGAGAAAGCTAAATGCAACATGATGTAGAAGCTGATCTACTACAGGGTGTTTCAGTGCTGTGACAGAGTTACCTCTGACTCCTTTCTGTGGACATCAAATTCACATCCTTCATTTTCTGAAACTGATGAAAGAGCCTGCAACAGATTCAAGAGGAAGAGTTACTAAGTGGAACTTGGCATACATCATTTGCAGAGGGATCTCAGTAGTTGAAAATGCCACCTCTCCTGTGAAGTTTTCCCATCATTCTAGAGTTTCTCAAAGAGCTGTTATTACTCCTGTGTTTGACGGTTACAGGTTGCATGGTACAAAGGATAAGGAACACTTCTGACTAGCAGGAGGCTTCATCAATAGAGGTCACATAGTTGAAAACTTGTCCACATTAGTAATCATGAAACAGCTGTCCTTGGCAAACTTAAATAACATAACTAGGCTTATCACTAACTTGGCAGTTTTCCCATGAACTAGACTGGGGAGGGGATTTCAATATGTTTATCCATGCTATTAGACGAACCTATCTTGTAATTTTCAGCTATTTATTTTAAAAACTCAGTCAATGAGCAATTTAATTCCATGCTATACTTCTTTAAAACTGGATGTGTTTCAATAAAAGTGAACCATGTCTCATGGCCATGACCCTGCTTCTGTTCTAATCAATCTGTCCTTAAAAATATTGTTATTTACAGCCAGGATGGTATTGTATGGGAGAATCCTGAACCAATATAATTTATGCCAATATAAAGATTGTACTTCTGTTTGTCAGAGCTTGGACTGTAACTCCCAGAACCACCCAGCCAACATGGCCAGTGGGGGAATTTGGGGCACTATAGTTTCCAAAGAAACTTTTCCCCACTGCCTATTAAGACCATAAGCACAGTTCTCTGCAGAACAAACTGGCACTAACAGTGAGATACACAATACATAGAGATTGGATTTTCATTAAAAATATGCTTAAAACAGTTGTGGATAGAAGATATATCAGGAACTATTGGACAGCTCCAGAACGTAACAAAGCAGAAGGATTTTAGAAATTTCTAATGTTTTAACAACTGTGACAACAAAAAATCTCTGTTCCCTCATCTTGAAGAGCCTAGAAGTACCACTAAAAGATAGAACAGAATGGTATGCTGAAGCCATCCATACCTGAGAACTAGTGGGTTGATGCTGTAGATTCCAGAGTGTCTTCTGGCTTCAGCATTCTATTACATTCACTCTTAAAATTCTTATATTCTTATATATATTATTATTCATTCTTAAAAGGAACTTTCCAATGAGTCTGCAGAAATCAAGAATGCTGGAAGCATAGTCTCCAACATTTCACAGATCAAAATTGAGACACGCGTAGCCAAGCAACATTACAGCATGGTCAAAACGCAGAAGTGATTAATGAGAAAGAACACACAGGCTAGGAGATGTTGCAGCAGTTTGCTTTTGCCTGAGTCTACTGGAAACAGCATGATTTCCTCTCCTCTCTGACCTGCTGAGTTAATAAAGTGCAAAGTTCTTCTTGCCCTTTGAACTCAGTTTACAGCAGTCGAAGTAATTTGGTGACAAAGGATAAAAGCGGAAGAGACAGAAACTGGGGCCTTTTAAAAGTAGCTGAGAAACTGGGAGAGCAGAGGATTAATCAAGACTGTCCCTGATGAATCAAGCAGTTGAAGAAGATGTGGAAGGGCAGAGGTGAAAGGACATGAGTAGAGTTATGGCTGAAAGGATTTGCACATAAGCTCCAATTTTAGGCCCTTTTCGCATGGCATTTGTCATGCAAAATGGCCTCCAGAGCGTTGCGTGATTGCGAGGAGCATTTTAGATGATGTCCTCGCAACTGCGTGATGTTGCCGGGGCCAGCAGGCACCAATCGCGCACTATCTCATTTTCGGCTTTTAGCCAAAAATGGTGCACAATCGTGCATCGCTCTGGGGCCCACATGCATTTACCTTGTGTGCAGAGCCTCCGGAGCCGCGGCCCTTGCGCTTCCTCCCCCAGCGCAATCTGGGAAAATACCCCGCTGAGCTGCGGAAGGAAGAGGCAGAGCCCTGATGCTGCCTGCCAGCGAGCCGGCAGCTCCTGCAGAGCAGAAGCAGTGGGGACACGAGAGCCTCATGGAAGAGGTTGCTTGTGTGATCCCCGCACGACCGCACTGGACACAGGTAAGTTGCGGAAAGGGCCTTAGTACTGCTAATAAAGTTCTATGTACTCAGAGACTCAATGTCCCTTGGTTCTCCAAGGGCTACTGTTTAGCAATTGGGCACTGCTGGGTCCAGGACAATGCTAATAGCACAGGCATTGCTATGCTTTGGCCCATGGGATAGAATCATAAAATCATAGAAATGTAGAGTTGGAAGAGACCACACAGGCCATCCAGTCCAACCCCCTGCCATGCAGGAATACCCTCAAAGCACTCCTGACAGATGGCCATCCAGCCTCTGCTTAAAAACCTCCAAGGAAGGAGACTCCACCACACTCCGAGGCAGCATATTCCACTGCCGGACAGCCCTGACTGTCAGGAACTTCTTCCTGAGGTTCAGGTGGAATCTCCTTTCCTGCAACTTGAATCCATTGCTCCTTGTCCTGGTCTCTGGAGCAGCAGAAAACAAGCCCTCTCCTTCCTCTACATGGCATCCCTTCAAATATTTAAACATGGCTATCATGTCCCCTCTTAACCTTCTCTTCTGCAGACTGAACATACCCAGCTCTTTAAGTCTACCCTCATAGGGCTTGGCTTCCAGGCCCTTCACCATTTTGGTCACCCTCCTCTGGACCTGCTCCAGCTTGACTATGTCCTTCTTGAATTGGGGTGCCCAGAACTGGACACAGTATTCAAGATGAGGTCTAACCAAGGCAGAGTAGAGTAGTACCAGTACCTCCCTTGATCTAGACACCATACTCCTATTGACGCAGCTGAGAATTGCACTGGCTTTCTTGGCTGCCGCATCACACTGCTGACTCATGTTCAGCTTGTGGTCTATTAAGACTCCAAGATCCCTTTCACACGTACTGCCATCCAGCCACGTGTCCCCCATCCTATATTGCTGTATTCCATTTTTTCTACCTAAGTGGAGGACCTTACACTTCTCTCTGTTGAATTTCATTTTGTTAGCCTTGGCCCAGCTCTCCAATCTATCCAGGTCATTTTGAATTTTGATCCTGTCCTCTGGTGTATTAGCAACCCCTCCCAATTTGGTGTCATCTGCAAATTTGAGGAGCATGCCCTCTATTCCTTCATTCAAGTCGCTGATGAAGATATTGAACAGCACTGGGCCCAGGACAGAACCCTGTGGCACCCCGCTAGTCACTTCTCTCCAGGATGAAAAGCAGCCATTGGTGAGCACCCTTTGGGAATGGTCAGTCAACCAGTTACAGATCCACCTGACAGTAGCCCTGTCCAGCCCACATTTTACTAGCTTCTTTGCAAGAATGTCATGGGGAACTTCGTCAAAGGCCTTACTGAAATCGAGATATGCTACATCCACAGCATTCCCTTCACCTATCAAGCTAGTAACTCTATCATAAAAAGAGATAAGATTAGTCTGGCATGACTTATTTTTGAGAAATCCATGTTGACTTCTCGTGATTACCGCATTGCTTTCTAAGTGATTAGAAACTGATTGCTTAATGATCTGTTCCAGGATCTTTCCAGGTACTGACATCAGGCTGACTGGGCGATAAGTATTTGGGTCCTCTTTTTTTCCCTTCTTGAAGATGGGGACAACATTTGCCCTCTTCCAGTCTGCTGGAACTTCTCCTGTCCTCCAAGATTTCTCAAAGATTATAGCAAGCGGTTCCGAAATGACCTCTGCCAGTTCTTTTAATATCCTAGGATGCAATTCATCTGGCCCTGGAGACTTGAATTCATCCAGTGTGGCCAGGTATTCCTGTACCACCTCTCTACCTATTATGTGCCGCATTTCCCCTGCTTCCTCCCCTGCTCCCGAACTGCCAGGTTGAGTGCTTGTATCCTTCTGGGAAAAAACTGAGGCAAAGAAGGTGATAAGTAGTTCTACCTTTTCTCTTCCCCGTTAGTAATTCGCCATCTTCTCTGCGCAGCAACCCTATTGCCTCCTTCTTTTTCCTTTTGCTGCAGACATATTTAAAAAAGCCCTTTTTATTGTTTTTAATGTCTCTGGCCAGCCTAAGTTCGTTCTGTGCTTTAGCCTTTCTGACCTTCTCCCTACATCTCCTGGCTACTTGCTTAAATTCTTCTTTGTTGGTTTCCCCCTTCTTCCACTTCCTGTATATTTTTCTCTTAATACTTAGCTCAGCTCAGTATTCTTTAGTCAACCATTATGGTTTCTTGAGATGCCTTCCATTTTTCCTCCTTATTGGCACAGTTTTAGGCCCTTTCCAGACATGGGGGAGGAGCCGCGTGAAAACGCTACTCACCGGACTTCTTCAGCGTCCAGGCGAGTCCGTCGGGACGAGGAGCAGTGCGAGCTTGTCGCTCCGCATTGCTCCAGCATCCAAAATGGCGGCTTCCGGTTGGTGGAGGCTCTCCATCAACCGGAGAAGCTCGCCAGCATAAAGCCCGCCCCTCACCAGCCTAAAGCCCGCCCCCGGCAGATCTGCAGGCACACACTAGTGCGCGCCTACAAATCTGCAACGGAGCGCAGCAACGGAGCGACACGGATTTGCGCGCTCCGTGCTTTTTAAAAACCTCTAAAAAGAGGTTTTTAAAAAGCACGCTGTGCGACCAGTTCCGGTCACTTCGGAGCGGACTGAGGTGTGGAACTACAAAAAGTAGTCCGCCCCAGTCCACTCTACAGTGCAGAAGACTTCTGTCGGAGGTCGCTCTGCACCGTTTCAATTGCCCCGTGTGGAAAGGGCCTTAGACTGTGCCTTCAGTATCTCCCTTTTAAGGAACTCCCATGCCTCCTGAACTCCTTTCCCTTTCACTATTCACTATGAAATTTCAACCAGCAGCTCCTTAAGTTTACAGAAGTCCGCTTTTTTAAAATCTAAGATGAGTGTCTGGCTACACTTATCTTCTCCTTCCCACTGAATGCCAAATTCCAATAGGGCATGGTCACTCCCCCCTAAAGATCCAACCACTTCTACCTCATTAACAAGGTCATCCCTATTGGTCAGGATCAGATCTAGAATATTTGATCCCCTTGTGGCCTCTTCCACCTTCTGGACCATGAAACTGTCTCCAAGACAAGCAAGAAACTTGCTGGACTTTGCTGTCTTGGCAGAGTTTGACTGCCAACATATATCCAGGTAATTGAAATCTCCTATTATTACTGTATCTCTCCTTTTTGAATGTGCAGTCATTTGGTTGAGGAAGGCATCATCAAGGTCCTCAGTCTGGGTTGGAGGTCTGTAGTAAACCCCCACCAGAATATCCCTATTGTTTCTCGCTCTCTTAATTCTTACCCAGATGCTCTTGACCTGGCTTTCTGGGTTTAAGTCATGGATCTCTTCACAGGTGAAAACATCCTTGACATACAAGACTACTACTACTCCTTTCTTGTTTGGTCTATTTCTACAAAATAGGCTATACCCCTCTATTCCTACATTCCAATTCTGAGACTCATCTCACCAGGCCTCAGTGATGCCTATCAAATCGTATTTATTTTGTTGTACTAGGAGTTCAAGTTCATCTTGCTTGTTTCCCATACTCTGCGCATTAGTGTAGAGACGCTTAAATCCCCGGGCCCTTCCTGCAAGTCCTGTACTATAGTTTCTACTTCTCCCACCATTGGACGCTTGTACTACTTGGCCAATATCATTTGGGCCTTTTCCGCCTGCACTCACCAAATCCTTGCCCTGAATAATATTGTCTCCCTCCCCAGCGGAACTTAGTTTAAAGACCTCTTAATCTTCTGTGCGAGACTGTTTGCAAAAACATTCCTGCCAAGTTTCGTGAGGTGCAGCCCATCCCTTGCCAGAAGCCCACGATCATGGAAATTCAGGCCGTGTTCCAAAAACCCAAACCATTGCTGGCGGCACCATGTGCGGAGCCAGTTGTTGACCTCTGCTATTGCCCTTTCCCTTCGTGCGCCATATCCTTGAACAGGGAGGAGAGACGAAATGACCACCTGTGCACCAAGGTCCTTAAGCTTTGTCCCCATAAGCTCGTAGTCCTTTGCGATGTGGTAAAAGCTGCGCCTCGCAGTGTCATTGGTTCTGACATGAACCACAATGAGGGGCTTATGGTCAGTGGGCTTGATCAGGTTGGTTAGCCTCTCCGTTATGTGGTTGATCTTGGCCCCAGGAAGACAGCAGACTTCTCGATTGAACTTATCGGGTTTGGAAATTGCCGGTTCGGTTCCTCTGAGCAAGGAGTCCCCAACAACCAGAATTCACCTCCTCTGAGGCTTGTCCAGGGCTCCTCGATGAGCAGGTTCTTCTAGGACTGCCTGGGCACTCTGTTGAGGCTGGGAGTGTTGATCTAGTTCCTGCTGCTGAAGTTGGATTCCTTCTTGTTGACATTCTGTTCCCTCCTCCTGGTGCTCCTCATCGTTCATAAGGCCAAGAACTTTGAAGCGATTGTGTAGGTTGAGAGTCTCTGTTTCCTTCCTGGTCCTTCTACTCCTCCGTGTGACATTCCTCCAAGCATCCGTTTCTTGGCCCAGCGTGCTGACTTCCTGATCTGGCAACTCCCCCGTGCATTCAGTCTTCAGGAAGGTCTTCTCTGCCCTATCCAAAAACTCTTCACCTTCCCTAATAAGACAAAGCCTCAGATCTATTTCACACATAACATCTTGATATCCTTACATTAGCACATGTACATTTCATGCAGATTGGTCTGCAATGGGCCTGAGATGCACACTTTTAAATCCCTATCACTTAACTACCTAGCTGTCTGGTTGTAGGACTTTGGAGTTATAGTGAAAAGCAAAATTGATCCCACCAACCTAAACTCTGCCCAGTTTTGACTCCTGAAGTATATTCCATATGTATTCAGCCCATTGGGCCGCCAAGGTAAACATGCTCTTATTAGGAATATTTTTCTTACAGGAAAATCTTGGACATAAGGCACATATTGATGGAAACTGTTTAACAATGCCTTTATCATGGCTTGCATTCACAAAACTACATACACATTCCCAAGCTGTACAGAACATTTCACCAAGCTAAATATGCAGGAGAGTGGGTGCAACTGGATGAGGGCATGATAGAAATCCTGTTTTGTTTTGTTTTGTTTTTACCATTTCAATTTTGAAGAAACAAACAAAAAAGAAAGAAATCTAAAAGATCTAGGTTAATATCATGCTACCAGCCAACTATTTGATAGTGACAGATATAAATATATAAATCTGAGTCTTCCCCAGCAAAGTGTGGTTATTCGATATAATGGAGTATCACACACACACAGAGTTCAGACTGTGATACTAAGTGAGCTTAAGGGTGATTTCACACAACACAATTATAGCACTATGATTTCACTTTAACTACTATGGATGCATCCAATGTAATCCTAGGATTTGCCATTTAGGGAGGGGCATTTAGAATTCTCAGCCAGGGAGCAAGAATGACTCACCAAACTACAAACTCTGGGATTTCATGGGATGCAGCCACATCAGTTAAAGTGGTATCACTGCTATAGTTGTGTAATGCGAAAAGGCCCTAAGAAGCAAAACAAACAAACCACCAAATACTTGAAGCAGGAACTGCAAGGCATACAGACCAGTGCCTGGAAAAGTTACTTTTCTGGACTATAGCTACTAGAACGTGGAAGTATAACTGGTCAAACTGTAGTAAGTGCTGGCAGTTATGATCCAGAAAAGTAGTAGTTTTTTAAGAGGGATATTTGGTGAGGTGGCTTTGGACTTATGAAGAGATTCTTCTGAGACAGGCTGTTGCCTATATACGGACACCTAGGCATGTGAACTCTGGGGTAGTAGTAGTATCTCTCAAAATAGATCTTGACATCCTTCAGGTCCTTTGGAATGATACAATACCACTAAAATATAAAAAAATAGCTGCCCTTTATTTTATGAACCAGCTCTTTCACTTAGAGATGTGGAGGATGCTACTGGATTTTGTGTATCACCCTGGGATTCAGTTGCATAGCTTTTTGTGGCTGCATGAATGCAACAAATAGAGTTTGGGTCAAACCCTTCAACTTCAGGAGAGCCTAATGTGTTTGGATTTTATGGAGTGGCCCCACAGAGCCCTATGAAATCATAGTACAACTTTGCCCAACCGTTTCTATAGCTGGATTTGAGAGTCTGTGTTTGTTCTAAGCAGATGGCAGAAAGAAAAGCCAAAAAAACTAGGAGACTATTATTTGGAGAGAAACAATGTATTCCATTGCAACTGGTATTTAAAAAGACAGAAGTCTAATTTCATTGCATGGTTGTTTGTGTTGCAGTGTCTAAATTAAGTGTGGGAGGGAGGTCAAGAGAACGCTAAAGTTTTGGATTACAGTTAGCTCCAATTAAGAAATGTTTTTGTCCTTGCGAAGGCATATCCATTACAGACAGGCTCCCAAAAAACTGCCACTCTAGCCTTGTCAGTTTTTTTTTAAAAAAAAACCCTAATGTTAAGTGGAAAATATTTGCCAGGATTTAAAATTAGACCCACACATTACTTGCAGATGTTTTCGACAAGGGAAAGAAAAAAAAACCTTGCAATCCAACCACACTAAGTAATAAAGCCAACAATGGTGTGTGCTTGCTTGCTTGCTTTTTCATTTTTTTTAAATACTCCAAGTTAATTTTTATTATACAAGTAGCCATATGAAGAAGCTGTTGCATACTGCTTAAATTAAATGCGGAGGACTGAAATCAGCAGTATCCTTTTACAGCATATGGTCCAGCAAATCAAATTACAAAGCTTTCCACATCTCATTAACTGCAATGAGTACAGTGAGTTTTATAATAAGTCACTTCCCTCCACCCACCCCCTGCCCACCCCTCCTCCCACATGAGGGGTGAACACTGACTTGTCACAAAAGTATTCTTACAGGATGACCCTTGTGCTAGGATTAAGAAGTAATCTAAAAAGGGAATGGGTCATTTGGTCAAATTGGAGCATAACATTTCCGCGTTATTGTTTTCCTTGGCATGGTAACATATGTTTTCCTGCAGCCCTGGCTGGAAGAAAAAAATGCCTCTGATAAATTTCACCAGGACTAAGTAAACGGCACATTGCCATTTAATGAGCTTGGGCAGGTTTAGTTCACAATCAGGAATAAAACCAAAATGTTTTCAGAGGAGGGGGAGGTAGAGCAGGGATGATTCCTGTCAGCAGCAAAAATTTCCTACAGAATTCCTCAGCTAATTTATTCTTTCTGTTGTTAAATAGGATCTTGCCACAAATACTTCTCAAGACAAAACAGTCACAAAAACATGTATCTCAAGAGTTCTCAACATTTTTCCCAACTATGTACGCACACAAACATCCCTACACAGACATATCTATACACTCAAATCTATAAATGGTACACATTTTACAAGTTTTACAAAATTGTTGCAAAGAGTTAAAAAAAATCACTCAGAGCTGCCACAGACCAAAAGATATCCTAGGTAAAGAGTATCTTCAGTACTTCCCCTCCCAAAATCAGTGTTTAGACCCCATATTTATTTTATAATCTGATTACATCTATGCACAATATCTCACAGAAGATACTATGGCCCTTTCCACACCGGGGCATTAAAACGGTTCAGAGTGACCTCCCACGGAGGTCATCTACACCGTGGAGTGGATTGGGGTGGACTACTTTTCGTAGTTCCACAGCTTAATCCGTTCCAAAGCGACCGGAACTGGCGGCGCTGCGTGTTTTTTAAAAACCTCTTTTCAGAGGTTTTTAAGAAGCATGAAGCACGCAGCCCTGTGCAATTCCGTCGCTGCGCTCCGGTGCAGATTTGCAGGCGCGCACTAGTGCGTGCCTGCAGATCTGCTGGGGGCGGGCTTCTGGCTGGCAAGCTTCTCTGGTTGGTGGAGAGCCTCCGCCCGCTGGAAGCCGCCATTTTGGATGCCGGAGGAGTGCGGACCAGCGAGTTCGCACTGCTCCGCATGGCGACGGACTTACGCGGCTGCCGGTAAGCTCTGTTTCGGCACGTTTTCCCCCATTTCCCCCTCCACATGTGGAAAGGGCCTAAATTTCCATATGTAGAGTTGTCTCACATGCATATACAGCTTGTTGAGTGGTACTGAACTTGTACATTTTCTTGTGAATGAATAATACATTGGTGGTGGTGGTGGTGGTATGAACATCATACTGGCCATTGCAGAACAATGCTGACAACTTTATTGATGAAGCTGAGCCACAACTTAGTGCCAGAGCTCATGCTTTTCATGCCAAATGTTGCAGGTCCAACTCCATGCACTCTCAGGGCTGTGAGAGATACCATAGAGGCCATGGAGTCTGGGGAAGATGGAAGCTGCATCCCTATGGCTGTGTCAGTAACCATGATGGGAAAGGCTTGATAAAACAGATGTATGGACAAATATCTTGGTCAGTTTAAGGGATCTTCTGATGTTTCATCTGTAATCTGGGTGTTAGATTTGAGCAGATATACACAAAGCCAGGAATTTACAAAATGTGGATTGATCTTCCTTCCTTCCCTCTTTTTTTTCTTCTTCTTCTCCTTTTTTCCTCCTTAAAGTTGGGGTTGAAGGCAGAAGAAAGAAATGGGTGAAAGAAAAATGGCTGGAAGGAAGGAAGGAACGAAGGAAAAGATGAAATGCTCTGTAGTTGGGAATCATGTAGCCTTCATTTTAAGTGGATTCCTAATTTTACATCAGAGTTTCTGACTTCCTGCTCCTGTTTTCAAATCATTAAAAGGAATACAACCACTCTCTCACTATAGACTTAAAACTGTCTCTTGCAGGGCATGTTGATCGTAAATAACAAACCATGGTGTTCCCTGAGAAAACATAAAGATTTCAAGATGCTGATTTTTTTTTTTCCTTCTTGTAAGGGAAGGAAAAAAAAAAACAGCAATTCAGCCAGGCCAACTTTAAAAACATGGGAGGAAAGAAAAGTCAACCAACTGTTTTGAGACAATTACTAAGTTGTTGGCCGATCTGATGCAGCCAGGCAGGAAATTCCGCAGCTTTTGGAAACCATTTGAAAAAAAAATGGTCTGGCACTTGCTGTCCTCCACTTTAAACTTCAAGAAGAGTTAATGTGCTGTAGCCGAGATGGGAAAGCCAAGAAGAACAGAGGGAGAGAAAAGCCAGTCTGAAAAGCCAGCCGTGGAAAGAAACTCATGATAAAGAAAATGCACTGTAGCAAAGTCACAGCTTCCCCTTCCTGCAAGATTACAGCTGGTGAGCAATAGTAGATTCTTTATTAAACAGACTTCTAAGTGGGTTGTAACTAGGCTGTTAAAGCTATGCTAGTAACAAGCAAAAACACTGATTTCTTTCTTGATACACACAGGACCATCCTATAATCTGGTTACTGTCCTTAACTGCCAGTCAGTGACAGCAGAACTTATGTCTGTCACAGAAATTTGGATCCCTCTATAACTACAGTCCTAGTATAGCACCAACAGCCCAAAGAGACTCGGGTTGGTGAGCTGCAGTCCATTCTCAAAGTGTGCCAGTAGTAGTACTATACACATTGGTATAGTAACCTCTTCTCATACTTACCCTTTTTCACCTCTTGACTTGCAGCTTTGGGGTCTGGGTGAGCTACTCACAATTTAAACAACTGCCCTGACTATATTCCTAGGAATGTTAAGTACCTAGCCAAATACAAATCCCATGATCCAGCAGGCTGAAGCAGTGTTTCTTAAGCCATCCAATACGGCAGACTGGCTGGTTATTTTCCTCGTTAGGCCAGGGGCCAGCATCATATTTGTGCCCATTGGCCACAACTGTTTCTTTCTTTCCCAGAAACTTGCTGCAGACCAGCTGACGCTTCATGGACCAGAACTAGTCCAAGGTCCACCATTTTGAGTAACCCTCAACTAGAGTTTGCTAGCAGATGGGAGATAAAATTAACAGGACTCTCAATTTTCTCCTTTGCTTCAGGCAACAGAATGCCTTAGGCCAGCCCTAGGAAGGGGTGTAGAAAGAAAAGGATCAACATAATTTTTGAAAAAATATTGTATTTTACATCAGGTGAAATTTGATGTTGATGCTGTTGGTCCAAATGTATTTCACATACAAAAGGTCATACACAACATCCCTTTCTTCAATCCCTGGTCTATATCACTACAGGAGCAGCTGAGCACCTTTCACAAGTCTCAGGTGCAATAAACAGAGCTTGAAAAAGTTACTGTTTGCACTATAACTCCCTACTACCCATGCTGGCAGGTGGATTCTGGGAGCTGTCATAAAAAAGTACCATTTCCAAAATCTTGAAATAACCCCACACGGGTGGATATTTCCTTATAAAGCCACTGACTAAAAATGGTATTTGTTCCTCTCCAGTTGAGTATCGCTGATCAACTTGATTAAGGGAAATTGTAGGCCATCCACCTTAATAGCCTACAGCTGAAGTGTCATGATTTTTAGGCTCATCAGCCACGTTAATTAAACTAAAAAAAAAAAAAGGCCACCCTCCCTTCTTTCAAATATTCTCCTAGCCATTTATAAGGTCTCAATCCAACTGTTTCTTTTCAGGGAATTCTACCCTTTCACAGCTTTCCAAAGAAGGGAAAGAGTGTATCTGTAAAACAAGCATGCATTTTGAAAAGTGTTTGTCTGCATTATAGTACCTAACAAGAACATGAAATCCCGGCATAAACCACAAATGATCATCAGCATGTTATTTCTCAAGGAAAAACTGCGCTCAAGCAGGCATCATGACTCAATAATGCACCACTAACCACATGTATCTATTCAGCAGTCTGAACAGCACAGACCATTTTAGTTGCTGTTGAGTCACCTTTTGACTTCGTTCCTGGTTGGCTCATGATCTTTCTCCAGATGAACATTAGTCAGTTGGTTCCTGTTATCCCTGCAGCCACACAAGGCTAGCTCAGTTTTTCACTCCTTGGAAAATATGTAGTACTGCCATAACAAGGAAAGAAAAAGGAGGGGGAAAAAAGACTTCAGCCTCAGTCCAGAGCAAGTTGCTGTAGTTACATTTTGTTAAAATTTAGTGATCACTCTAGGCCCTTTTTCTCTATATGTGATGGAATCCTGGGGTTTATAGTTTGGTAGTCTAGTGAGAGCTCTCTGGTTGGAAAGACAAAGTACCTCCACCTGCAAATTCTAGATTTCCACAGGAAGTCACCATAGCAGTTACATTTGAAATATAATATTATATAGTGTGAAAAGGGCATATAAAGGTGTAAGTTACAACAGTTTAACACTATCTATCACAGCTCCATCACATAGAATCCTGGGATTTGGAGTTTGACCAGGGGCTTTGAATTCTCTAATGGACTCTCCTGAACTGCAGCACTAGAACTGTTGCCAGAACACAGAATACTATGAATGTCACTAGACAGCCTTGTATTCCATAAGTTGGTACAATGACAGTTAAAGGTATCAGGCTGCCATAATGGAGTAGGACAGATAAGCCCTAACTTTTTACATGGATTTCAGTTAGTTGAAGAAGAACTATCTTAGGATTCATCTAAGGCCAGCCCAACTATTAGGCAAAACGAGGCTACTGCCTCAGGCAGAAAGCATTCAGAAATTGCAGCGGGTTCAAGATGCTGCAGAGTGGATTCATTGATTGCTTATTTTAATTGATTTTTATTGTTACCATTGATTGGTTTTTAGCTGTATTTTGTTTCAGTTCATGTTGTCAGCCACCCTGCATTGTGGGAAAGACAGGACAGAAAATAACTAGGTAACTAAATCTCCCTGCCTCATCAAAAGACAACTAAGGAATGCAACAAAAGGAACAAAAAAAAATTAATATCCAAACTTAATGATGTTTAGAATACATTTGATTAGTGAATTGTAACTTGCTAACTATAGTCAGGGAGCTAAAGTGCTGTAGTAGTTAGGACTACAACTCTGGAGACCAGAGTTCAAACAACAATGGAAAACCACTGGGTGATCTTAGGCAAGCTGCACTCTCTCAACCTCAGATGAAGGCAAAGGCAAGCCCCTCTGAACAAATCTTGCCAAGAAAACCCTGTGATAGCCTTAGGGTAGCCATGTCAGAAATGACTTGAAGGATACAACAGCAACAACACCTATAGAAATTCAGCTCTAATACAAGCAAGGTAGATGTCACCACAGAGAGCCATCGTGGTGTAGTGGCTTGAATGTTGGACTATGACCCTGGAAACCAGAGTTCAATTCTCCACTCAACCATGAAAACCCACTGGGTAACTTTGGGCATGTCACATACTTTGAAACCCTGTGACAGATTCACCTTAGGCTCCCCATAAGTCAGAAACAATTTGAAGGCACACAAAAACAATAGGTGTCACCATGAAGCGATCAGACATCTCCAGGAATGGGCACACCTGGTACACTAGTTTTTAACAGTGCATCTACACACCTAGCTGCTGCTGAATTGGCATCCAGGCTCAGATTACTACCCATTCCTAGAGAGACTTAAAACCAATCTCAACCAGTGAAATCTCATTGCCAGGATGCAACTATTCTTTGCTACTCTAGTTTGATCTGATTAACAACAGCTAGGTTTCAGATGCAAGGAGCAACTGTAGTAACTTCTAAAGCTTTCAGTGTACTTCTCAGAGAGAAAAGTACTTTTCAGCCCAAATTTACCCATGTTCCATCCCATAATGCTAAATCAATATCTGAATCAGGGTCAACTCCATATATTTTTTTTGGGGGGGTGGGGGTGGTATTTGCTGTTGTTCCTATTAGCCTTTGCTTCACCTTACATTACATATTACATTTTGAAAGTTTTCATTGAATAGGGGATGTAGCCTCATTGGTGGTGGTTCCCAAGAAAAACTATCCGGTCCTCTCTGTCCAACTTTTTCATAACAGTTCAGCAAGCCTGGCTTTTAAGCATTCCGTTCTACTTCTGCCGTTTCTTAGCATTCCCTGCAACATAATTATCCTGATGGGAATGCAGGGAGATAATTGCTTTTAGAGGAAAGTTCTCTTTTGTTTCATGTTGATCTGGCTCCCACAAATGGAACAAGAGACCTCGAGTAGCATAAATACTCATCCATGTGTCTCTAGTTATTTATTTACAAAGACAGACCTTGACAAATGTAATTTGTTCAGTACAATTAAGAGGATGCACGATAATTGATTTGGGTGGGGGGAGGCTTAAAAAGGAGCACTGAAATAGGCAGCATGCATTGCATCATGGAACACAAATCAGCTGACTTTGAAGCAGCAGCAGGTGTTCCTGCTCATGGAATGTGGGCTTGAAATAATATTAGAAGGGGGGGTAGGGAGAGAGTTAAGAACAGAAGCCATTCTTTATGCAGGCATAATAATTATACAAATTAGATCTGTGGAAGCCAAGAAATGGCTACGCCTCGAACCCTCTCCGCATACAATGGAACAATGGAAAAATTAATAATTAAATCTATTACCTATGTTCACCGCTCCACTCAGAAAGATACCTAGCTCTAGTTCAAACACTTTGGCTCTTGCATTTGAATAAATGCTTTTTGCACACCTCCTGCATGACAGGTGCACGGATTTCAAATGGAGCAGCTAATTTTTGTTGCTTCTGTACTTTTGAATTCACAAGGTCATGCTTTAAGGCCCCCACGGAGGAACGACATTTGCCAACTCTATTGGCGTTTTAGTATCTGCTAGAAATCTAGTAGAGTGTGCCTTGCTCCCTCCCCACCTCACATACTCCTCTTACAAATGGCAACATGGTTGAAGGTGAGAGCTGCCCTCTTCATAAGGTTGCTCTGTCTTTTGAAAAAGTTAGAGCTGGCCTTGAAAAGTTCAAAACAATCCGGGCAGGCTTGGACGGTCTCCTCTCCTTGGTTTTCCTTCTCTTGGGCTACGGAACTGGGTGCTTATTTTTAGCTATGCAATCTTCGCCTAGAATACATCCCAACAGTATGCTTTGTTGGGAGGGATTCTCCATGATGTTGTTGTTTGATTGCTATAAATCAGAGCTGGGGTAACTGCTGTAGTAACTTCTAAAGTGGAAGCTTTCATTGTCTTCCTCACAGAGAGGAAAAAGAAAACAGTGTGAACCGTCTGGTCTGTATCGTCTCATCTTTCTTGGCCATTGGCCATGTGGGATGGGCTGATGGGAGTTGCAGTCCAATAACAAATTGGATGGCCCCAAGTTCTTCAGGTCTGATATTACAGCAACTTACTAGACCTAAGAGTTTGGATGGTGTTCTTTCACCACAGGATGCTTATCTCTAAAGTTCATTTTCCCAAAGAACTCTCTCCTTTTGCTTCCAATCAATGATGGTAATTGCGAAAGGTCTGGCATTGCCAGTAGCCCCTCTGGCAAGTGCTGGGTTTCTTTCACTTATCGCTTTTTCACTGAAAAGGTGAACAATCTGTTGGGCAGGTAGGTACAAGCAGATGCAGACACGCAGGAGATACATGCGGACTCACAGGGCAAGGAAATTTCAACCCATATCTTCAACAAGAAGATTCAAACCTACCAATCAAAACTAAACTGTTTAGTACACCTCCTGGGAGAGCAGCACAGTGTAGTGCTTTGAGCATTGGACTGCAACTCCAGAGACCAGAGTTCAGTCACATAGGGATGTGGGGGAGGCATTCACCCCAGCAGCAATGTTTCTGGGGCGTCCCAGTCCATAGCCATGCCCCTGCATGTCCTGGCCACGCCCCCATGTACCACAGCCATACCCCTGCATGCAGTGGCCACGCCCCCTGCACCGTAGTCCCACCCCCTCCCGCCCCCCCACTCCAAGCTCCGCCACTGCCAGGGTATGAATCCTCACTCAGCCCTGGAAACCCACTGGATGACCTTGGGCAAGTCACACTCTCTCAGCCTCAGGGGAAGGCAAAGGCAAGCCCCCTTTGAACAAATCTGACCAAGAAAAGCCTATGATAGCTTCCCCTTAAGAAGCTGCAGCAGTTTGGTTGTACCTGAACCTACTGGAAAAGGCAAGATTTTGCCCCTCTTCTCTTCTGCCTCCTCCTTGCTGGAATGTAAATTACTTTTGCACTTTGAACTCAGTTTGCAGCCATTAAAGTAAGCTGAGAATAAAGGAGGAAAGTGGGAGGAGGAGAGAGAAATTGGGGAAAATTTTAAGAAGCTGAAATAGTAAGATAACAGAGAATTAATCAGGACTGTCCCTGCCAAATCAGGATAGCTGGGTGGTGTGAAAAATAAAATTAATATGACTATTTTAGAAAACAGAACATATATAGATAAATGGGTGTGTGTGTGAGGGAAATAATCCTCCTGCTTTGAATTACTGATTTAAAGCGTGTGGGGTTCGAGGTCTATAATTAAACTTACAAACAATGAGTAAGAGAAGGAAGACAGCTAGTTTATTGAAAAATGAGATTTATCTGTCGCGTAGTATAACAATAGACTGTACAGTGCAGCACAACTTTACATATTGTTCCCTACATTAGAAAGATAATATCTGTGAAGTTTATTTTCTTAATTAGTTTAACAGGTAATCATTCTTTTTTATAATGTTGTCAGTTTCATATTTTTATAAAATTTATAAAAATTCATAAATAAGATACGGAGAGAAAACAGAACTCAGTCAGACAAATTGAAGGGGGAAAATCTACAGTTAGTCTTCTTCCCTCCCCATCCCCCTTTATTATACAGTAGGGCCTCCTTACCTGCAGTCTCCGCATGTATGATTTCCAGCATCAGTGCATGTCGCTGCCATTGAATACAATAGGTTGCAAGTATTTGTGAATTCGACTATTCGCAAAGGTTCCTGGAATAGACCCTCTGCATATATGGAGAGCCCACCATATTGGATTTCATGATGATGAAGATGTGGATGTGGGTACGGAGATGGTGGTGACTGGTAATGACAACAGTAATATCAGTGGTGCCTTTCAAATACCCATAGTGGCAATATTATTTATATCATACCTAACATCCTGTACCCAATTTTGTAAGGCCCACACACATATGCATGCATAATATTAAGGAGAAACAAGAGGCGATACAATACTGTACATTTTATGTTAAGACATATTAAATTACATTTAAAAAAAATTAAATGGCCACTGCAAACGGAAAAGCATGGGTTGCATTTAAATCTTATTGAAATTAAAGAGGTTTGAGATATTCACAACAAACTTACCCCACCGGTTTTAATGGGTTGTGCAGTTGATCAAATGTTTAATCAGAAGTAATCTGCAATGAAGTAGTAAGGTTTATACCCAATTAAACACACATAGGAATACCACCTTAAGCAACAGTTACTTTCCCAGATGGGGACCAAAATATAGAGCGTAGATTAGAATGAACTCTCTCTTACAGAATTCAAGGCATTCTTTATGCAGACAATAATTACACAGATTAGATCTGTGAAAGCCAGGGAAAAGCTATACCATGAACCTTCACCACGCATAACAGAACAATGGAAAAATTAATAACTAAATCTATTACTGATTGGAGACTACACAATAAATCAGATGCCATCATAATATCACATAGGTGCTCAGATTAAATTACATTCAGGCTTAAATTCAATTTGAGTCCCTAGCTAAAGGAGATACATTGAGTCAATGGAAACTTTGTAAATCAACACTGATACAAATTCCACTGATTCAAGCGGCAATAACAACTGAATAGAACTATTAGTTGGATTTCGGACACAGAAGCAACTATAACTCTTCCCAAGTGAAGAAATTCATATTACAAAGGAATGTCAGAAACTCCATGTAACGATGGGATGCATTCACACCAGAGAATGTCCAAACAGAAAGACCTATTCAGAATTTTTTTAAGGAAAAACAGGCTCAATGCCATCTTCCTGTATCTACCATCCGTTGTAAAGGATGAAAGAGAAGACACCCAAAAGGGATGAATCCAAGTTTCCCAATTCTTCCATCATCAAAGAGCAAAAAGCACACTCATCTTTCACTATGCTTGTCAAAGGTGGCCAATTGCGAAGACAATTGAAATTTGCTGTGTTTGTGTAGACTTGTACTTGTTTTATGTTTTAATTGTATTTAGTTTATGCATTTTATTGTAAGCCACCTTGACTCCCATTCTGAGTAGAAATGAGAGATATAAATTCAATAAATGAATAAAATAAACTGTGGTTACTATAGCCCATCTGAGCATTCTTGCTCTTCTCTACAGGAAGACAGTGTATGTGTGTCAATGAGGGTGGAACCAAGTAAGCAAGATAAAATGCAGACAGGAAGAATAAGTCAGGGGCACAGAGGAAAGACACAGATTGAAGGAAAAACTATCAGGAAGTGACTCAGCATAGAGGCAATGAGAGTCAAAGGAACACAGAGCAAAGACGGATAAGCTGACATGATTGCCTTTGTTTTATACACTCACATATATCTGAATGACTCTCTCCAGAGCCAAAACTATGTGGAGGCAGGCCTTAAGAGCATGTCAAAATGAGTGACTTCAACAAGAACAATCAAGTGTCATGATTACCTTACAAGATAATACTTCCTCCTTTTTTGTCCAAGGAAAATCTGATGCCATTTTGCAAGATGCAAAGCAGCAGTACAGGGAAATGTCATGCCCATTTAAACAGCAATGGGATATTCCAAGACTTCTTGAATCAGATTCAACTTTACTCCATCAGGCACAAAGTGTATTACATTTGGCACCAGGGCATTCCTTTCACTGGCGCCTCCACTGAATAGAGATGTTATTCCGTCATGCTTATTTAAGCAGAAAGGGCATTATCATTCCTTCATACTGTAACAGCAGCTTGCCTAAGGTGTAATAAGGTTTCAAGCAATATGCCAGAAAGCTGTGGGAAAATAAGTAATGAGTGGTTGCCCTGCTAAATACCACCATGACAAATTTGCTAAGTGTTCAGTGAGATAAAACGCAGCACTTTAAATGCCCAACAAATCAATACAAAGCACCTAGTAGGCTATTTATTTTATAAGGAAGGGCAACCTTTTAAGGGTTATCCTTCTGGCAATGAGGCTATGCCAGAGCCCTTTTAGAATCTAAGCAATCCTTTTAATACACAAGGTTAATTTGACTATTTATGCAGATCTTTGGAAGTTATTAAAAGTGCTACCACGTGGCAGTTGATCATTGCTTGACTCATCTGGACAAGTCACAGAAAACTTATTTTGGCACAAATCATAGGCTTTGCAACAGCTACATGATTTTAGCATAAGTAGCATATCTTGCAACATTGTTATGCCCTCTGAGATTTGCAAAGGAAAGAAAAAGTGCATTCAATATGTGAGAGAGCTGCCGATGAATGCGAAACAGAAAGCATTGTGTGACACGTTGTGTTTGCGGTTATCTGGTGACCACATGCGTCCTATTAAGTGTTAAAGAAACTTTTGCAGACAGTGGGTTAGACACTGTTGTCAGGGGCACACATGGCCCTGAGAATTCTATTAGTAATCCTAACTATTGAATCAGTGGGGTTGACATACACTTTGACTCGCTATTCAACAGTTCAGTGGGTCTACTTAAGTTAGATCTAGCCAGTAAGATTCAAGCCTTGATCTGACACTACTTCAGTATAAGAGATCTCTGAACTTTGGCAGAAAACAGGTCCTGACAGATCGGTTCCAGTGACTCACACTCAGGGTACGTGTGGGGGAGTATTGACCATATATGAATTAAAATCTACACAATAATCGCACTGTGGGCTAGAAAATATTACTGTAGAAAATGTAATTGTGAATCAATTAGCTTATAAAGGACAAGTTTACTGAACAAAGAAAATAAATAATCAGATTAACAAAATACAGTTCCATGGAGCAGACTTTATTAAATGTGACGAAAATGAACTCATAAAACGCACTGCAAGAGCAAGAGGTTATGAGGCTTTTAAAACAAGGCTGAGACTGCAAGGCCGATACAGGTCACAGTGGGCTAGATTTCACTTCGGGAAATGGCAGGCATCTGGGCTAAGAAAATGTGGAATTCTGAGGCTTGTGGGAGAAGAAAGACACAGTTAGAAGTGGTTCAGGGACTAAGGAAGATAGAAAGGAGTGAGGTTGTTTGGAAAGTGAGAGCATGACACATCAGGAACATGGAAACTGATCCTCACTCTAGGCCACAGGAGAAGGAAGGATGATTGGAAGGACTAAATGAAAATAACAGAGAGATTCAGGGTTAGCTACTCTGTGCATCTTGCCTGCTTCATTCTCTAGCTTCCTATTTCCAACCCTGATTTGTGATCACTCACATCTTCTCAATATTGTCTAGAAGATTTTGGCTTGAAGAGGGAACAGGGCTAGGGACATTTAACAAAAGAGACCCTGGCCATTTTCACTGAAAGAGCAACAGAAAAGCTACTCCTTCAGTGCTGTGCTCCTGGCTTCAAACTGATTAAAGGAGGGAATAATATTTTCCTGAACACATTGCAGAAAGGGTTATTTAGAGGAGGATGCTCCAGTTTGTCAGGAAGGTTTTCCAGAAGATAGATTAGGGTTTTTAAAGATACTTTTCCTTGGATTTCAGTAGGTCCTTCTGGAAGAGCTAGGGAGTACAGAAACTTCACAAATTCTGCAAGAAGGGGCAGATTTCACATGGTTTCCATCCTGGATTTCTCCAAATGCTTTCAAAGTGATTTCAGGAAAGGGAGCAGGAGTGGCAAGAGCATAGGAATCTGAAGAAGCCAAGCTAACAGTCTTGGTGAATACAAAAAAAAGGCATGGCTGGAAACTGGAGCTTATTAGAAGTGTTTTCCACAGGAGAGAACTGCTTAGAGATATATCCCTTATGAATGCAAAGAAAACAACAGGGCAAAAAAGTGAGGAAGAGGGCAACAAAACATGAAGATAGCCAGATTTGGCAGGGTGATTTGCTTTCCCAAAAATCTATGCAAGGCAAGAGCATCTTGCCTTTGGAGCTCAAGTACAGTTTGCCTGCTGTAGGAAAGGATGTGGTGAGAAGAAGGAAGAAAGTGGTGAGCAATTGCCAGCAGTTGGAGTGGCTGTACTGTCTTCTCCTGGACATTGGTTCCAAAAAGGTCCCCAAAAGTTGGACATTCGAGGCCTCAAAAATGTCGGAAACAAGAAAAAAATGTTGGTGTCCATTTTTAAAAAGCCAAATGTCCAAAGTTTGAGAACATTTTGTGGGACAAAGGTCCTGGGGGAGCACAGTATCACATACAATACGGCTGAGAGACCTTCCACACCACACAGTTATAGGGCCATGATTCCACTTAAACTACTTTGGCTGCATTGCATGGAGTGCTGGGGTTTGTAGTTTGTTGAGGCATCAGAGGAGCGCTGTGGGTAAGAATTTCTAAATCTGTTGTTGTGTGCCTTCAAGTGATTTATTTCCAACTTATGGCAACCCTAAGGCAAACTGAGGTCACTCAGCGGGTTTCCATGGCCAAGCAGGGAATCAAATTGTGGTCTCCCAGGTCGTAGTCCGGTGCTCAAAGCTAGTACTACACCATGCTGGCTTTCCAAAGAATTCCAAATACCCCTCCCTAAACCGCAAATTCCGACAACTCCATAGGATGTTGCCACGGTAGTTCCAGTGGTATCAAAATCCTATAACTAAGTAGCGTGGAAGGCCTGTAGGAAAGCATGTGTCCTGAAAAGGAAACACAGGGTTTATTCTGTAGTTGCCAGCTGTTGAAAGACCTCAGAGGTCACAGACCTTTGACTAACCATCCACCTTGATTTCAACCAGGCCAAGCCACAACCAGCTGATCACCTGGTAAGGTTTCAACTTGAATGTGGGAGAAATAGCCCCTCAAGTTCTCAAATCTAGAATACAAGAGGGCCAGACACTTAAATTACCGGGGGGGGGGGCTCTCTAACCTACCCAGAGAGCAATCAACCCTCAACTCAGTTTGCATTCCCAAACTGACTGGGAATCAAACTTTATATCTAGGAGCCGCTTTAAAAAAAAATAAAAAAATAAAAAAAAGGCCAAATCTGCGCCTAAAACCAAACAAAAGTATTCCTCCCGCAGGCTGGGCGATGGCATCGCGGCGCCTCGGAGGCCGTCTGAAGGGCGTTTCACACACACTCGCAGGACGCGAGGTGGGAATTCCTCTTGCACCACCTAGTGGTTAAAATGCGAAATCGCTCACCGGATCCTCTCGGACGCTGCTCGCTCTTGCGTGGGTTTCTCCCTTCGGAGCGGGAAAGCGGGCGGGCCCGCGTTTTCTGTAGCCGTGAAAAAAGCCGCTCTTTTGCCAATTCCGTAAGGCTTTTTCAACAGTTACATTAAAAAAAAAATTAAAAAAGAGAGAGAGAATGGCGCCGGAGGGCAGGGAGGAATATACATTGCAGTGGTTTGATTTTCAAAGAGAGTGCATTTTTTTAAAAAAGGGAAAAAAAGTTCAACACGAAGGTGAGGCCGCGAAGAAATAGCGCGAGCGCCGGGTGTTTTGTCGCTACTTATCTTTCATGGTCACCGGGCTTGCAGTCAGATAATTGCCTCTTGATAATTGCTCAACGCGAGATAAGAGCTGAAGTAAGGCAGTTGGTTTTATCGGCCCGAACATAAGATCCGTCAAGCAGAAGATTAAAGGGGAGGCCCACTGGCGATAGAACCCGTGGTAAAAAAACACACAAATGGCCGCTTACTAATTAGCCCCCGCTTTGCACCGTCGCTACGGTCCCTCTGAAAGGGGAGGAAAAGGAGGGGGGCGGCCGAAAAGTGCCGCAGAGCTGCAGACCAGGTTTCCCCCGCTCGGCAGAACCGAGAGGCAAAACGAAACAACTTTTCCGCGACCGTACCACTTCGCCAAGCAGTGTGGAGGTGAACGAAACAATGAAGCCTTCTCTGCAGACAGGAAAAGCAGCAGGCCGGGGGAAAAAGCTAGGCTGAACCACCATCCCGGAGAGACTGGGACCGTTTCCAGACCAGGCTGTTATAATGCTGGTATTCCACTTTCAACATCCTATGGGAATCCTGGGGTTTGCAGTGTAGGGGGGGGGGGCCTTTGAGGGAACAAAGATAACTTTATTGAATCCTTGATATACCTTCTTATAGAGTTGCAGGACTGTGTTCGGTGTGGTAGACTGCAAGTTTTAATCACTGCTGATCACCTCTGTGACCCTCGAGTGACTACCTGGCCTCCTGCAGGTCGCCTGTACATAAGGTTCCATTCACCAGTTTGTTCACAGGTAGCGGTGGCCAAAAGACATGGGGTAACCAAAAGCTTCTTGGAGGAAAGAAGGGAAATAGAACATAAAGGGAGAACCTTTAATGTCATTCCCACTCCCTTTCAACAAAGCACTAGCACTACCATTCCAGTACAGTTGGCCCTCCATCTCCATGGAATCTGTATCCCATGGATTCAACCAAACAAGGCTTGAAAATATTCCACCAAAAAAAAAAAAATATTCCACCAAAAAGCAAACTTAGATTTTGCCATTATATATAAGGAACGTCATTTTACTACACCATTGTACATAATGGGACTTGAGCATCCATGAATTTCGGTATCCACAGGGGGTTCTGGGACCAAACCCTAGCAGATACTGAGGGTCCATCAGACTCCCCCCCAAAAAAAAATCTGGACCCCAACTTCAGCTCAGATCTGTAAGATGAAAAACACATATGAATGTCCATGTTTTTCATTTGTTTTTTCTCTCCCTTTTTTATTTTCCTTCATCTTTCCTTTTCTCTTCATTGTGGTAATGGTGCTTCTGTGATCCACCTTAGTTCATGGTATGATCCAGCTGTGAGTACTTAAGTAGCAAGCACAAATGAAATAACTAATTGTTCCCTTGTATAGTCTTAGCCTTGACTGTAGTCTCATCAACCTCTGTGGGACTTGCTTCTGAGTAAATATAATCAGAATCACAGCATAATATTTACAGCACCCTGTAGCACAAACTTATAGAAATCAAACAGGAGTACTTATCCTGGACATTCTGCTGAGTTGCCTAGGACAGAGCTGCTTATTTGCTATTTATAAGTATACACACATATACACATACAACTTGGTCATATTGGGTGGAGATTCTGGGACCTGTAATCCAAAATAACATTCCCAAACTCTGTATACAATGTGGCTTGATTCACTTCTAGCTTAAACAGTAAAGTTATACTGCTATTGCATTGTACACTTGTTTGTGTATATGACCTCAAGTCACCTGTTGGCTTGTAGTGACAGGTGAATTTGAAAAAGGGTTTTCTTAGGCAAGGAATACTCAGAGGCAGGTTGCCATTGCTTTCCTCTGAATATAGCCCACAGCACTTGGCATTCCTTGGCAACACTTGGCAAGTCTTATGGAGTCAGAGTCGTGGAGTCAGAAGCAGTTTTGGGGTGAAGTCAGAGTGGACTGAAATGTACTGACTCTGGCTTCAAAGTAAAAAACTAATATTAGAACATATGGTAAACATATCATTTTATACTTATATTTTACCTTTTAAAAATTATTGAATGCTTAGTTTATTGCCTATTTTATTTCATAGGAATTTAGGAAAGTTTTCTTCTTCAGAAATGTTAATCAAATAAATATATTTTATATTCCGTCAATCTGAGTAGCCCGGTAGTGATGGTAGCCTTATGCTACCATTTTGTTGTTGTTGTTGTATGCCTTCAAGTTGTTTCCAATTTATGGCAACCCTATCACAGGGACTTCTGGGGCTGAGAGCATGTGACATGCTCAAGGTCAATGGGTTTCCACTGCTGAGCAGGGAATCAAATTCTGGTCTCCAGGGTTTTCGTCCAATACTCAAATCACTACACTGCACTGGCTTCCATGGTACCATTTTACTATGGTAAATGTATTACCAATTAATATATATTTGCCATTTATGAAGGGATCAGACTCAATAATAGAAAAATAGGGGTTAGAGCTGAAATTTTGGCATGCTGGCAGTCCTTGATCTAAGCGCTAACCAGGCGTCAGCCTCTTTAGCTTCCAAGATCAGATGGGATTTTATGCCTTAAGGATAACCCAACTGAACTAAGCAGGATTGATTTGGGCATAGAGCATACCTGGGATTAGGACGTCACCTTTAAAGGGCTTGTGTCTCAGACATGATCATGTTTAAGCTGTAAACCTAAATGTGCTCCCTAGCAATCCCTATTTCATTCTGTGGGACTTCTGAGTAACTCTGGGCTGTTCAAAAGCAAGTATTTGCAGCCCACCTATGTATGTTCCCAAAGCCTAGCATTAAAAAAAAATCCAACATGGATTATAAAAGTTCCGTTTACCTATTGTCTAAAAGGTATATAGTATCAATAAAGGATCTTAAAAGGAAAAAGTTTGGTTTATTCAATTACACTTGAGTCGTTTGTGATATCTAGCCAAAGAGACTGTTTATTGACCTAGTTCATTAAGTACTCAGACAGAAATAATAATAAACTCAAACTCCAGCAACGAACTAGACAAGGCACGTTTGGTGCATGTTTCATATGAGAGGGGGAGAACAACAGCCATAAGCCAAAATGATTTACCACTTCTCCAAAAGGTACCACTTCACAATGTTAGCACAGATCTTTCAAGAGAGAGAGAGAGAGATTTAACAGTTAGATTACTAAAATAAGAAAGACGGTTTCTGTGAAGCTGAAGATGCAAAACCCACAGATTGTCGCTCTCTGTGCAAGTGGAGAAACACTTGTGTGACAGCTTTTCATTGCTCCCAAGTGCCTCAGATGGAATACTCTTCATGCACAGGAAGGTCACTCTTCTCTGTACATAAAATGGGGAAGGGGGAGGGGTTAAAAAAGAAGCAGAAAAAGAAGGGAGACACCGAGACACTAGGGTTCAAACAAAGTTTTATGAGGATAGTTAAAGTGCACCACAGCTTGTAAAAAAACTAAAAATGACAACAAGCTGTAGCATGATACAGAGTCATCTCCTGAAAGTATACTATAAGGATATACTGTAGATTTTATGAGATGGTTAACATTGCCAACAGGTGATTGAATAGCTTTTCATGGGTCCATCAGAGGGGAGTCCTTGCTCTACAAAACCGTATGGAGAAAAGTACAGTGCAGTCATTCCAACAAAAGCCAGCCCTAAAGAACATAATAAGGGTAAGAAACAACATTTAAGATGATAAAAGGTGGGGAGGGGAGATGTTAAGAAGGTCTTTTAAGGTCTTGCATTAAACAGGACATCATTAAAATCTGCCTTTTTTGAAAGAGTCAGTCCCACTGCGTCTTTATTTTCACTAATTAGTGGAATAGTCCCTTTAAGAATCATGTAAGTTAGTGCTAGTAGTTCCATGTTACACATACCAATAGACCAACTGCGTATGGTAGCAATTTCTTTTACTTCTGCACTTACTTTTGTAAGCTACTTTGAATCACAGATGGGAGAAGGTGGGACAACAATAACAATAGTAATGTGTATGTGTACATGCCTTCAATTTGTCTATTGATTTACGGCAAATCCATGGATTTCATAGACTTATTTAAGGCAAGGAATAGAGGTGGTTTTGCCAGTTCCTTCCTATGAAATATAGCCCACAACATCTGGTATTCATTGGCAGTCTCCCATCCAAGTGCTAACCAGAGCTGACTTCACTTGGCTTCCAAGATCAGACAGAATCTGGTGCCTTTAGGGTATTTATACTACTTAACAATAGTAACAGTAATAGCATAATTTCCTCTTAGAGCATAACTGGTTAGAAAATGCCTTGCTATTTGTGATGAATTCCTTTTTCCAACAAATCAAGGTATAACTACTATACATCACTAGTGTAGGTTAACATGGGATAACACCATTCTTTTTGCAGTGCCACATTTAGTTACGTCCATAGACAGGGTGATCTTACTACATGGTAGAGGAAGAGTATCACTCATGCTGTGCCATATGCTTTTTCTAGATATTAAGGTGATGATGAGGCATGAGGAACCACAGGCCAGCAGTTTTTAGCATTCAGATATTTTAAAAATAACTAACAGTAACTCCTGTAGTTATTTTTCAAGAAACGAGAACATGCAGTTACTTTCAAGATTTTCAACTACAGTGGTGATAATGAATTGCTGGGGTAGAGGGATTGGAAGCATAATTTATTTTCTTGGCTCATAGAAATGTTAATGCTGACAGCCATCAAGTAGAAGAAAAAGCAGGATACAATCCTATCAAGAATATGGGGTGGATCCAAACAAGCGCAGCTACCTTGTCAGCTAGTAAGTTCCTGCCCAAGTAATTTCAATGGGATCTGAGTTAAAATTATGGAAAGTCTAGAGAGATGTTCATAAGAATCCATGAGAGCTAAATGTGGGAATAAGGACTGGATTGGACAGGTTAGACCAGAGCTTTCCAAACTTTTCATGTTGGTGACACACTTTTTAGACACAGTAATTCAGTAAGTGGAGGCAGCCCCTCCACCTGAGCCTGGCCTGCTGCTGCTGCCACCACCCTCACCAGAGTTTTCCTTGGCCTGGCACAGTGGCAGAAGAGCAGTCCCGTCACCCAGGCCTGGTCCAAGAGACAGCCCCTCCACCCACTCCATTTGCATGATAAACCTATATACTGCAGCTGACACACTAACATGTTGCGACACACAGTTTGGAAAGCTCTGGGTTAGACTTATTCCTAATATCCCTGTGGGAGTGGTGCCTTTGGCAGCAAAGTTTAAACCAGTGGTAGTCATGTGACCCTCCAGATGTTTTTGGCCTACAACCCCCAAAAGCCCTACTTAGCTACCCAATGGGATTGATAACAAGGGCTATTAGGTGAAAGTGGTTGGACAAAATCTGTAACCAGTGTGGTTCTTTATCCCACAACAGATCAAAAGGAGTGGGGGAGAGGAGACCACTGTACAAACCGGTCTTTGCCAGATCTAGTAGTTTTGCACAATTGTTCTAACTCCTGTTAAGAGTCCAATGTGCAAGCTACAGCACTCAAAATACTTCTCTGCTCATGGCATTTTCCTTCCTGGCCTGATGTTTTCTGATAAATAGGCACTATTCAAACAAGCTAGTTTTCTGCTGTGCTATTAAAATCTACTGAAACCAGTAGAGGATCAACCCTCAGCAAACACCAAGGTCATTCTTCAAAATCTGGGCCTGTGTTTCAGGTAACCTTACAGAATTTTTGAAAGTCTCTTCCCTTCTTAACAGAGCATTAATACATGATGTGGGTCACAACAGAAGTGTGCTTTGGTGTTCTCAGATCTCAGGAAATGGTGCAGAGTCTTAGGGCCTGGATCTTCTCCAATCCTCAGGGCCAGGAGGAGGAGCCTCAGAGCGTGAGTCTTGCCAGCAGCCCAATTTCTTGCAATATTGGATTGGAGGCTCCTACAACTTTGAAAGTGAATTTTTCGGAAGGCTGGACAACCCACTGAGTCATAGCCATCAGTATCATTCTTGTCAGTTTCAGCTACATGTCACAATCTTTGTGGCGGTGGTGGGCTTTCACATCTTCTCTGATGTATGGTGACCTATTGTGGGTTTTTCTTGGCAAGATTTGTTCAGAGGGGGGTTGCTTTTGCCTTCCTCTGAGGCTGTGTGACTTGCCCAAGGTCACCCAGTGGGTTTCCATGGCAAGCAGGGATTCAAACTCCGGTTTCCAGAGTCACAGTCCAACACTCAAACCACACCATGCTGGCTCTCATCACAATCTTACTAGAAAACATATACATTTCTCTCAGTAAGACAAATGCAGAATTTTGATGCAGAAACAAGGAGTCATCTTAAAACTACTTTTTCAGTAAGCTGGGCACAGTGAAAGGGAAGCCAAAATCTCACTGCTACCAACACAGCAAGATTGCCCTAAGGAGTCCTAAGTCTTTGCTTGCCCTCAGCTCCATCAGTTCATTGGAATTGCAGCATGGGGTAGGGGGTTAATGGGAATAAAACTTTTAATCAACATAGCTGCCAATTAAGCCAATTAAAGCTTGCAGTCTAAGGCCCACAGAGCATTTGGGATGCCAGAATTTTGGTGAGTGTTCTCTTTACAAAATCCAGGAACCTGCCATATTGCCACCTCAGCGTTACAATACAGCAGCTGACACAATTGCTGTTAAGTGGTTATGAATAAAATGCCAAACGTTTGGCACCTGTTTAGTTTGTGTGTGGCTTTTACATGCAAGAGCATGAACCCCAGAACAAGGGGGTAGGCTGAATCCTCCATATGACTAGGCTGGGGAGGGGCTGGCCCCTCTGAAATGATCAGGCAAAATTGGACCACCAGGACTCTTGCATAATTGAGCCTGCCCCCTGGGCTTATAAGAAGTGCACTTACATAATCGAGCCTCCTCATATTTTTTAGACAACTATTGTAAATAAGACCTTCTAGGAGTAACAAAGGCTGGCTGCAACCTACAGTCCAGTGGACCCTCAGTATCCACTGGGGTTTGGTTCCAAGGTCTCCCATGGATACCAAAATTCATGAATGCTCAGGTACCTTTATATACAACGTTGCAGTAAAATGCTGCCCCATATATAAAATAGCGAACAACTCAGAAGGTTTGCTATTAGCCATTTAAAAATGTTTCAAGCTATGGTTGGTTTAATCCATAGATGCAGAATCCATGGATACGGAGGGCTGACTGTACTCTATGCACATGTACTTGGGAGTAAACTATACTGAACACATGGAGGAAACTTCTATCAACCATAACTTCCATGATACCTTGGTCAGTTGCTGCCAGCTCACATCTCATCTGTGGGGATATGATATGGGGCGGTGCCCCCAAATGTTTTTATTTACCATGTTAAAGCCCCTTTCCCCAGTTTAAAGAGAACCATTTGGAATTCTTCACAATCTCCTTTTTATCTTCACCACACTCAATAATTTATTATTATTGGCAAAAGTGACCACCTCACTATACATCCTTATTCCAGTTTTGCATCAGAAAATCCTCTATACCTCCAGCTTGGTAGATACGCATGTTTTACATTTTCTTTGGAGAGTATTATGTGTGTGATCCTATTATATTCCAACATTTGTCCTCCACAGCTTTTGCCTTTAAAATAGTATGGTGAAGGGACAGAGGTTTTCACTGTTTCTTAAAAAGCACCTGAACGGAGGCAAAATTAATAATGACCTTCCTGCCAGTGTCGAGCCTTTTGCACAGGCAGTGGTCAGAGAATCAGAGCACTGGGCTTCAGGGTAGAACACCGAGGTCTTGATTCAAATGCTTTGTTGGCTGTGAGGCTCACCAAGTGGCCTGGACTGAGACAGGCCCTCCTTTCCAGGCTTGTTTACTCCATAGATTTGGCAGAAGAAAACACCACTCTCTTTTCAAGGAGGGCAACAGACAGACAGAGAGACAGACAGACAGACAGACAGACATATTTTTTTCAAAAAATAAAGTGAATCCAGATTTAGTCAGTCTTAGAATACACCCACGGAAAACAATGAGACACAGGTTAGTCATGACTAACTTGGATCCCAGTTTTGATAGGTATACTCTAAACGTGAAGAAAACCCGCTTCGTGTGGTGGTTTGAGTGTTGGACTAGGACTCTGGGAGGCCAGGGTTTGAATCCCTGCTGAGTCATGGAAACCGACTTGGTGATCTTGGGCATACTCTCTCAGCCCAAAAAGACAATGGCAAATCTCCTCTGAAAAACTCTTTCCAAGAAAACCCTGTGGGAGGGTTGCCATCAGTTGGGAGTTGATTTGAAGATACACCTTCTTTGGAGATCTTTAAATAGAGGCTGGATGGCCACCTTCCAGGAGTGCTTTAACTGTGTATTCCTGTATGGCCAGGGGCTGGAATTGATGGCACTTGTGGTCTCTTCCAACTCTTATGATTCTATATAAAAGTGGTACTGCTTGCATTTTTGAAGTCTTACTTTGTCTACACAAAGAAAATAGCACCCATCCTCTCTTTTTGAACTTTGAAAGGTTTCTCGCTCATTATCCAACACTGGGGGAAAAAATGCCATCATGGTCTGCACCAAAACTATTACGACTTCGTGTACGACAAAGGCTACTTCTGAAACAGATGGAGGACAACTGGTATAGTTCATATTTTGCATATAAGAAATCCACCTCAGACCAACAGGATTTTCTCCAGGCAGAACTTCAACTGAAGATTGGGATTGTTGCCCATGAAACTGACCCTTGGTGTGGCATGCATTTGCCACAGCAGTGTCAGCTTCCCACTTCAAACTGATTCACTTGTACTTGACTGACTGTAGTATTACAGGAGGCACCCATCATGTTAGATCAGGAGTGGAAGATGTGTGGCACTCTAGATGACAACATCTAGCATCGTTCACCTGACTGTACTAAGGATGATAGGAGTTGCAGTCCAACATGATCTGGAGGATTACACATTCTCCAGCCCTTTCTAGACAAAGGTCATTCTTAGAATACTAAAATTGTATGGCCCACATATATATGAAGCAGCATATCTAATATGTGGCATCTGTGCGTTGAGCAGAAAATCTCAATTCCACTTTCACTGAGATTCCACTTAAAAGAACATGAATTATCCTGCAATCACGTTCATTTAAACGGCTTTAATGCTCAAATGTGAGGACAACTTGAAAGGGCATGGTCTAAAACAACTTGTGTTTATAGAAATTGTCAGAAATACTTGCTGGGCCCCTTTCATTTTGATGGGGTTGCAGTGGGTTATTATCAGAAGTTGAAAGGTCTTGAAGCTTTCGTTTTGAACCCACAGGTGTTCTTTGTACGGTCTATTTTTTAATAAAGTGTATTATTTGTTTTTTTAAATCAGCTCATATTGTGAGTTACCACATCTGTGCTATGTGGTAATGAAACCCAGGGGGAGGTCACAGCAGGAAAGGGGAATTCAGCATGAAGAAAACATCTGGATATTGCTTTGAGATTCACTTGCAGTTTCTTATATTTTATTAAGGGGCAAAGACTGTTATGTTATGACCAGTCATAGCATCCCCCCCCCCCAAAAATAAGCACACAAGCAAGGGGGGGGAGATTTCCCCATCAACAAATTCAGGAATATTTAAGGTTCTCACACCAGCATCTGTTTTCAAAGATTTTAGTAACTAATGTGACAACCTAAGAATATGTGCATGTTTTCTTTTACTGGATGCTAATATATTGCATACTGTGGGACTGTCATGTTTCTTGGCTCTCATTACTAGATAGGCTACCTTCTTAAAACTTAAGACTTAAAAAAAAAAAGTCAATGATGCCCCTGGCAGGAGCACTTGTACCTGTTTCACAGGTCACACAGTTGCCCCATTCTACAGCATGGAAGATTTATGGGTTTGAATGAAAGAACTGCACCTGTGAGCGAAGCACAAAGCAGTTTAGAGGGTGGACTCTACACTGAGTTTAGAAATATGACTAATCTCTTTTAATCTCTCTCCTCCCACCCATCTCCATTAGTAGATTTAACCTTCATGAGTCTCTTGCAAGATACACAGCTCATCCTAAAAAGAAATGAAACTCCATATGACAGTTGCCTCAGCAAGGAATGCTGATGACTAAATATTTAGGAACTATCCCATTAAGAGATCAAAGCAAGCACTTAAAGTGGAGTCATCTGACTGTCCCACAGCTCAAAGACAGCTGCAGCTGAGAACGTTTAGATCTTGGATGGTTTATAAAAGGTTGTTTTCGAACTGCAGCTTCTGAGTAACAAATGGGGATGGCCCACTTGTTCAGGAATATATTATTATTTTTTACTAAAAAAATACTTAATATTTTACGCAATGCACAATATTTCAAGATGGCAATAACAAAAAAAAAAGTGTGGACCTCGAGCAATAGTACTGGTGTTCTTCAAAACAGGAAACTATGTAACTTATCAAGCACTGCAGTTGTTCCCATGGCTTCAAAGTCTTCTTCAAGCTTATGCTGGCCATTGGTTGGAACTACATTGCCCACTTTACGTAAGGCCAGAATAAGGAAAATCAGGATTGGATAGAACCAAGTATACTGTTCGTTAGGATGACGGCTGTTGCTCTGGCTTCCAAACAACTTGCTTTCCAGATCCCTTGCCCAAACAGGTGGTTCCTGTACCCTGCCCTTTGCTTTGTTTGTGCAATGATTCCTCAGCAAGAAACTGTTGTGTGTTTTCAAGCTTTTCCGACTTATAGGGCAGGGCTTTCTTGGCAGAATTTGCCTTTGAGGTTGAGAGAGTGTGACGTGCCCAAGGTCACCCAGTGGGTTTCCATGGCCAAGCAGGGGGTTTTGAACCTGGCTATCTCAGTGTCCTACTCCAACACTCAAACCACTACAACGTGGTAGCTGTCTCCGCAAGAAATGCTGATGACCAAATATTTAGGAACTATCCCATTAAGAGTTCAAAGCAGACACTTTAGCAAAGCAAGTCATCTGGAACAATTCTTATGCAATTACACCCAATGGCTTGATTTCTGCCAAACCACTTTAATTTGTTTTGATTACCTTGCCTACCAAACTTAAACTGGTTCCCATTTCATGATGCTTTAACTTCATTATCATCCATACCCATATTTACAGATTCACTCATCTGGTTTTAAAATTGATGCAAGGCTTCCCTCTTCTAAGAGATTTCTCTGTCTCCTTCTACATTTCTTGTCAAAAGTTCTCAATGCCAAGAACATAAATTCATCTCCTCAGTTGAGACATATTAGCACACACGAAGGCTATGAAATTGTGGTTAAAAAAAATTCCTGTAATATTTATATTTTTGATCTCAACTGTCTGCATTTTCATAATGAGTACCAAAAAACATGAAAGTACAATTTACTATTTACAAGATAGATTTTTTCTTTTTTTTTAAAAAAAAGACATCAGACCATCCTCCCCTATTCCCATTGGGTATTTTATTTTATGTATCATTTGCATCAGGTAATCAACTGAAACACTTCAACAACAGAAAGCTCTCAGCAAAGTAAGGGAAAAAAATGAAGCAATTATCACAAACAGATGTGACAAAATGGTTTTAAATTTGGGAGAGTATTGCACAACTGAATGTGTGTGTGCAGAGAAAGGAAACCAGAGAGGAGTAAGCATCTTCTGTAACATGGATTGTGAAGGGAAAAGGCACTATTTAGCTGTGTGTATTTAAAAAATAATGAGGCACAATCCATGTTCTCAAAAATTACATTCGGTACTGCTTCTGAAATGCTCTATTAGAGAAGCTATAGCTTTGTTTTACAGAATTTAAGCACAAGAAAAATACAAGTGTCTGAACAGACTTTTTTAAAGCAAATCTGCTATAAAAAATCTTGACAACAAGGGCTTCAACTCATAAATAGGTGCCACAGAAGGTCACATAGCTACATGGGCTTAAAATAGGAGATATCCTGGCAACTTATCATTGATTACACTGTCTCTAGTCTGATTTCTAGTAGTCACAAATCACTCCACTTTAAGAGTTAAATTGGCAGTGCATGTTATAGAATCTTTTTAGAAATGCTCTCAGCAGAACAGCTTAGGCATTGTATATGTATCTTTCTTTGTACAAAACAGTTTCAGTACCTTGTGATGAATTTTTTTTTTCAAAAGGTGCACCTTGACTTTTACTTCAATTCCATCCTTATGTAGTACTATTTGACAGCAAAACACAATGAAATTGGTGGGGCCTTACTGCCATGTGGATGAAGCAAGGATTGGAGGGTCTTAAACAGAGACCAATGTTTAGAATGGGAAAGAAGAGGCAGTTGTTCAAATGTCTAAAGGGCAATTCAGATTACAAAAGTGACAACTTTCCCCATGTTATATTTCAGAAGTGATAATACATTTTAGCTCCCATTTCAAATAATTTAAGAAGAACTCAAAGTAGCACGGATATACAATATTTGAACAACTCCATACAAGATGAACACAACGTACAAGCATGTGTTTATAAAAATTCTGCCATTTTGTGTATCAATCCTGGTTTAGAGCAGAAACCAACCACTATCTGGACAAAGCTCTACCTGTTTAGTGTTTCCAAAAAGTTACCAGTAATCAAAATATGCAACAAACATTGTTTAGTCATCAAAAGCATTGTTTTTATAACTGCATGACATGACTTCTGGAACAAAAGTCTGTGAAATCTACTGATCATTCTAAGATCTCCTTTAAAATAATTTAGTAGGGTCACATTTGGGGTATATACGCAACAGAATGCTGGAATCACTCAACAGTAACAGTTGTGGAGTAGTGTGTGTGTGCGCATGCGTGTGTGCACGCGCACCCCCACCCCCACCCCTAAGGGTTTTCTTAGGTAAGGAATACTCAGAGGTGGTTTTGCCAGTGCCTTCCTCTAAAACATAGACTAATATGCATATAGACCAGTTCAGCAATCTGGTGCCTCTATATTTATGGCCCAGTTTCAGAGCCACACACAAAATACACTTGCAAACATAAGCTTCTCATTTATTTCAATGGAAGCAGGAATCCATGTGTCCAATGATGTCAGTCCTCTTCCTTATGAATGGTGCTGCCATCGTAGGTAGGGAGAGGGGCACTCACATCAGTTAATAATTCCCTGGTTCAGGGAAAACACTTATTAAGAATACTGTATGAAGAAGGTTTTAGCAGCTAGGTAAACCATCTGAACACTTGGATGTTCATATATAAAAATATCAGAGAAGGTAACAGTGTTTTTTCCTCTGCCTTCAAACAGTGTTTTTACCTCTGCCCTCAAACCTATAAGTTTCTTTAGTTCAAAGCTGGTAAACTTTTTTTCTGTGAAAGGCTATACTTCCTTGAGAAGGGGGGTGTGTATGATGTCAGAGTCCACATGCCAGCTGTGGGTGGGGCTCAAACTGGCAGTTGATGGGGCCAGAGCCAAACTTTTATCACTCTCATTCTTCCCTGCTGTCTTTTGGACACTCTACCCCTTCTCCTATCTTCCTCCCTCATCTTCCCAATGCAGCAGGTGTTAGGCAGATTCCTCCTGTCAGAGGTCCAACCAGACCATTTTCAGAAGCCTTTTGAATTTAGGCTGAGGGCAGCACTCATCCACCCCTGCTTAAGCCTTACCAATTGCTTCTACTAACTGCACTGTTCAATGTAAGCATTACAAAAATACAGTAAGATCAATTTTACAGACTAATTATCAACAGATTTGGGGACTTCATTTTTCAAAAATACTATTATTCAACGCAAATTTAATATAATAGTGCCTGCTGCTAAGACCTAAGGGGACAAATCTTTCATGATAATCCAGTATATGCTATTGGATTTGGAAAATAAGGAGAGATTGCTGCTTAACTTGGAACCCATTTAGCAGCTTTTGCACATTAATTTTCTCAGCATTGGCTCTCCTTGTCCATTCTTTCCCACCATTTTATTTTCAGAACTTTAACAGCTATATTCAGAAGGGTCTATTAATGGTTTCGAATCAGAGGACTAGATCTACCCCACTTCCACAAGCTTTCACCTGATCAAAGAGTATTACTACTTCTCTACAGGAGAAGAAGAGGTTTATTTTATAGCAGTTAGTTGTGTTTTATAGGGTGCACTGGGGAGGACTTCTAAAACTAAGAGGAGTCCCCTCAGGGGACGCTCCACTTAAAATCATGTAAAGGAAAAAAAAAATCTCCTGAAGAAGTTAAGATAGAACACCAAATGATGGCTTCTCATAATAATTGATCCAGCACCAATCACACATTGTTTGCAAGTGATCACTAATCTAGGATCTAAAACCATATCCTGAAGCTAGTTTACTATACAATATCGCAACAAGTTTTTCACTATGCAGCTTAACATAGGTAACACAAAGCCAGTTTCACCTGAGATGCTGTTTTAAGCCACTGTTTGGGGGAGCATTCAGGGATTGACAGGAAAGATGGAGGAAGAGAGAAACCATACAAACTATGGCTTGTGGATATGTTTAGGACACAATTCATAGCTTGGTACTGTAACTAGATCAGTCCTATGCACTAACATAACAGTTGCTCACACTTAGCTTACATTGCACCCAATTCCCTAGATCCTCTAAGTGAGAAAAATATATGTGAAATACTCACTTGTTCAGAAAACAGGTTTTCAAGTTATTTAGAATAAAGTTGGGTAGAAAATCTACCCATATGTTTTTGGATGAATTATCCTGCGTTTAGAAGAAGGAAAAATTTGGGTGTATGGAACTCTGACACTGCTTCCTGCACTAAATTTTAAAACAGAGGAGGTTTTTCTTGATTCTTGAACTTTCAAAAGTATGTTTTAAAAGCAAGAAAATCCTTTTGGCTGCAGTTAAGATTTGAATAAAGGAAGCACCAAGCAGCAAACCTTCTATCCTGAACAACCTGCAAAAAAAAATCTATCTACCTACCTTCATCTTCAGTTTTGTTCCCCTCCCCTTACCCTGTCCCAGGATAGTAGAAAAAAGTTTGATGAAAGCTGAAGTGTACTTGAGATAATATAGAATGCTGGAGGGTTGAAAAGTAGGAGTTTAGAGACCAAGAGATAAGTGAACAATTGTTGCAAAGAGCAGAGTATTTTAGCCGTGTAGATATAAAGAAACACTGTAGTATCCCAAAGACCTACACCCTGACCAGCCTTTCAAGTAGTGAGATTCAAATAATGGCCACATTCAAACCCTATAAACACTGGGTCCATGTGAAACATAGTTTATCAAGAATGAGCAATGCACTGGCACATCCTGTCTGATCACCCCTACTGTTTGTTTATTGTGACCCATCAATCCAGCAGGAACCCAGATCTCTGGTCTGTTTTCCTCCTGTCAAACCTGAGAATTAACTAAACAACAAACACAAGATTAATTCTCTGGCTTGTCAGGGAGACACCACTCAAGAGTTTCACAATAAACCAGCACATTCTATGAACATGATCACAATTAGCTGGCTCTCACCTGCATGCTGGTTTGTCCACTATAAACCAGAATGCTTTAGAATTCCAGGTTGATACTATGTCCAAACACGACCAATGACCATTTTCTTTAAAATTATTAAGGACTTTCAAACTATGTTGGCATTTGCAAAGCAACACCATGTATAATGAGAGCACATGACATCCTTGGGTAAATAATTCCTCCCTAAAAATTTTTCAATACTGTTGAAATGATCCGATAATGCAAGTCACATTTTCAATTACTTCTGTAAACTTGCTTATGTACTTTAACTGTTTAAATGCCTGCCTTTCATGTTGTAAACATGAACACCTTTATGAGTGCTCTCTTCAAAAACAGTTTGCAAGTGCTTCATGCCAAAAAATGTCAGAGAATAAAGTACAGGTGATTTATTTAAGAAGAGAATACAGTGAGGGATTTTCTTCAAAATATTTTTCTTTCACTACAATGCAATTAAACACTTCTAATTTTTGCCTAATTTCTAACTAAAGTATCACTCCATGTACCTCATAAGGTGGCCTCTGGTCCACAAAAGCTTGTACCATAACAGGTACATTAGTGTTTAAGGTGCTGCAAGACTGTTTGCTTTTTTCAGTTTCTGCTATCTTTTAATATTTTTGCAGGCTCTTTTCACAGTTCTACAATTTTCCAAACAAGTAATAAGAAGAGTGAAACCATCACCAGATACATTATCTTTACCCAACAGTGATGGTACCTGGTAATATTACTTTTTGCAGCTGAATATAACCTAGGAAATTCCATTCATGACTTACAACTAAGCTAAAGCATAAACAGCATGTGCTTAAGAGGAGCACCTGGGCAATATGAGAGTGTATTTCTACATATATCATCCACTTGCTGCCTACTTTGTTTATTACATTGCCAGAGCAATCCTATAGATATTTACATGGGAGTAAAGCCTACTGTGTTCAAAAGGCTTCAGTCTTCGATAACTGTGCACACGATTGCTGCCTGAGTATCCAAAATAAACCTGAATGACAAAGCAATACATCTAACACATGATTAATTTGCACACACTCACTTTGAGGACATGTCCACATAGTGGAGATTACGCCAGAAACAGCCATCAAACTACCTCAGGATTTCTGTACCATGGCACTATCTCAGAGGATCCAGGCTGAAGCTTCAGACATCATTAGCACAGTAATGTTTGAGTCTGCATGTTGGCAAGAACTCACGCCTCTCATTTTTGAGGTACAATCTCAAACTCTCACCCATTCAGTGTAAGAACAGATTCAACAGGCTCACGGCATAGCCATTAGCCTAGATCATCAAGATTTTAGTTGTGCTCTGAGCAGCAACACCTGAGGTTGAACACACTGGCTCACAAGCCTGCTCTAGTTTAAGTAGCCAGTTGGTCCAATAAAAGTTTATTTCATTTTCCTGTACTCATTCATCTGGAGCAACATGGCTACAAAACACGCTGGCTCATGGCAATATAGCAAAAGAACAAAGACTATAAGCAATGGCTGCTAACTGAAAAGAAAAAAAAACTGCTTAGGAAAGCAGTGCTATTTTTAAATCTCTCAAAGAATGGCAAAATAAAGAATACAGTAAATTAAAAGCTTTACTTAACAGTCTCATTACCCTTTTTATAATAAGATCATGTTTTTGGCATTAAAACATTCAGTTATAGACAGTTAACCTCTTTGTGTTTGTATAGCAGATAAATGATTTGGTAAGGTTTCCTTATCAGTACATCTACACTGCACTTCTAATGCTCTACACAATGTGAAGTTTAAAGGCTGAATTTAATGGAAAAAAGAGAAAGAAAAAAACTTCAAACTCTAACATACTTTTTAAAAAAATGGTAAAAAAATGTACAGACAGAGAATTTTAAGTACTCTAGAATTTTTCATAGATTTTGTTGTATCCCTATCTAACCAGGTGCTAAACAACCTCAGGTATATAAGTACTATAAGGTGCTAATCATGGCAAATGCAAGTTTACTGAAGTTAACATAAGGCAGTTCCATGAACACGCTGACGTCAATTTCTTTGTATCTCTCCTGGCCAGGCCACATGCTTCCGTTTTCCTTTTCCTTTAAAGCATGATAAAATGATGCAGATTATGCAGTTTTCTGAAAAGGGGGCTCCTGGACAGACACGCTGTGTATTTAAAGTTGTTGAGGTCAGTGAAGTGCATTTCAGCAATGTCCAAGGGTTAACTCAAAACTGGAATTTCAACAGCAGATGGGACGCTTTACTTCACATACAACAAAATGGGTGCAAAAACACTTTAAACTAGTTACTTGTAACCTTTTGGTCCAAATACATAAAATGTGCATTATTTACAGCGTTTCACTCTTTTTGCAAATGCAATGCTTTAAAACACATTATAAAGCACCTTAGTAAAAATATTCTACAGGTAAAAGTATCTAAGTAGGAAAACCTTAACCATACCACAGCTCACTATTTGAGTCATAATATGGATTCACCAGTAGTTATTTAAAATACAAAGAATCAATGGAACAATGATACAGAATCCACTATTTGTTTTATATTGATGTGCAGGCAAAAGCCAGCTTCTTAAAGAGAGTTTTCCCAACATCAGTTGGAAGTTCAGAGGATATTAATGAAAAACTGCCTTCATTTCTGGCCTTTTGACAGTATCACTATGGAATCTGAATTTTTAAACACACTGATCATCAGTTCTGGATTCTCAAAATGAAAACCCACGTTTACAAATATGGGCAAGTCCAGCTGCAGCATTTCTTAGCAGAACATGATTTAACATTCCAGTGAATGTTATATGATATGAATTTACAAGAACAAAGCACAAGTTTCAGCCAGTTATTAACATTATTCATATGTGTGTACAACTCAAATCTCCACTCTCAGGCTAGGGAACCAAAGCTTCCTCTTCCCAGAAGGTTAAGTAAAATAAGCTGTCTTGTGAATCAAAAAGCACATAAAGGAAACTTTTCATCTTTAAAGTTTCAGCTATACTTGCTATATGGTTGGTTTCTGTAATTATAGGCAGGCTTCTTCAAGTGTAGAGCAGTAGCCTCCTGTTTGAATAGTAAAACAATCTGAAGCTTATATTTTTGAATTATCACCATTATCTAGACAGCAGCCATCTTCTTTGAACAACCTATAGTACATTCTATTGAGCTCAAAAATGAAGTGCCTCAGCTGATTTATCAGCAATGCAGAAGTTGGGGCTGAAAATAAGGATGTGGCCACAAGGTTTAGTCCCTTAACCTAAAGAGATGCACTGTTCTTAGTTCGACTTAGGATAGATCTTTTCATAGAAAAAGTTTTGTGCCAGAATGTATAATTCTCCGTCTTTTTCCCGAACTGCATGTGCTCTGACAAACTGAAATTGCTCCAGTGCAAATTCATAGAACTCATTCTCCATTTTCCATATTTCAGACTGCTGCAGCTTTGCAATGGTTTCTTTTGTGGGGAGTTTCTTCTCTGTTGTCTTCCTAAGATGAGACTTTTTGCCTAAAAGCAAAATATATAGTCGTAATTTCACTATGATTTACAGCCTGATTCCCAGAAGTACACAACATAGACCAGAAAGTTTGTATGCCTGTGTGTAGAGTACTCTTTAGTCAGCAGGTTACTAAATGGGTACATAAAGTGACATAACTTGGGCCAAGATTTATTAAGCCTTTGGGATGGAGAGACTGGAAGCCCCATACTAAGCATAAATGCATTTGCATTAGTGTACTCTCACAGTGCACATTCTTCCCACTGTTTAAAAGGCTTAATTATTGAAACCATAAAGGGGAAGTGTTTGCACAGAGAACTGCATTTCCTCATCACATCCATTTAAGGTATCTGTTTCAATCATGATTAATGCCTATTTGGAAATTCAGTACCATTGATAATAAAGTTAATAAAAAGACAGACCACATAACAATCAGCCAATCTGTTTCACAGAATTCACAGCATGGGAAGAAGTAAGACATCCTGGCCATTTATTGTAAGCATATACCATTAACAATATGCTCACCATATAAACACATACAGTATATACCTTTCCTCTGTCAAAGGGCTACTTAAGTTTCCATCATTCTGTAGCATAACTGAAACAATCCAGAGAGGAAGTGGTTCCATTTTCTATACCAACATTATTTTGGATGCTGATCCAACACCGTACATAAATTTACAGAGAATCCAGCTACACGTCACAGCTTACTAAACTGTCTGCCATTTTGTCAGCATGGTACCTATGACTAATCATTCAAATACATTTTTGATATTCAAAATGCTTGGTAGATAAATCCTATCTGATCCCAAAACTCTTTGGCAGAGTTGGATTTGGCTTGCTTACTGATCTCCTCCCATCTAGTAAGACACATGGCTATTTTTTCACTGAATGAACTCAGATCCATCTCAGAAATAAAGCTTGGGAGTAACTAGCTGTAAACAATGAGTTATTAGGAATTCCCTTTCCCGATGATGACAGTATAACTACATTACATTGTGACTGTAATTTAACAAGGAATAATATTATTTTTTTACCATGTTATATGGACTATTTACTTTTACAAGTGGTAGAGACGGAACATGTTTCAAAGGGTGGTTCATGCTCTCCCCCTCTGTCACGGATATTGAGATGATAACAAGGTAGACAGGAGGGGAATTTGTTCTGTACCACCACAGCAATGGCTTGTTGCATTCAGAATTTTTAAAATTATGCTCTCTTTTAAAAATAATTCTAAAAAACAATTAAAAATAATTATTTTTTACCACCCATTACCATTATAGTTACTAATGAGAAACAGCAAACAGTTACTTTGAAAAATGCAACTATGTCAGTAGCTAACTAAAAATGGGTTGGTGAATCCGACAAGGTCATGACAGAACTGTTTGTTTACTCAGCTATCAGAAGACAGAGCAACAATGGACAAAACAGACATGCACGTGCCAAGAACCAAAAGACGAAGCAGCTAGTGCAACTTCATGTGTGAATATGGGAAGTCAGTATCTCTCAGTTTTCCCCCTGTGGACCACTGTCTTTGGAAAACAGCTTATTCACGTGAGAGTAGGCAACTGGTGGTTAACGGTAGATATTGTTAGACTGCAACTCCCAAGAAAGCTAGCCAGTATAGCTAATAGTGAGGGATGACAGAAGTTGCAGTTCAACAACATCTGGAGTGCCAAAGGCTGCCCTCTCAATCCTAAAACGTAAAGATTTAAAAAGACAGATGATGACCTAGTATACAGCTATTTAAATACCTGTGCGATATAATTCTGTAGCGCCCCTGAAAAAGCGGGGCAAAGCTGCCTCCAGCAACATAATAAAGTCTTCAAGCTCTTCAGTAACTCCCACTAGGAAATATTCATTAATCAAGTTGTATTTGGCTTCTTCCAAAGCCCATCTGCTTCCCACATTCCTAAAATGATAAAAAGTAATTACGGGAAGGTTTTGATGTCTGCCAAGAATTTTGGTTCCCTTCATTTAGATATTCTCACACCAGGCTAAAAGAATGGCTTGGCTGTTATCTTTGCGCAGGCAAGAAAACAAAGTTTCAGCCACACACATTTTTAATTTCCTTTCCTTTTTTCCCCCTATTTCCCACTTTTTGCTCTCTTCATTGCCTAGGTTAGATGTCAAAAGATTTATGGCTCTGATTCCTAACATCTTGATAACACTAATGCCTTCTGCAAGTTTGTTGTGCAACAACTCAATGTGGAAAGTTTTGCTATTGTATTTAAGTTTTCAAGAATATCATAGACACAGCATAAAAACAGAAAAGACACATTTCAGCCAAGCACAGATCTCCTGTACTATAGTAAGTAATATTTGCATTTTGGCAGGACTACTTTATAAGAGGAGAAACAAAAGGAATTTCAGGTTTCTGGAACGGTTAACCATTTACATAATATTTCACACTTTACAAGCACTCATTCATGCTTTCTATCAATAACTATTGTCATCCTCATCCTCATCATCTATTTACGTATTTATCTCCTACACAGAAATATAGTGCAGGAGATCTGTCATACTTGAAGTGGCCTTCAAACACAATATGTTACGGAAATGTTATTTTAATAAAAAATTATCTCACTCTTTTTAATTCCTGCTGATAGGAGTATAACAAGATTTGACTTCAACTACTGAATATGACAATTCAAGTTTTAAACTTCAGTTTCCTCAGAATGTTTTGAAAAGAAATGGTTCAATTGTGATGGACACAAACGTCCATCCATTGTAACCGCTGTTTCCTTAACTAAAAATAGGACCCGCTATAGATTTTGCCTTTTGATTTTTGTTCTGTTTCTGTTTTTATTTTATTTTTTTTCTGGGCAAGAAAAAGAATCTCTTACACAAAGAAGCTTTTGTTCAAGTTATCCAGTCATTAACAGAAGGATTTCAAAAGGAAATCTATGGCTTAGTTTGAAAACGGGTGATGTTCCCCAGCAGCATGTAAAACAATTTTCTTATAGAAACAAAAATACTCTTCTTAATTAAGGTACATTATATTTCCACCCCAAAACTGAAGTTCTGCTATACCTTCTGATTTGTCAAAATTCACATTAATAACACATACGATCTGCAATTTAAGCCAGCTTCATATTCTTACCAACATTCAGAACTGTGGCCACAGAAGAATGGAATTTGAAGCCAGAGTTTCTCAGGGGCACAATCTGAGCCTCCAGCTGCTACACATTCATCAAAGGTCTGGAACAAAGACAAAAACTCAAGGGTGAGCTATCAATTTTCATCTTGCATATCAAACTTCTTAATGTGGTTACACTCCTGAATTAATTTAGGATACAAGTACATTACTTCACAATACATTATGCAGAGACCCTTTTTCACAAACGTGCCTGCAGGCCTCAACCATCCTTCTACTGACTCCTACTTATGGGCACCATATAATGGTCATGCAAAGCTGTGCAGTCTGGCACCTGGCATGCAACTGCTGATGACCAAAAAAGCAATTACTGCAGCAATGTCCTCTGAGAGACATTAGGTATTCACAATTTCCTCAGCATGTTGCATCCATGGCCAGATCAGATCTGATCAGAGCAAGTCAAAATGGCACACCATAGTTTGACTTCTGAAGAGAAGAACTGCCCATCTTAGAAGTATTTAAATTATATTTTGTTTATAGGACATATTTTAAACACTACTTATAGTCTATCTTCTAAACCAAGTCTTCTGAAAATGAGTCATCATGTTACTACTTCAGCAGCTCACACTGGATGCTGAAGCCTTACAAATAAAACCTAACCCACTCGCTGGGCATGTTTCTGGTAGTGTTGGAATGCAACTTTATCAGAGCACAGCAATCAGGCTCAGTATCCAATGGAAATCTTGAATTGCAAGGGAATTCTATTATTCTGGCAAGATACTGCCAGTGTGCACAAATAAACTTACATCAGTACACTACAAACTATGGACTCATAAATGGGCCCACAGCCTTTTTCCTCCCTTGTACAGTGAACTGTACATGAATAATAATAAAGCCTTGAAGAATCACTGTGCACACCTAATTGCAAGAAGACTGGTATATTAAAGTTTAGAGGATGCCAGCCTGTTTAATATGAGAGAGCTCCTAGTTTAACAATAAATCACAATTCTATGAATGCCCTAACCCCAAGTTAATGAACAACAATTCATTGTAACCCAGTCTTTACAGACGTTTTGGCAGTTTAAATACATACTTTTTGTAAATGGAATAAGCACAAACAGAAGGGCCGGGTGTGTGTGTGTGTGTGTGTGTAGGCAATCTTTGACAACTTCCCTCTTCAATGTACCACTCAGACCTACTGCCAAGGATTGTGGGATCCTCCAGAAATGCAAGAAAGATGGAAAAGGACAGAAAGAGAATGTGAAAAATCAAGCTCTTTGATCCCTGTCTCCTGCACACAAACACTCTAGCAGACTCTTCCACTAGGTAAAAGATTCTTGCTTTCGCAAAAGCTTCTTTCTGTGGATGGAAGGATTCATTTTGTTCCATCCCATTGTGTTTGATAAAATTAGCTTTTGAAAATTATACATTTTTTTAAGAAGTGCCATTATAGTTCTGTTATAGTCTGTATAGTAAGGCTAAACAATAAACAAAGACCCGAAGATGTACTTTTACTTTTTTATCCCCTTGCTTTCTCCTTCGGAGTCCGGGCCTATAATCATCACCAAAGCGCAGGAAGTAGTAATAAGAAACCAGCCGTTCTATAGGATCTCTTATGACATTGATGTATATTGGTTTCTTTTTAACACCAAATCTGAAACAGAAAAGATAATCCAATTGACAAATCAAAGCATTTCCTGCATGGTATAAAAGTGGATCTAGGGTCAAGTTTGTTTCAAAAGATGTTTCCAGTTTGCCATATTAAGGCAGTTGGGAGAACAGTGAGATGTAGACAATGCGTTTTAGATTTCAAAGGTCCTACAATATATATGCTTTTGATATTTTTCAAAGAACAATCACCAAACCTTATCCTAATACATTCCATTTTGGTGGGTAACACGCATGTTTAATATTTACTTATATTCATTCAGTTTATTTTGACTAATGACTATTATCAGCTGAGGTCCTGTCTGGTACTTCTACTTCCAACAGATGCAGGCTTTTAAAAATATGCTTTGTAAGAAAGAAGATAACACAGCTGGTGTGACCACAATGACCAGATGGGGGAAAGGTATGAGGACAAGGGAGTTTCTCAGAAATTGCTTTTGCCTTTCTAATAACTTGACTGCTTCACAGAAATTATCATTAAACCTGGTACAAACAGGGAGCTGGAAAACTGATTAACTATTAGCTCAATGTACTAGATCAGAAATCTTGCAAGATTCTGTCTTTACTTTAGTCTTTCTTCCACAGTCTATATGTCAAACATTGTGCCCAATGTTACCACAAAGATTCTAGCACAATTCTTAATAATGTTTTACTTTACATCATTAGCTTCAATGCACCATTCTTAATGCATGTTAGGCACACAACTACATAAAGAACCCCAAAAGAAAGGCTTGTTTTTCTCTGCTCAGTTAACGCCAGTTAAGTACTGCTTAGAGGCCAACACTTTGCTTTGGGAAAGGAACCCCACCTAATTAAAAAAAAATCAGATAGGGTAATTTAGCAAGCTTTCAGCAGTCTCAAATCTTTATCTTCCAGGGAAATAATCAAACACATAGTAGCATAGCAACTGTGGGGAAAGCTAGTTGAACCCTTCTTTAACTTATTTGTAATCAGCCTTCCAACAGTCACGGCCTTATGTTGATGCTGTTCCTGTATAATCAGGATTTTATTTATTTAATAATTTTATTTAATGATTGAGCCTGTTTGGTTTCACAGTTATTTTCATCATCTTCCTCTAGTGGAAACTCCTTCACCTTTATGGAGATGAAGTGTAAATGTGACCACATACAATCACAAGACTTAACATTACAACCAAAAAAGGAGCCCGCTCCTCCTGTTTCCCCAAGCAGAGGTGACAGCTATGCATCACAGAAAGCACAGATGCTGCTAACATAGAGAGGTGAGGCAAACCATTTTCTATCATGTCTCTTACAGCCTACCAGGCAACAAAATATGCCTTACCTCTTTTCATCCATGGTGGATTTAGATGGTTAGTTTCCAAAAGTGAGCCACTAGCCAGAGTAGAACAAGTTGTTCCTTTATGTTTCTCCACATACATTTAGCAAGAACTGCTCCCTAAACACAACCTACTACATAATTATAATGCTTTGAATCTACGTTAACTGCCAAGGCAACATCCTCTGGAAGCCTGACATTTCTAATTTAAGGAGGAGTATTTAGAATTCACAGCCAGAGAGTGCCAGTGTTTTACCAAAACAACAAACTCCAGGATTCCACAGAATGTTGCTACAGTAGTTAAAGAGGGGGGCACAGCACTATAACTGTGTAGTCTAAATGGGCCTTAGGATTCCTTGGTAGTGTTTGATCTCCTCTAAGGACTTCTCTATGATAAATCATCGTCATCAATAACAATATAATAACCTATGCCTGCCTTCCCTAACCTGGCAATCTTTTTGGACTCCATCTCTCAGAATTCCTGATTGCTGGCCGTGCTAGTTTAAGATGATGGGAACAGAAATCCAATACATGTTAACAAATTTATATGAGTGTGTGTGTGTGTGTGTGTGTGTGTGTGTGCGCATACACACACACACTAAATCAAAGCATTATGTCAAAAGATTAAGAATCTTTGCTGAAAAACTAACACATTCAGCTTCAAGAATGCAAGACCACAAGTTATTCTTGTCTAATGCCAAGAGCAAACACAGCATTTTACATTACTGTAATAATGAAAAACCATAAATATAAAAAAGCAAGTGCTTGCAGGGGTGGTGATAGAATAAATCATTTAGGTGAAAGGGTAACAAACCAAAAAAACAAAACAATAATGTGGCCCTGGAGAAAATATGCATATGAATGAAATTTGTAAAATTGCTTAGCTGCCTTTTTTGAGGCAAAACAATTTTGGACTGAAAAGTTACAGCAGCTACAGAATGTTTTAAGCATTATCCTATGAATAATGCATACAGCAGAGTAACACTAACCTAGCAATTCACAAGGTTATTGTTTCATTATGTATTCAACACAAAAGTTTATTCATATAACATTTTGCACTTCTGAATCTAGAAACAGCAAAAAAAGTCTTGTTCAGGTTTCTTGTTTGAGATTCAAGTTTAGCAACTGTTTGTGTCTAACGTTTCATGTAAAAACTTTTCACATGCTGTTGTAGCTTGCAGAACTCTTTCCTCAATATTATAATGCATATGTAAGAAGTTTCTTTATACATTATACAAACCTTCTGATGTCCCAGTTTTTCCCTTATTTATCACAACAGATGCAGCATAACATGATTCCAGATAAAAATAGGAGCTGCTCTCCCTCTCTGAAACTCACTTTCGAACCTATCGTACTTCCAGATTAGTCATGGTTTAATAACGAAGAATCATCCACGAGAAAGGAGCATTTAAGTCATGGGAATCTGGGTGAATATACAGAGTGTTCTCTCATTTTCAATCCTCATTTCATGCTGTTCATGTAATAAGTCACCACTGTAAGAACACATCCTGTCTCTGTCAGGTAGACTATGATCCTACTTAAGACGTGATTTGGATCAAAGATGAGCAGAATCATAGAATGCAGAGTCTTCACTACACTACAGTGTGGTCTACAGAGGAGAAGCCAGTAATGGATACCAATCCCAATAGTTCACTGCTTCTGGTTATGGGGCAGTGAACTGGCTGCTTCTAATTCAGAGCTTCCTGGATGCCTAGATTGACATAAAGTACTAAATAGGTTCTTCTCCAATGACTTCCAGAACTTCTATTTAAACTAGACATCCGGGAATCTCCTGTTCATAGATGGCTTAACAGAAAGAAGGACACACTTCAGTTAAGGCCTAATTTTACCCCTCCAAGCTCATTAGACTGTAACAGCCAATTCACATAAATCAACATTTAAAGAGCCATTTTTTTCTGCTGTTCTCTGATTTCTATTATACAATATGAACACATAATAATCATGTTTGCCAAGAAGCAGGAAGTCTGATAACATTGAATCGATGTTATCAATCCCTGTATGAAGCAAGCCTTAAAACATACCAATTAACCCTTAAAAGAGCTTCTTTCTCTATGAATTTGGCATGCTGAAACAAGAAGTACAAATCTAACAAGTTACAATATTAGCATTAGAGTGCCAGTCATACTGTAGTGGAATGTTTTTGTAAGGACAACTTGCTCAGAAGTATTAGAACACTGTATTACTAACTTAACCTAAACCACCACAGTTTGGTGACGAGGTGTTACCAAGAGTTTAAAACTGCTTGGAAGATGAGGACATTCAAAGATTCTTTAACTACATAAAGGATTAAAACCATCAAGGACAAAAAGAGATCAGTTTCTGTGGTCAGCTGCTCAGCAAGACTGTTCTTTAGAAGGGAGGCTGTGTGGATACATATTAATTGTTCCCTTGAAGTACACAGAAGCTATTAAACTCAGGCAGAAGGATTTCTGAGGGTCCAATTATCAAAACGTGTTACGGTGAAAGGAAACTGCAGAAAAAAGAATGCTTGAATGAGAAGTCAATAACATAGTAGGGGGAGATAAACTTATGCTAAAGCAGGAAAAAAATACATGTTCAGAATTTCATACAGTGTAATTTCTAAGCTTGACCATTAGAGGTCACCAAAATCTAAACTGAGCCGGTGTGATACTTGAACTACAAACAGATGAATCACATGGAAGTTAAAAACACAGACGCTCAAACTGCTTCACAATAAATTGTTCAGTAGCTTACTTTGCAAAATCCAGGAAAGATATATGTCCATGATAGAACCCTGGTTTCATCTCTTTCCAGGAAGTTACGTTCTTCACAAATCGTACCTGTAAGAAAAGGAAGAAAAATATAATATTTAACCAACTACCCCAATGCACAAAATCAGTTATCTGCAATCAGGTGAAAGAAGCTGTTACTATGAGAGGCAACTCAGTGAGTAGGCAAGCTCAACTTATCTAACAAAGCTGTAATGATGAGTTTTTGACATTATCTATAAAGGTGTTTCATACTGAAACCATAATTCCTCAGTGGCACAGACTGCTTCTTATGCATCATTTCAATTGGGGTAGACAACTACTATCCCTCCAGATGTTGTCAAACTGCAGCCCACCAACTCTAGTTTCACAGCCAATGTTGACGCAACATGCATATAAATAAGCTTCCTAGGCTCTATTATGAACACAACACAAATAAACAAAACAAGAGGAAGTCAACTGTGAGATGTACTCTAAAGTTAAAAGTGAGTTATTTCTTTTTGCTGCTGAGAAGATGACTTTAGCTATTAACCATAATGAAAGTTGAGCATTTGGCATAAGTTGAATCTCGCACTTTTGTGAAATAGCTTACTCTGGCCAATATTCTGTTGATACATGGGATCTTACTTGCAAAGCAAATCAGTTTAAAACAAAGAGTATTTTAACCGCAGGATGTTGATTTCACTCTCTCTAACAGCAAATTCAAGTGGCATGTATCATCACCTACATAACAGGCCGAACTTTGCACAACACTAAGAAGTTGCTCAGAGTAACACTGAGGTCTGTGGGTCTGGGGGAGTACTAGAAAGAAGGAAGGAAGGAAGGAAGGAAAGAAAGAAAGAAAGAAAGAAAGAAAGAAAGAAAGAAGAAAGAAAGACGGACAGACGGACAGATAGGTAGATAAGACTAAATAAACCTGAGAAGGCAAAACAAAAAACAGCCCAATGACAACTAAATATGTTGACTATCAGAAGAGAAATGGAAAACCAGCTGAGGAGAGATGGAATGAAGCTATCACCATAAACATGGTCTTGTTGTTGTTGTTGTTGCTGCTGCTGCTGCTGCGGGTTCTAGATATGATTTTCTAAAGACTCAGAAATTTACCAGTTAAATGAGAAGCAAAATTTATTTTGTAACAATTGCTTCACTGTGGGACAGCAGCTGCAATCAGAATGTAAGCCATAGTAAGCCAATGACGTATTTCATTTTCAGCTTCTATCATGTTAGGACAATGCATATAATAATTTAATGCTAGGTAAAAGCATCCAGAAAGGAAACCTTACTTAAACCTAACCCCATATTTCAGTTCCCCTGTGAATCTCCCACTAATTCCAATCTGTTGTTGTGAGGTAAGACAGGCTTTTAGCCTGCCATGCCTATACCTCAGGAAACGCTTACGCAATGTGCCATAAGTGGAAGGTCAATACAGTACATCAGGGTTGATCCAAAAAATGCTTAAAATTCACCTATACAGCTTAATACTTAGCAGAGCTACAAGGCTTTGAATGTGCTTTAAATATGAATTAAAAAGGAAGGGTTGTGACATTCTTCTTGGATGAAAATTTGTGAAAAGTAATCCTAATGTTGAAAAATGGAAGATATAAGTACAGTAATGACAAGAAAAATGTCAAGGATGATAATGTAGATGACACGGAGATATAGCAAGTCCAGTGATTAAGTCACAATCTCTCATATGTCATAGATCCAGCCAATCGACTATTTGCGCTTCATTAAAAATCAAGTACAGTACGCGCAAACACCACAAACCCCCCCCCCCCAAAATGCAGTCCCAGTATGAAGACTGGCAATACTGGTGCTTAATTTTCAGAGGGTGTTCTGTCTTAACTCCCAATTTTCCTTACTCATTCACCCAGTGGCTCAAATATGGTGAAAGAAAAGTCTAAGGAAAATGAACCTGAGCAAAACGTCTGAAACTATCCATATCCATTCTAGAATTTTCTCCCATTTCGTCCAGGAAAAACACTGTCTTAACACTTCCTGCAGCCACAATCCAAAATATCTTAATTGTGAGCGCCACTCATTCTTCTAGTGTCAGTGTTTTTGTCTGTTTCGCTCAGCAACACTTATGAGTAACACTTAACTTGGTACTGCTCCATTTGATGAACAAGACATTTGTGAAAGAGGCTAAGACAGTACACTCATAAGTAATCAATACAATGAACTATAGGTCATGTTTAGCCTTGTGCATATTGCTGGCAAGGTCTTCTACTCCCATTTACAACTTCCATAGAAGAGAGACAGTTATTTAGCATTCCAAATTGAAGATTCTCTGGAATTTAACTTAGAAAGGCCAAAAATGTGAACAACTTTCTACATAAGTATTTTTCCCCAGCACTTTTAGAAAAATAACTGAAAAGCTATTTTTGAACTTCTGGTATTTTAAAGCTGTTTGTGTTTTAAGCTTAGATGAGCTCTGCAGAATTGAAAGAGAGATCAAATGTACTCTGACGGAGAACAAGAAATCCTGCAAGGGAACAACAGAAAATGAATGGTATAAAGATTTCAGTTTTCTTGGCAGCTGGTAGCTTCCACATTTTCTAAAAATCAAAGAAAAACAACCATACAGAACTTTATGGACTCAGCAAAACTAGGAGAAATATGCTTTACAGATACAGAATAAAATAGGTTACAAAATTCTTGGTAGATGGGCCACACGGCATAGTACAGTTTTTGTTATTTAACCATATTCAGTCTCATACTAGTAAGATATGTAGGCAAACTATACTCCAAATATCTGTCGGAGACCAAAGTGAATTACCTGAGGATTCAAAGTGTGATACAGAAATATAATAAACAAATAACATAAATGCAAGCAGTTCCCCCTGGGCAGAGCATCTGTCTCAACAAGGTCTCTCTCAGTCAACAATGGTTCAGCAGGAGAGAGACAGAAACTAGCAGTAAACATTTGGTTTGTTGTTGCAGAAGCTCTATAAGACACAGAAACAATATGCTCCCTGCATGGAAACTTTATATTGATAGGAAAAAAATCCAAGAAGATTTTATAAATAGGCATCCAAACCAAATTAAATCATTGATTTTGGTGGCATACTTTAGGAAAGAAGCAAGACAGCTGAAGGGTCACGAGAGAAGGCCAAAGACTGAGAAATAACTTCAGCCTGGATATGAAGAGCAAAGGAGATGGAGGAATTAACTAATTAAATCCAAAATTTTGTTATTCATCAACAAGGTGAAGTACTACTTTACTGTATTATAACAATAAATGGGGAATTATTAATGAATATGGAAATGGTACAAGAAAAGGAAGGCTCTGGAGGAAGGATATGAAGTTCTCCTTGAAAGCTGAAGTATTGAGAGATCATTCAAGTTTGCTTTGCAACAAATTCTATATACTTTAACTAAATATTATGTATTTTTGTGAAAGTGAACTCAGTGAAGAGCTAAATCTAAACTCAGTGAAGAGCTAAATCTAAACCTTCTTACTCTGCCAAGTTCTAAGCTAAGAATTGTACTGGAAGCAGTATTTCGTTGCTCTCTGCAGAGATTCACATGTTCCCTCATACATAAAATTTCACTACCCACAAAACAAAACACATCCTATAAAATTAAAATAGGTCTTAATGAACATAACTTACCTGATCTTGCAGAGACATAACAGGATTATTTTTGGTTGTGTTGATGTGAAGAACATGGTACTTGTTCCGTGCACAAAGGTCATAAGCAATGTTTGTAAAAGATGTGCTTGCAGTTTTAGGTACTCGATTGTAAATGATCACCACATTTTCATCTTCATCTGGAACTACATCTGATCGGGAGCCATCAATTGTATGACGTTGTTCAATTTCTCGGACTTCATGTTTTGCAATAGCTCTCTCTGTGAAAAGGAACAGAACATGCAAGACATTATTATCAACTGAACCAGTTTTTATATAGTTATCAGAACAAATCTTCCTTAAATGAACTGTGAAAACATGATGACAAGAAACATAAAACTGAAATTTCCATGCAGGGTTAACATGAACAAGAAAAAAAAAGTTTGTCTTCTAAAATACTTTTGCCACAATAATTTCCCCCCTACATCAATCTAAAAATAATTGCTATAAAACATCTAGCACTTTTCAATGATAGATAGATGAAATGATATTGCACATAATATGAATTTTACAGAACATTAGCTACTGACCATTCAGGGTTTAGTCAATTAATTGCAAAGAAGAACTGAAATTTAGATAAAATGGATGTTGTGCTTATTTTAATTAAGCCCACTCCCCTGTGTATGATATTACAATGAATGGCTTTGCAAAATCCAATTAGATATTAATTGCAAGTTTGATAAGAATAGAAATGGAAGCAGCTTATGACATGACCATCATTAAAGGTGCAAAGTGCCAGTCTTGAATACAAAAATGTAACACATGGAAGGGAAAGGCATAACAGAAGCAGTTACAATCCTTTTTGTGAAGAGCAGAGAAATTGGGCCACCATACTTTTGTAGAAGTCTACAACATCCTTCGAAGCAATTGGACTTATCTCAAAGCACAGCCCATGACAGTATTCAACTTAAATGCACCTCTGTGTTTGTACATTGAGCTTGTCACTTCTTGATAGCCTGAAAGTAAATCACCTTCCCTAACTACCACTTACTTGCTGCTGTTTGGTCATACACTTCAACTCCATGTGATCAAAAGGAATAGTACATTCTCCTGGTTGTCCTCCTGTCATGACTATTACAGTTAAGTAACAACCATAATTTAATTAACAATATATACACAGCAACCTTTTTACATATATGAGTTTTGTTTGGTTAGTCTGCAACAAGAATGCAGGGATTCATAACACATTTGGGCAGGGATGGTCAACTAGCAGCTTTCAGCGTGTTTTCATGAGGGTGTGGAAAGCCTGAAGGCAGAGTACAGTAGCTGAAACTATGGCATGATAGAACAGGGAGAACATTCTACAAATGATCAATTTAGAATTCATACAAGAGCTTTCAGTCCTTCTCTTTGAAGACTGCTGGGCAGGGAGGGGCTGAGAGAGCAGTTAGCAGAATGAGGGAAATGTCCCCAACCTACTTTTGGCTTTAAAAAGCCCTATTAAACACTGGGTTAGTTGCCCCTGAAAAAAAAAATGATACGCCCTGAAGGGATGTGATCTGTGACCAAAAGAAAGGAGAGGGTGACCCCATCTTGCATTAGTGGCATCCTCATAAGTCCCAAACGTTTGATGGCTTTATATGTAGCATTTAAACAATGGGAGACACAAAAGAAAGGTGCAAAAAAGGCAAGTTAATGAGATGCACAATGTACATTTCCAAAGTAGCGGTCTGGGTCTTTATGACTACCAGATGCTCAGACTATTAGCATTTGTTTGTTCAGTCTTGCCACTTCTGCTACTTTGCTCAGTTCTTTGTGCTGCATTCTGTGCAAATTATTTAATTTGCTAACTGGAATAATTGTTAACAATATGCATAGATTCAATATTAATTCTCTGCTATTAATTTATACCAGTAATTTAAATCCTTGTACCTAAAGGGTTCTGAAGAAACAAGAATGCCTGAACAAACTCCAGTTTGTTCAAGTGCCCTCCTTGGCCCCATTCACGCTACAGCCTCTTACTATGAACACATTCTTTTTAGCCAAATCTCATACATTAAAGAAGGAAAAAAAGAAAAGAAAACTGCTAGATCAGGCAATCAGAAGTTCAGATATCCTAATTAACGGTTACCTACACAACTTCCTGTCTGTTCCCTTAGGGTATATTCAATATGATCGAGTTTGTAATTACATACTAGCCTTTTATCATAATTTCCAACTAGAATATTCAGATTAACAGAACTGAACTCATGTCAATGGAAAAGGTGCAAGTGATATATGATGCTGCAAGGACAGCACAGCCTTTGCAGGTTAGTTCCAAGATGTAGTGTAAGAGGTTGATTGCAGACAAATCCTGTGTGTGATGATTTTTCTCTTATTCTTCCAATACGTGTATGAATAGCTTTTCCCCCTTTCTGTTGTTAGAAAGGAAATAGATTTCCATCAAGATTTTACAAATTAACGCTGTTGGATACTGGGTAGATGTATGATTTACTCTAGCCTCTTCAAAAGTCTTTTTACTCATTATTCCAGCCCATCCCAACTAATCCTGTTCCTAAAACAATTAACATAAGAATCGCCTTTCCAGATTAGACCAGGGCTCTACTGTGATCAAGTATAGCATATGTTCTGCAAGTGAGCAGCCAAACGCTGTTATAACAAAATAAAACAAAATATGAAGGTGATGCAATAGGTTATCTCTATACACATATTATGGCTATCAGGGCAGTATAAGCAGGCTCAATTTGGTCACTATGGCTAAACAGCCAGGCTTCATGAATCCATCTATTCTAGCCATCTGGAATAGTTAGCCAGTATCTGTGGGTATCCAGTAAAAACATTATCAATGAAATCCCAAGTTTTAAAAATACTTATCAAAAAGCTTCATCCTCCCGAATAAGAATGAAGACCAGGACATAACTATGCATAGCTCTTTATTTATTCATTTATTCATTCAATTTATATCCCATCTTTCTCTTGTGAATGGGACTCAAGGCTCTTGTGCTGCTGAACAAGATTACAGCAAAAGCAGAGGGAGAGAAAAGAATAAGGCTGGTGGTAATGAAATTGCTAACAACTAAGCAGAGTTTCAAAATTTCCCTATGGCATACCAGATGCATGTGAAATTGCTTTTGAAAACTATCTGCATATTTCTTGATCTGACTGCTAGACATCCAGCACTGGATACAACCACCCTGGTATATCTGGACACAAGATGTTACATGTTAAAACTTAGGGTTATAAACAGCTGTTCACCTGGTCACCTGTGGTAATGCCCTCAAGCAAGCAGAAGAGGTCCAAGTGTCTTATCACTCCAAAGAGCTTGCTGCCCTTTCATATCAAACTGAAGCCAGTTAGCTCACCACATTCAGAAGGGTGAATGCTAATTTATCTTTCCAGTTTCCAGCACATCAGAGTGGCGGACATCTCATTTTAAAAAGAGGGCTAGGTTCTAAAAGCAGTGGGTGAAATTCCCAATTCCTCTCTAGAAAGGCAGGCATAAAAGCAGAAAAAACCCCAGTCCAAAACCTCCTTCCACAAACTGCCTTCAGAAGCAAGACCCAACTGCAATTTAAAATTAGGGTTGTTTTCACGAAGCTGTTGATGTGGAAGATACATTCTTCCTTCTTCTTCCACAACTTTCAAGGAGGGGAAAACAACTCTGCACCCACCCTTCAGAAAGTTGTTTGTCCTGTTGTTTCCAGTCTTTTATCTATGGCTAGAGGGGAAAAAGCCCCTCTGACAACTTTTAGAAAACTCCTGTGTTTTACAAACGGAATCATGAAGACAATAAGTAAGACAAATAGTATTTATTATATAATTGTTTATCAAAATACAAATCTTTCCAGCTTATAAGTAAAATAAAAATACATTAGTAAAATCAGCAATAACCTTAGAATTCTTCCGACACAGCAAATGATGTCGGTTGGCAGTGAGGGGGGGACAGCTGCACAAGAGCAGGCTCTGTGGATTACTTGTGAGGGTTGTCTTCGCAGAGTTAAACCACAACAGCAGTAACAGTGGTTATTTCATCTTGTTTTCTTGTTGCCAGACTGGGAGAGATGAAGTGGAGACCAAGGCCAAGAGGGGAAAAGGTTCATCGTATGTGAACAGAAATGTAAGCTGGGGAGGGGTAAGAAGAAGAGGAGGATAACCTAAGCAAGTGGGACAGAGTTATTCCTTGCCCCATATATTTGTAAAGCTGGTTAAAGGTATGAATAAATAACCAAAAAGGAAAAAAACTGATCTATACATGCAAGGAAATGGATGCATTAACACAAATATTTTCAAGTCATAAAGTTCTCTTGCTTCTAGAACTACCACCTTCTTTTCAGTCAGCAAACAACATGCAATTCATATACAAGTATTTTGAAGACCTTGAATGAAAAACGATGACAGGCAATGAGTTTGTTGATGCTGTCAGCTCCTTCAGTAATAATATGTTTCCACTCTATTCTGTCTATGCGTTGAAATTATTTTATTAATACAGAAATTACAGCTCTTACATACTCATCCATCCTCTGACAAAGGATCAGAAATACTATGAAAGAGAGAACAAGGGTAGACGGAGCAAAAAGAATACAATGCCAGATAGAAGAAAGAGGAACAGGAGCATATTTCATTCATATAACATTAACAAATATATGTTTGAAATACATATCTATATTTATATATATAGATAGACACACACACACACACACACACCTGTACCTGTTAACTTTGTACATGTCTGGAATTTCATGTGATTCTGCTTTTTTTTTCTGATTTATGAAAGAGCCTTGTGGCACCTTAAAGATTAATTAATTTATTCTGGCACAGGCATTTGTGACCTACAGCTCACTTCCTCAGATGATTTTTTATTTCTTTTTGAGATGCCTTCTGTTTAATTCTACTTTGTGATGTTGTTTACTGGCTTTCATTTTTCCATTCATGTTTACCTGAAAAAATACTAAATGTAAAAATTAAGCCCAATAAAACCACTATCACAATAACTTTGTTTATTGGAAAGTGAGGAAAATGATCAGTAGCATCAAATGCAGAAAATAAGGAATAGAATAGAAACCAAACATTGGCTGAATATTTAGTATCATTTGAAATGTGGGTGATGGTGGTGGTAAGCAAGTAGATTCCAATCTATTATTTATTTATTCCATTTTCTCAAATGATCCCATTATGGTATACTGTACATGGCTCTCCTGTTCCCCACTCTATCTTCACAACAACCCAATGAGGTAGATTAGATTGAGAAATAATGACTGGCTGAAAGTCACCCAGTGATTTTCATAGCCCAGTAAGAATCTGAACCTGGATCACCCATGTCAGAGTCCTTGGTAATGGAACACTGTTCAAGGCAGATGCTTCTCATATAGTAACTGAGAAATATAAAGCAACTTCAAACTTTTTTCCTCATTATCTTTTCACTACAAGCTCCAGCCTAACAATAGTGTTCCTAACCCTTTTTCTTTTATGCCACCAAACGTGTCACCTCTTGTCTCCATAACTTTTCCTTTTTCTTCTACTTTGTACTCTTATCTTAACACATAGCATAGAGACTTATATGGCTTAAGTGCAAAATGATCACATACGGTAAGATACTGTGCCAGAAGAGCTCACTGTTTATATAATTATCAATATATTTCTACATCTAGAGAAGAAAAAAAAGATCTAATTTTATCTTCAACATTGTATTACACTTGAGAAAAGGAAAACAGAATCATTTTATAAACTTCTTTTTAAATAAAGCAACTAAATGACTAACTTTGCATTAAATTGAGAGCCCCAATTGGAACAATCAATGCTGCAAATCATTCAATGACTACTAAAAAGCTTAGAAAGGAGTTAAAAATCAACTGATTCAATCTCTTGCAAGCTTGGGAAACTGGCATATTACCCCTTTGGAGCAGGTCATAAGGGTAAAAGAAGACCCAGAAGCAGTAAATCAACTTAAAGTGGCCAGGTTTTGCATATAAACACAACAACCAAAGATTTCAACACAGACCACCTAACAGTGGAATGAGGTCCAGGAAAACTCTCTGATCTCACATATTTCTTGGTAGCTTGAGAAGCATTCTCATGGAGGTAAGGCTGAGCAGCTTTCATAAGAATGCCCGTTTTAGGAAAGTCATTCACTTTGCTGTAAACTTTACAGTATAACTGACAGCTGAGAGGGCAGTATTTCAGCTTCAGTAGCTATTTTTCTCTTAGCTACAGCTATACAACATGCAACAAACAGCAAGCAAGCCAAACATGCTTATTTAATTAGGAAGAGGGAGATAATTCATCTAGCAAATACAGATGGCCTTTGCACATTTTAAAACTGGGGACACTCTAATGATGCCACCTTCTTTCTAACAAGCATTTCTTCAGCAAAAATAAAAATACATCCTCTCAAGCAGTGCCTCACTGACCTACCTTCAAGAATAGTTCGCATTCCATCTGTACCATACCTACCCACTCCTTAACAGGATACAGTGGAAAGACTGGATTATCAACTGGAAAATACAATTTTAAACAATCCATTTTTGCTGTATACATCAATTATTTGATGTTCAAAACCCACACATGCTGATGTGCACTGTCCTGTTAATCTCTTTGAAAACTAGAGATGTGAAAGACCAGAAGAAAACTTGAAAAATTCAGAACAAAATTATTCGTTTTCAAAGCGTCTTCTTTTTCAGAAAAATTGGAAAAAATGGATTATGGGATATTTTGTTTTATTTATTTATTTATTTATTTACAACTTGCCCAATCTGGTAAATAGTTTAACTTTTGATAATAATTTTTATTCAAATTTACATTATACATTAAAATCACATTACATCACATTAAACTCATACACCTCACATTGCGTCACACATTCAATTTTACATTTTCAACCTGAAATAGTATGCATTTATATTCTTGTATTCTTCCGTTCTATCATAAAAACATCCTTCTTACTTACTTACTTACTACTATCATCCTTCTTCGATTCATCCTCTCACTCATTTCTTTGCAGTCTACGTTCTCTTCTTGAAAGAACAAAATTTCCTAAAGTTTACTTCCTGGACTTCACCAAGTCCCATTCTTCTTGTATCTATCTAAGTTTCTCTTCTTACTTTCCCCATTCGGGGTATACCCTTTATTTATATTTTATTTTTCCTTTTTTTCTATTCGATGTTGTCTTATTTTTTCCTAACCTTTTATCGGCCTATTTTATGTTCTTATAAACCTTCCATCATTAGTCATAGATTTTGAGAATCCCCATCCCGTATTCATCATTCTTATATCCCTCTTTTACTGTGTATTCGTCTACTATTTTCCACACTTCTTCATGTCCACCTTGCATTCTGCCTTGAATCATTCCTGTTAACCTGTCCATTTCTTTGAATTCTGCCACTTTTATCATCCATTCTTCTATATGTGGTGTATGTTTATTTTTCCATTTCTGTGCGTAAATTAATCTCGCCGCTGTTATCATGTAAAGAATTGCTTTCTAATGTTTTCTCTTGACTTCTTTATCTATTTTTTGTATCATGTTTAATAGGAATAGTTCTGGTATTAGCGGCAGGTTAGTTTGTAAAATTGCCACCATTTTTCCATGAATTTTTTTCCAGAAGGTTTTCGCCTTCTCACATGTCCACCATAAATGAAAATAAGTGCCGTTGTCCTTGCTACATTTCCAACACTTATTGTCTTTTGTTTTATATATCTTATTTAATTTTACCGGGTCCAAATGCCATCTGTAAAGCATTTTGAGGTAATTTTCTTTCAATTTCTGGGCTGCAGTAAATTTATTCGTGTCTTTCCAACTGCTCTCCCATTGTTCAAGTTGAATTTCATAGCCTATATTCTTGGACCATTTTACCATTATTTCTTTTATTTGTTCCGATTCTAATTCTCCTTCCAATATTAATTTATATAGCTTAGATATCGTTTACTTCTTTGATTCAAATATTATTTTTCCAAGTAAGTCTTCTTTCATTACCGATTCAATTCCTTCTAATTTCTTATCCATTAGAAATCTTTCTTTTAATTGTCTATATAAAAACCAGTGGCATTTGAATCCCGCTGCTTCAATTTCTTCTCTTGATTTTAACGTACATTCTTGATTTTGTTTTTCTGTTATTATATTACTATACCGTATCCATTTGTCCTGTGGGTCCTTCCATCTCCCATATAGCGCTTCATGTGGGGACAGCCATTGAGGTATTTTTACGTAATATTTTTTCTTAAATTTCAACCAGATTGTTAACAACACTTTCCTTAGATAGTGGTTCTGAAAGTCTTTGTCTGTTTTATATTTCTCGTACCATATGTACGTGTGCCACCCCATTCGTTTTCCCGCTCCTTCTAAGTTTAATGTTATTTCATCCTGCAGTGTTATCCATTCCTTAATCCAGGTGAGCCCGCTGGCATAATAGTATATTTTCAGGTCAGGTAAATCGAAGCCTCCTTTTTCCGTTTTTTCCGTAAGCAGCTTCCATTTTATTCTGGGTCTTTTGTTTTCCCAAATAAACTTAGACAAATCTTTCTGCCACTCCTTAAAGGGTTTTTCGTTGATAATAATGGGTAAATTTTGAAAAAGAAAATTTAGTCTGGGCAACACATTCATTTTGATTGCGGATATTCTCCCCAAAAATGATAACTTTAAGGAACTCCAATTTTTTAACATTTTTTTTTACTTCCTTCCATGTTGTTTTATAATTATTTTCATATAATTCATTATTTCTCTTTGAGATCTAAATTCCTAAATATTTAATTTTGTGCTCTATTTTGAATCTTGGTTTTTGAGCCAACTCTCTTTCCTCCTCCTTTCTTATATTCTTCGTTATAATTTTAGTTTTTTCTTTATTGATCTTTAGCCCAGCAACTTCTCCGAATTGGTTCAGCTTCTGTAGTAAAACTTCAATACTTATTTCTGGGTTTTCCAGGATGATCAACAAGTCGTCCGCGTATGCTCTCACTCTGTGTTCTTGGTTTTTAATTTTGCATCCTTTTATGTCTAAACCGCTTCTGATTGCATTTATCAAAACCTCTAGTGCTGTTATAAATAAGAGCGGTGACAACGGGCATCCCTGCCTCATCCCTTTCTCTATTCCAAATTGTTTTGTTCTATCTCCGTTAATAATTAATGCTGCTCTTTGATCTTTGTAAATTTCTTTAATCCAGTCCAGGAATGCATTACCAAAGTCCATTTTTTTCAGCACGTCTATCATGAAGTCCCACCTAAGGTTATCGAAAGCTTTTTCAGCATCTATAAAAATCAATGCCAATTTCTTTTCATTATTCTTTTCGTAGTGTTCAATAATATTCAAAATTGTTCTAATATTATTTCTGATCTGTCTTTTGGGGAGAAAGCCGTTTTGATCATTCTGAATCACTTCTTGTAATACTTTCTTCAATCTTTCCGCCAATATGTTTGTAAATATTTTATAATCAATATTGAGAAGTGAGATTGGACAATAGCTTCCTGGGTCTTTTAAATCTTTCCTTTCTTTGGGGATTAATGTAATATTAGCTTCATTCCAGGAATGTGGTTTTCCATTCTCTATAATTTTGTTGAACAGTCTTTCCATGGGACCTCTTAAGAATTCCTGCAGCTTCTTATAATATGTTGCGGAGAGACCGTCCGGTCCTGGTGCTTTTGATGTGTCTAATTTTTTGATTGCATTTGTGATTTCCTTTGCTGTAATCTTCGCGTCCATCATCTGTCTGTGCTCTTCTGTAATTTGCTGTATTTTCTGGTTCGCCAGCTATTCTTATATTTTCTTTTGTATCTTTCCTTGTATTTTCAGGCTATAAAGATTTTTGTAGTACTTATAAAAAGTTTTCTTTATTTCTTCTTAGTTTACTGTTATTTTCCTCCCAGTATTTATTTCCAAAATCAGTCTCTTTTCTCTCTCTTTTCTTAGTTTATAGGCCAGCCATCTCCCCAGCTTATCTGCTTGTTCAAAGTACCTTTGTTTCATCCATGTTAACTTTCTGCTTATTTCGAATTGATTTTCAGCTTTCACCTGTTCTTGTAGAATTTTCAGTTCCAACCGTACTTTTTTATCCATTGGTTTTTCCCTCAATTTTTCTTCTTGTAGTTTTATTTTTTCCAGTAATTCTTGGTGTTTTTCTTGTCTTTTCTTCTTAAATTCCGAGCCTTCCGGGTCTCAATGGCGTCACGATTGGCAGGACAGTGAGCTAGCTCTCACTGTCTTTGCCATCCCGAGCGGACTTGCTGAAACAACACATTCGGCAAAGTGCCCCCCCGGTAAATTTTCTCTTTAGGCTAGAGAACAATTGGGCTCGAATGCCAAGCGAGAGAAGGTCGTAGAGTTCCACGTCCGCTTGGGCAGTAACTGCCATGGCAGCTTAGCGTCGTCTGAGACTTTTTAATCTGAATAGATCAAATTAACAATACAAAATTGAAGATCAGGACATCACTTAAGCCCCAAACACACTTTCTCAAAGACTGGAAGATCGTGCCAATCGTTAAACAACGGAGAGGGGAAGAGGAAACGAGGAGGAGAATCCACGTGGAAGAGAGAGAAGGGAGGTAAGAAATCCCAAGAAAAATAAGACATTAACAGACACTAATAGAATAGACTGAAATAGACTGAAAGTGCCATTAAAAACCAGCGAAGAACGGGGGAGAGAGGGGGAAGAATTTAAGATAAAGAAACAAAGAAACAAAATTCAAGGCTGGCAGAAAAGGAAATCGAGAAACTGGATGAGAGGCGACAGACAAGGAGACAACTGAGTGCAGCTGGAGCTCGCGGCAATGCTTGAGCTCGCTGCTCAACAGAGGCCACAAAGCGCGAAATTATTAGTAAAATATAGAGAGGAAAAGAGGAAAAAGAGGACTGAATAGTAAATTGGGAAAAGTACTTGAGAGAGAGACTAAATAAATAGTTGACTGAATAAATAACAGAGATATTGGAATCTGACGTGTAGCGACGGAATAATAGATAGTACTAGCTTGAGCTCGCGCGAAGAACAGGGACGACGAAGGGAGATCAGCCGGAGAAGAAGCAGCTGAAGCAACTAGAGCTCGCTAGCAAAGATCGTAGAAACAGTAGAAGGCAAAGGAAACAAAGACGGCAAGAACGGAGGGGTGAAAAGACACAATTATGAGACTTATGTATTTAGAAATTAGAGACAGAAAGTGAAATTAAGAAGACTGAAATCTAAAACCGGACTGAGATCTAAGGTAGAGAGACAGAAGAGACCAAAAGAGACAGAAAGACTCAGAAAGAATCAGTAAGATAGCATTTGAAAGCAGCTTGAGCTCACGAGAAAATTGCTGGAGCTCGCTGGAAAATCGGCTCGACTGAAGAAGATTGGCGCGTGAAGAGGCAAAGAACGATCTTGTAAAATAGACCATAAAATTATTTTGAAGGCATAAGACAAACTGGATTAAATTTAAACAACACTTAAAAGATAAAACAACTCATTAATTGGAAATTTTACAGAAAATAATAGAGCTTTAAAGAAATATATATACATAAAATAGATAATTTTTTACAATTATACACAGAAACAGTAGTAAATATAAATATATGTGAGTGCATAATCAGAATATATCATTGATTCAATTAATTTATAATTCATGAAATAGAGCCAAATAGATGTATAGTTGTAAGTCGATATATAGTTGATTTATAAGTGAATTAATTGATTTGATTTATAACTGTTCTATATTTTATATAATTAATTTATAAGTGAATGGATTTATAAGTGAATTAATTGGAATATTAGACTTAAATATTAATTTGTGAGTACTGGGAAAGGACTTAAATTGTGCTAGTTTATAAAATACATATTTGGCGGGGATAAAGGACAGAAGTGCAAGTCAAAATAGAAACTGCAGGGACAGAAGTGACCTTGAATCAGTAAGACGAGAGAAAACAAAGACGGTGCACTTAGAAGAAAATATCTAAGATAAGAAATTACTTTAAAATTAACCCTTGAAGAGACAGTGGGGAAGAGAAGAAGAGGTCTGTCAGCGCCATCTAGTGTGGACTAAGAGGTAATACAAAAAAAAATGGCATCTGGATTAAGGAAGGGAGCTAAAACACAGACCCAAATACAACTGATAGACCCAGCAAGAAGAGCATCAATGGAAATGAGACAACAAATGACTGAAATTCTAATTGAGATTAGAAGTTTAAAACTGGAGATGAGACAGGAAATGAAAGATACAAGGGCCGAAATTAAAGCAGATATTCGGAAGGAAGTGGACTGCATTGTAAAGAGAATGGACAATATGGGCAAAGGCATCAAAACAATGAAAATGGACATCCAAGAGATTCAAGACAAAACAAAACAATTAGAAAAGGAAAAAGAAATTATGACAGAAACTCAAAAACAGGTAGATCTGAGATTAAGACAACAGGAATTGACATATCGAGAGAAGTGCATTAAGTTGAGAGGAACTGGGGAATCCCTGGGAGAATTCATAGAAGAGAAAGTAATCACAGCTCTGGCGAATTACATTGGAATGAAAGAAGAGGACATGGAGAGAGAAATAGATCGCATTTTTAGAGCAAATTCTAGAATTGCAAAAGAGAAGAATTGGCCGAGAGATGTTGTGGTGTGCTTTACAAGGACTAGGATTAAAGAAAGAATACTCCAAACAAATTACGAAAAACAGCTAGTGATTGAAGATAGAATAATAAAAATATTCAAAGATATACCATTTGAAATTTTGAAAAAAAGACAAAAGTACAAATTTCTGACTCAACTCCTGCAAAAATATAAAATTACATATAAATGGGAGAGATTGGAGGGAATATCCTACACGTATAAACAGAAGAGATACAAAATTTCTAACATCACAAGAGCGAAAGAAACTTATGACAAACTGAAAAGAGAGTTGGAAAGGCCAGCAAATCGGAACAATGGGAAAAAACAGGAGGAAGATCAAGGCAGTCAGGAAGAGATATCAGAAGTTGGAAAAGCGGGACAGAACCTGGAAAGAGAAGAGAAAGAGGAAAAAGAAAGTTACCCAGAATCAGAGACAGAACAAGAGGAGGAGGAAGACCCACAGAAGCTTGAATTGGAGATAGAGGACTTATACATGGAGGAAGAAGATATATAAGAGAAAACCAATAGTTGAAAGAGATGGTCTTAAAGATTCTCTCCTGGAATGTAAAAGGTCTGAATTCGAACTATAAAAGAAGGCAAGTTTTCCATTACATAGAGAAAATTAAAACAGATGTGGTTTGTCTGCAGGAGACAAAAATTAGAGAAAAAGATAACAAATATTTGAGAAACCCCAACTTGGGAAAAAGCCACATTTCTGCATCATTAAAGAAGAAAAAAGGGGTCGCCTTATACGTTAATCAGAAATACCCTTCTGAGATGAAATTTCAAGATAAAAAAGGCCACTATCTGGGTGTAGAGATGCAACTCCCAGAAACTAAACTTCTACTGATAGGAATATATTCCCCAACGGAAGAGAAAAGTAAATTCTACAAGAAGCTACAACAGGAGATATTGAAGTACTCAGAGGAGACTAATCAAGGAAATTTTCTACTGTTGGGGGACATGAATGGGGTGATTGATCCCAATAGAGACAGATCAACACCCAGTTCACATGGAAAACAACACGGGAAGCTACCACAATCATTCTTTAAATTAGCAGAAATGATGGCACTACAAGATGTCTGGAGAGGGATACACAAAGATTCCAAAGGATATACATTTTATTCGGACGCCCACAAATCGATGTCGCGGACTGACATGTTTATGATCTCAAAAGGTTTGCAACAAAAGGTAAAGGATATGGAGATACTTCCGAGGACGTTATCCGATCATAACCCTATTCAATTGGAATTAAGAACCGCAAAGAAAGGAATAAGATGGAGGCTTAATGACTATCTCTTTCAAAATGAACACTGCTTGGAAAAGATAAAGGAGGTGATGAAATATTATTTTGAAGAAAATATGACAGAAGAACTAAAGATGAAAACAATCTGGGACGCCAGCAAAGCAGTGCTACATGGGCATTTCATGGGATATTTTGTTTTAGAATGATGAATTAAATGTTTAAAATTAGTGTTTTCATATTAACTGTCCCAAAATCATTTCTAAAAAACTAGTTAAGAGATAAACTAGGTGGAATTTGACGTAAAATAGTATAAGACACTAAACGTCCAGGTCCTGGTTTCACTTTTTCAGTTTATTTTACTGAAATAAATGCATTACGTTTTCCTGACACTATGGAGAACTAGTGGAAGCAAAATTATTTTCTCCATTTTACTAATGCTGACATTTTCTTGTTTTTGCTTGTTTGTTTGTTTTGCCCACTGCACAAATTGGCAAAACCAAAGAGGTTCTTTATTTACAGTTCAGAGCCTTGTAGCAAAATTTTCAAAAAAGTGTTTCATTTCTACTTCTATTCTGAATAAAGTGGACTTTTAATAAATCAAATGTAATGCTTTTATGCCAAAATTACACATAATCAATTTTATGTTCCTAAAGAAACAAAATGACTTTCAGTCTATAAAGTGAAGTTAATATTGCATTTTTCTGAACATTTCTGGCTTCAAAATTTTCAGATATTTTAGAAAGAAGCTATTTTAGAAGGCAGATTGTGATTCATTCAGATTTTGTGTTTTTTGCAATAGCTGGTAGTTATATCCAATGTAACATCTCTGGGAAAAGTAAAAGACATTGCACTCTTCCATGAGTTCTATGTTCCAGCAGCAGAAGTCACATACACTGTAGGAGAACCAGAGCAGCTAGCACAATAATACCTAGAATACCAAAACTGTAATAATTTGAGAAAGTAAATGCAATGGATTTGTGCAATGGATTACACAAGTGGATTCGAAGTACTTGAACAAAGAACATGGGGTTTCTGAAATCAGTAGAAGTTTTGTATCAGTGGAATGAGACCTCGAGAGAGAGAGAGAGAGAGAGAGAGAGAGAGAGAGAGAGACAGACAGACAGACAGACAGACAGACAGAGAATGTGCCTTCAAGTTGCCTGTCAACTCATGGCAACCCCAGCAATTTCATAGGGTTTTCTTAGGCAAAGAATATGCAAGAGATGGTTTTGCTAGTTCGCTCCTCTGAAATATAGCCTGTAGCACCTTGTATTTGTTGGCAGTCTTCCATCCAAGTACTAACCAGGGCTGAGCTTTCTTAGCTTCCTAGACCACATAAGCCCTGGTGCTTTTAGAATGCTTAGCCAGTTACCTCTGAGTACCATCCTAAAGTGTCTAATGCTTTGTTCACTGTTAAATTGGACTAAACTAATAAATTAAAATTTAACTAATTCAAAATACATTGGATAGTATTCTTACGTTCTAGGCTTGTATTCTCCACAAACATTTAACTGTGAAGAACAGGTTGCTTAGGTCCAGTTACAGTTCTTCAACTAGTCATCTGTGCATTCACAGAAATGGTAACTGAACATGTCAGAGTTCTCTGAGCAACATTATGCCAGTTCAAGAATATGCACCTAATGTATTACTGTTGCAACAAGAGATAACACTGACACATCTGCACAGTGCTTCTGACATCAATCATTTTGATTTTCAGTCAGCCCAACAGTCCCCTAAAGCTGTTCAACAGGAATAATTTCTGAATATAGTGTCAAGTAATTTAATATAATATTTTATCTTAAATGTTATTTGATATAACATTTAAATATTTCATAATTTTATTTATTCAGTAGGCAAATGCTCTACCTTTATTGGTTTAACACACCACACTTTTACATTAATGTTGTTCTCCCCAGATTACATTCCTCTCACCAGTCGCTTCATTCCAAGGTTACAATATGAATGACTTGTTGCCACCTTAACACTGCTCACAAGCTAAGAGCTTAGGTAACCAGATTATGAGCAGGCTACATGTGTGAATAGTAACAGAAGTACAAAACCTGTGGGTATGGTGATGAGGTGCCAAGTTCAACTGGGGGACAAAGACAGGAGGAAAGATATTGCCTAAAGCTAATTTGAACAGGCAACCACATGAATAGTGGATGAACTTATTGCAATGAAGTGTGATGCTGGCTGGGAACCAGAAAGGAGATGCGATAAAACTGCCAAGAGGGCCCTCATGAGGCTGGGGTATTAACTAGTGTTATAATATGTGTAAAGTGCCAGGAAACCATTGTCTTCATCCAACCCACTGTTGATGGACTGGAGTCCGTGGACATATTCCAATTCCACTGTTTCTCTCTCCAGTCTTCCTTTCTAGTTGTTTTATTCAAGGACTGCTCTTCTGAGGTCCAAGGTTAGCTGACAAACAGCAAAGAACCTTCAGTCCTTCAGACTAAAGAGACTGGTGTGGTGGAACCATGCCTGTTTCAAAGCAGCAACTGCTTGGTTACATTCTAAGTTCCTATAAATAAAAATTGGCTTTAAGAGTCTATTTTACTGCAACAAAACAAGACTGATTGTAGGTGTTTACATCTCCCTATATGCATTAGAAATGATTCCATTTAAAATAATCAGTGCCTAAAATGTATTAATCTGAGGATAAGGGTGAACTGATAAAATGAATAAAATACTAAAATCATACTCTTTACCAGTGTTACATGTTTAGATTCTGTGAGTGTTAGCATATGGCAAAACTTGAGTAAAATGGTGTTTTGCTTCCCATTCAGCATCACTTGATCCTTTAAAAGACCATTTTTAAAATCTCATAAAAAGAGATAATCTGCAGCATATCTGCTCAGAATAGTGTTGGATTAATAATAAAGATGATGGGATTTCAGCTATTTCCAGGTTCCCAGAATGTGCTAAGGCTGGAAGTCATGCAATGTAAAAATTTAGAAGTAATTTTATGAACTATGAAAGATATTCACCCTTTCAGCCCTCGAGTGAACTTAGTGGACAGATTAAACTGGCAAAAAGAACACAGGCAATAATTTCAGGTGTAATACAAACAAAATACTAATGAAGAGACAATTCCTCATTCTTCTGTGATTTCCAGATTAGGTTTTCTTTTTAGTTGTCAGATGTTGATGATTATCATCATCACTGTCGTCGACATCATCATCATCATCATCATCATCATCATCCACCCCCATGTTCTGCCCAGGCCTAGAACTCAAAGCAGCTTATACAAGTAAAACAGATAAAAGCTCGTATCATTAAAAACATACTCAAGTTAAAATACAATTAAACTATCAATAGAATTAAAAGCAATTTAAAAATATACACATTGTAATTTAAAAAATACAGACAACACAGCATGTTATTAAAGCCATTGCCCTAAAATAAGCCCCCTCAAAACCTACTGAAACAACAACAGTCTTCCCCTGCTTCCAAAAGAACCAGTCTAGCCTTTATAGGACAAGGGTTCCAAAGCCAGTACCAATTCAATTTTTGTTTCACTTTTATTTCATTCTTCACAGTCAACTTCCCCACTTCCATACATGCAGGTATCACTCAGCTATGGAGCAGCACAAGTAATTTAACATCGAGTTGTAGACAGAACAGGCACAGACTGCACTGAGCACTGAATTAAATGCTATTCTTCAGCACTGTCTGTGCTTGAAGCAAAATTAATTTGTACATGTTTACTATTTGTGGACCCCACTGTGTTCATATTAATAATTTATCTCCAGAAATTGTGGACAGATACGGTCAAGTTCTTTTCTGTTTTCTAATGTTACAGTATTGTGTCAGACATTCTTCGAAGAGAAGGATGGAACAAGAAGATACTAGGTTCAGAAACCCTTGCATGAACATATGCCTACAAATTACACTAGGGTACAGATCAACTATTGTGTACACACATAAATTATACATGTAGTTGAATGGACCACATGAATACTCCAGATTCGGACTGACTCAGCAAGCAATCTTTTCAGTGGCACCACAGTAAACATATTCATGTAAAACCTCAAAGGGGAGGATCTCAAAAACATTTATATATGCATGCACAGGTGCATACATACACACCATTAGACACTGTGCCTGTAAAAACATAAAGGTGTACCCTTCAGAAAAGTATATGTCAAAGAAATTTCAACACAACTCCTGAGAAAACTTCCTAAAGATGTAGAAACTAAGGTGCAACATCTGCAGAACCCAAATTTTCTGATTCTTTTATTTTACAAGCTTTACTATGAAGATGCCAGTAGGTAAGTACACTTATACTTTCTGCTAAATAGTTTGCAGGTTTCCTGAAAAGTACTGTACAAATGCTATTGTTTCAAAGCAAAAACAAATGCAGCTTGTTTAGAAAGGAATAGCCTTACTTCAAGATATGTAGATGTCAAGCTTATGTACTAGAAAATATCCAGTACATGTTATTAAATTAATGTGATGAATAAACAGAAGTTCCACTACTATATTTATGAAGTAATTTCAATTCACCACTGTAACTATCTTTGCATCAGATAGCATGCTGAGGCCCTCTTATACAGTTGTCAAGCAACTGGCTAGCCAATGTACTACCACTGTAGCATCATGCCTCTATACAGTTATATGAAACCATCACCACCTGGAACCTCTTCAACATCCATCTTTGCATGATGCCATCATATTTTTCCAAAGCAGTTCATCACATCAATATCATAACTTCACATTTCAGGCACCTGTTACATATAATGATGAAATGGTTCCACCAAGGACCAAAGAGTGTTCTGCATTCTTTTGAGTCCCAAACACAGATACAAAAGCCTAGACAACAGCACAAATGTTACTTACTGTATTTGCTGGCGTATTAGATGCACTGGCATATAAGATGCACCCCACTTTTCAAGGGGTATCTTTCAGGAAATTTTTTTTTAATTCTCTGGTGATCAAAATGCATAGGAAAGGAGGGGAAGGAAAAGCATGCTGCACTAGGAGAGGAGGTGAATGAAAAGCATGCTGCACCACCACTCCTCTCTTCCTGTTTGCTTGGGCAGAAACTCCTGGCAGAGTCAAAATGCACAGGAGAGGAGGGGAATGAAAAGAGTGATGTACCAGGAGAGGAGAGGAATGAAAAGAGTGCTGCATCACCATCCCTCCCTTCCTGTTTTGCTTGAGCAGAAATTCCTGGTAGAATCAAAATGCACAAGAGAGGAGGGGAAGGTAAGAAGAAACTATAGAAACATCTACCTACGTTCCTATAGATCAAGGCTTCCACTACCTCCTCCCTTCTTGTTTTGCTTGGGTGGGAAGAACGCCTTTCACTCTCCCCCCTCCCTTCTCCCTTTTTAGCATTACCGTGTTTGCTGGTATATAAGACACACCCATTTTCAGAGGCTATTTTTTAGGAAAAAAGTATGTCTTATGCACCAGCAAATACAGTACTTTTATTTACTTTTGAATTACTTTTACTTATTTTTGAATTAAACGTCACTGAGATTAGCTGTTAATCATTACCAGGGTATGTGTAACTGCTCTAAATGGTAGTGATTGAAGACTGTCATATATTCTCTGTCACACTGTGTCTTTTGCCACATCACCTGCCTGCCTGTGTCAAGCTGACCAAGTACAGTACTACTGGAACTAAAGTAAGTGTGTGGGGAGGAAATCAGAGGTACATAATCAGACAGATTGACAAGATGAGAAAGAAAAAAGAAAGAGAAGAGAAAGAAAAAATGCTCAACAGACCGTTAGACAGGAGACGAACATTGAGCAGGCCTGGGGAAAAATGGAGATGGGGGAGAGAGAAGATTCCTGCACAACTACAACCTGTAGTTCTCCCCTAAGGTTTCCCACATGGGAATGAAATCTGAACAGTGCTCACTTTCAGATGCTATTTAGGATTTACTTTTTGAGTAGCCTCCAACACGAAAAAAGCCACACTCCCCACAGGTTCAGAATTGTACTTGTCACTGTTTGTATATTCAGAATTGGTCTCATCTCAAGCGTTCCCTGCACTGGTCCACCAACTCTTGCTTTTGTTACAAACAGCACTGATGCAACATGAGGAATCTGCATGGGACCTACCCCTGTGCAATCTAACAAAACCATTAAAAATGAAACCCAGATTTACAAGCTCTGCTTGCAGTAGCCACAGAGCTGCAGTGAAGAAACAAAACAGAAACACGAATGTATTGCTGTAACTTTATAGTTACTTTTAGATTGATGAAAACACTGATGAGATAAAAGGTTGCTGCCAAGACTGACTTATTTGGAGAGGTATCTGTAAATAAGGCATACAAATGTGTTGGAAAGTGCCTTTACTCCATGAAAAAGAGCACTTGTATGGCCCTTCCACTTGCCCTACAGCTTGTTCAAATTCTTCCACAAGCAAGAACATGGAAAACTACCACAGAACCTTTTAGCAACATAAAAATTCTCATATTCCTACTAGGACAAGTGTTTATGGAACAGCAACCTGGTGGCAGACTTTGCTTCCGATCTTTTTTGTTTCTGAAATTCAACCTGATGAAATCAGACTCCATCAAGAAACAAACTACTCTGGACCACATTAAGACCTCCAACACTCTAGCAGCTAGTTTCACATTAAATTCTAACGTGCCCCTTACAGAAATCATTAATGACTGTTGTAGTCACTTTACTATAAATAGCATTAGGCTAATGAACCAGTGTTTACCAACAACATCCAATGTGTTTATTTTCTCCAACAGCAAATAAAAACATCTTTAGAAGAAAACACAAATACCAATGACGATAGCCTATACACAGAATTATTTTCACACTCCAACAAACACACCTGGTGCTCTGTGCTACTGGTAGGCAAAGTCAGCTAAGATAACTCCAGCTGGGCTTTGATATCATTAAATACAATCTAATGCAGCAGCTGTCTGAAAATTAGAGCTAGTGATGCTGAAAACTTGCTAGTGTTTCATTAGCATCGGATAATCCACTCAAAAAATCACTTCTGGGTAACTCTAAGGTAGTAAGGGTATGCCATACTCTATGAAAAGGTGTTAAATACTTTAACTTAAAATGCTAAATGAGAAATCACTCTTGATGCTAATATTTGTTGTGATAAGTAGTATCTTAAGAGTAGTACTGTAGTTTCTTGTACATTCTCTTTTGTACAACAAATCCATGGAACAGTCGCATTTTCCAGTAAATGCTGCTCTTTGAGTTGCTATCCATCCAGTCCTACACATGGGACTGCAAACGTCCAAGGTGAGATATAGGTCCGTAGGAAGTCTAAGAGGTACACCCCTCCTCTAGATATTCCTGCTTAGTTTCATGTCTGACAGTTTCCAGAATTTATGGTGTTATGACAGAAACAGTAACTAATTTGTTGTTTAATCGGTACATTTACATATATTGCATGGTGATTGTTACTACGCAATGTATAGCCCCCTTCTTTTCCTACATACCGATTCTAATCAAGTCTAAAAAGTCGATTAAGTGTTTTGTGCCCAAATGATAGAATGTGTCAATGACTGGAGGCAAAATTACTTCTCATTCTTGCTGATATCTATGTTTCACAGTAGGAATCATGACCCTTGAGAAATACAATTGTGAAATCACTAAGCATGGATATTAAATACCTGCCTCCAGCACTACGCTGAGTATGGCCACCTGATTAATCTTTCCTGATAACTATGTCATTCACAACGCATGGATATGCTGAACCAGTGTTCCTTTCAGTAGGTAATACGGTTGGTCCTCCACTTTCATAGGAGTTAGGGTTGCAGGAACAATGTGAAAGTAGAAAAACTGAATATTTCTAGGCCCTCAAACCATATTTAGCATACAAAACAGTACTGATACTGGTGGGGTGGCTGGAGCCAACTGCACATGGATTCCCTCATACACTCAAACTTACTCAGGAGGGGTGGAGGGATGGGATTGGGGAGCAGGAGGGGGGAGCGGATGTTGAGCAGGTCTGTGGGATGGAGAGAAGGAGTGCTGCCATCGTAACAGCAGGCACTGTAGCCCCTTCCCATTGCCTTTGCCCTCCTCCAGCTGCTGCCACCACCCTGCCCCTGGAGCTCCCCTCCCCCTCATCATGCTCCCCCATCCACCCTGGAGACCCACACAAAACCTGCTCTCTCTCTTCACACTTTCCTCATCCCATCCACTTTGCCACTCCTACTCGAGTGACTGGGCAAGGGAATACAAAAGCGCTCCTTCCTCCCACTCCCTTCTCCCTGCCTGCCTGGAAGCATGAGGGAAAACAAATGTGTGCCCTCCCTCCTCATACTCCCCCCATCCCAACCCCTTCCCTCCTGTCCATGTGAATGAGTGGACAAGGGAACATGCAGGTAGCTGGGCCCAGCTACCTTGCCTGATCCATTTCCTTCCAGCGACCAAAGAGTTGACCCACTGACTAAGCCTGACTTGACTTGAACACAACTCAAGGTGGACACAGGTATTATTGAAGTTCCTATTAAAAATGTCATAGGGCAGCAGCAGAGTACACAGCAAATAACCCAAGAATAATCAAATATGAGAATCAAACTAGCAAATATGGAGGGAAGACTGTAGTCTATTTGCATCGAAGCCCTGTGTGGAATGTAAAAACAGAATTTTATAGCTACTAGCTCTTAAGCTTGAAAGGAAAATTAGCCAACCACACACACAGCACTCAGTGTGCAGCAAGAACTTGGCTGGTAGGCATTATTACTCACTACAGGCAAACAGGCCAGGTACTGAATTAGGAGCCAAGAACTATTATATTTTAAATTCAGAGAAGAGTTTTGCTGGAAGGGAGGGGTTGTTCTTAGCATTAAAATATGTAATGCCACCCACAAACAAGTTATCCTACTTCCTGATTCCAGGAATAAAGGGCAAATTCATAAGATTTCTGAAACATCCTCTACTGTGGTAACAGAAAGCTAAACAACTATTGCTTAATGATCTGATGTGAGCCTACACCTCCGAAATGAGTTATCATCCAGGGTCTCTATCAGCCCCCGCTCATTATTGGCATTTAGAAAATCTATGAAACTCCATTTCTTTTCTTCTTGCCTTTTTTTTTTTTTTTGCTACTATGTTGTGTTAGATTTTAATCTTCTAATTATGCAAATTCTAGATATGCAGATAAAATATATTGGCCTGGCCTTGATGTCTGTTATATTGACTGTGCTTATTGTTTTTTTTAGTTTTTTTGTAGTATTATTATATGGGGTTTTATTATATAAGCCACTTTGGAAAGGCTGAAAGATGGCCTATAAATAATTTAAATACACCAAATAAATCTGGAAGCCATGTTTTTTTCCCTTTACTTACTTTAGTTAATGTGCAGCTTCTCCAAAAGGCCTCATAGCCACATACTTCAGTTTGGATACATCATTCAGATACAAGACAACTACGGTACAGGTTACATCGTACCCAGTTATACGTACCTCTTATTATCTTCCCTTTCCCCTGTCCCAGCTTTCTTTTTCTCCATTCCCTCATTCACAAAGTAAATGCGGCAGCCTTTTGCCACAAAACTGCCAGAATCTCAGAGCACCCAGTATAAAGCCAATACAATATTTTTTTAAAAAAAAAAATCACTCCCCAAACAACAGATGAACCTGATCAAAGAACACATTAGTAATGAGAAAAGAGTTCAGAAAATATTACTGTATCCAATGCTGACAGGTCTCACGGGAGGCAAGATTTTGTTATTTCACAAATGGATAGTACCCCAAAACGGAAAGGATTCAAAGAGCAATACTTCAGATATGTATATGAAATTCATCTGTAAAGTACTCCAGCTGGGAACAGTGAGTGGATGTTCACAAGCTTCTGGGATTTAATCCCGTTCCATGCCAGATTAAGCTTCTAATTAAAACAGTCTTCCCTGTCTGCATAAGATAATACTTTTGGCTGAAAACCAGTTCTCCTCACAGACACAAAGAGAGAAGTCATTTGAATTCAGCTTGACCAAAATATAAACATTAAATGCCCCAACTGTATTTTGGCAGGCACACTGTTTATCCCCACATAGAGAATAATGCAGAATATGACAACTCACGGAGACCATATGGAATGTCAAATCTCATTTTAAAAGCCAACATAGTTGTAGTTTTGTCTCCCTCCCCCCCTCACACACACACACATACAAACACACACAAAATAGGTGCTCTGCAACATAGAGATTAAACTTCAGTATCCCACCTTGTCATCAGCTCACTCCTATGCACCTTCAGTTCCTTCTTACTACTTGTTTTTTCTTTCTCCTCTTGCTACAACATTGCTTTTTTACTCTCCAAATTCTCCCAAAGGAGAGTTCAGAAAAAGCACTCATATGCAGTATACGCACATCTAATTTTAGAAATTCTGGTAGGTCTTTAATTATAGTCTTGAAATCCAAGTAGAATTCAGTGTTCTACTTTAATACTGAAATGTTTTAATTTCTTAGTAATCTCCTTTGCCACTTGCTTAAAAATGGGGAAAATGACATAAAACATACAAGCTTAGGAACACAGGAAACTGCCTTACAGCAAGTTAAACGATCCAGTTAGCCTAGTAATGTCTGCACTAGAAGTGGGCACCATGTAGCTCATAGCCTTCAGGCAGCCCAGCAAGGCCCATTTAAGGTCCTCACACCTCTTCCCTCCCCAACATACCACTACAGTGCAGCAGCAAACTACACCACTGAATTTCAGTCCTTTTAAACAAGCAAAAGACGCCATCAAGATTCAGCAGCACATGAAGAAAACATATTTAAAGAAATAAAAGACATATTTCATGCCTGTTATAAGACTGTGAAGAACCAATTAAGCTGTTTGGGGAGTTCTTTCCCTATTATGGGATTTTCAGGCAATTTCCACACTACACTGTTACACTGCTGTTACTCAATTTTCAACATCCTGTGGAATTCTAGGGTTTATAGCTTACTGAAGCCAAAGAGCTCTTGGGCTGAAAATTCTACATGCCCCTCCCTAAAGTGCAAACCCCAGAATTCCACAGGATGTTGAAAGTGGGATTATAGAACTGTAACAGTGCAGTGCAGAAATGGCCTCAGTTTCATGTGAAGCTACATGGAGCACGCAACAGTGAGCCTTTAAGTATACTTCTGATTCAAATTACTCTGAATGCTTATAAAGAGAAGCACATGAAAAATGTCAACTGTTGCTAGATGAATCTGAGCTAACAGACTGTACAACAGGGCTGACCAAAAGTGCAGCTCATGGACTACATGTAGAGAACAAGCTCTCCTCTCCCATTTTTTTTTTAAAACAAAAATGTCCCCAAAAGTTGTACAGCTAGGTGATTTCCAATGGTTGGCAGGCGCATTAACCCCTCCATGGAACATCAGAGGCTTGCACCCCCATCCCCCCAAAATGTTTAAACATTAAAAAGAAATGCCCCATGAACTGGGGGGGGGGGGCTACTCTACCATGCATTAGGATTCTCTTGAACTTTTTTAGACTTTTTTTTTAAATCAGGAAGGAAACTGCAAGTTGACTTTTGAGTTATCTCTTGGTTTAAAATGAATCTGAAACAAATCACTGTGAAGTCACCCATCTTGCAGGGTCCTGTTTCCCTCCCTTCAAAAAAAAATGTTAGGAAAAAAAATAGGCGCTGGGAGAGTGAGGTCCTTGGAAGTCCCAAGGAAGTCAATGCAGCTCCCCAAACCCTGGCAGTTGTCCACTCCTGCTATAGTGGTTAGATGTCAGGATACAATAAATCCTTCTGGCAGCTTGATAATAGAAATTCTGTTAATTTTGTTAATCTGTTACTAAAGCACCTTGCTTTAGTACCTCATGTTCTGCAAGTTGTAGCTAAGAAGGTTATCTCCTCTCCAATTCTAGTAATATTCTAAAGACACAGTTCTTTGAGAATTCTTTGAAATTAGTAACAAGCAGGACTTCCAATTTCATACTATCAGCCCTCTTTATAGATTACAAGTTCTGCTTTGACACTTAGCCTTGAACACTCACACAGCTAAAGTTAATGTTGTTACCTGCCAGTAACAAGTTGTTTTATTTTTTTAACTGCAAATATATTTTGTTTATTCTACCTCCAGTTTAAAAAAGGAAACCAAAGTATCTGTTGTATGGCTATTTCCAAAGGAGCCATGTTAGTCAGTTGCAGCAAATGCAACAGAGTATTTTGTTGAACCTAAACACAAAAGAGGGCAAGTGTAGCAGGCATGGGGGCTGCACTACTCCGTTTTTCATCCCCTGGAAGTGATCACAAATCTACTGCTTTCCACTATTGAGTTTTTCAGCCAATTTTTTGGCTGGTTTGAGGTTGTAGAGGTGGGACCGGGGTGTGTTTGAAGCTAAAGCACTATTCCAGCAGCAGTGGTCACTTTGGAGAGGTTTTTTTTTTCCTCCCCAAAATAATTCTTTTAGGAGGCTCAAGGTTTGAGAGGATTGCAAAAAGGATCTGAATGGCTGCCTACACTTTCCCCACCCCACCTTGAAAAGTAATAAATTTACTGCCGCACAAATGTTTGTGAATAATGTGGACAAAACAGCCAAAAATGCTTATCTCATTATACATTTGTAAAATTTAAGGTGCCAGAAGACTCTTTCCTGATGATACAGCTACTAACTTCTTTTCATTAACATACCATTCATTTATATTTTACAGAAAAATCCTGATTGTGAATTTATTAAGACTCCTGAGCTTATCTTCATTTTACAGATTGAGAAATAATACAACCAATGTCAAACAGATTGGCAGAGGTCATGTGGTAAATTGGTGGCAGAGCCAGAATAGATACAATCCTTTACTTTTAAGATTAATTTCTTGGCGACATTTGCTCTCCCAATAATTCCCCAAAGTTGGTAACTGAAATTCTATTTTCATCCTATCTCTAAAAGGATAGCCTAAAGTGTGTAATTAGAACAGCTTAAAAATAAAGAACAGATGTACCATTAGACTCAAGAAACACACTGTCCCTTATGTCAGCTATAGATGGAAGTCATACTCTGAAAAACTGAAGCATTTTAGCAAATGTTCTGGTTTATATTAAAGATATAGGACTTAACAAATTGTTTATGATTACATAATACATAAATTTAAGAGGGAAAAATCCATGTATGTGCATGGTGTAAACTTTGTTTCTGTTAGTGTATTTAATAGCTCTTGGTCCAGAATCCACTTAAGATTAAAAAAAAACCCTCCTGACAGGAAATAAATACGTACCATGAATTAATGCTTCAGTGAGAAACAACAAAAATTGGCAAATTTAATGGTACAGTATTGCCTTAGAAGAGCTGAACTTAGACTAGGCTGTCTCTCAACAGAGGCAAGCAGCTGACAATCTTTCTGTTTCTATCCGCCCTTTAGATCCCCCTCTATGACCTCCCTTTGTTACAAATATAGCCTAGCACCAGCTGAACTTTTGCTCAGGAATTATATTCTTTGACTCTTAGATACAATCTCTCATTTAGATGAAAAGAAAAAATTATCAAATGTTTACTGTTCATAGGCCAAAATGCATTTGTAGCTAGATTACTGTAACCTGACTACCACTAGAGGGAGTGTAAGATCATGTTTCCCTTTGATTTTTCTGAGGTTGAACCATGGAAACATATTTTTAGCTCTTTTAACAATTGCTGAGCAGAAGTCTCCTACTGACTGATAAAGACTAACATTTTTTTAAAAAATCCAGTTCAAAAAAAATTTCAGCAGGATAGTTTGTAAAGGTCATCCTTATTCTGATACACACTAAAGCTTCTGACACCAGGTTCTAGAAGTGTACTCCTTACAACTTTTTAAAAGATAAGTTCAGCACATTCCCTGCACTTTCGCACCCTCTTGGAATGACTTTGAGTTTTAAGATTGCATCAAGTAATGAGCAGGATATACATTTGACTAGTACCTTCCCTTAAGCGACACATAAACTTCTATAATCCACCACCTTCTGAAGAGATCAGAATGTACATTATGCAGAATTTTCGGGCACCAAGTGTCTTTGCATAAAAGTTAAGACAAGCTTGAAACACAGAGAAATTCTGGACACACGGAGGACTACAAGAAACCATTAATAATACATTTTAATCTCTTGCAAAAACTACCATCATATGGAAATACAATATCTCATCAACATTGGCAGTAACCAAACCATTTTGATTCCTGCAGCATCATTATGTTTTTTATAGCACTTTTACACTTGATAGTATAATTCAGTGCATACCTATTAAAAAAAACAAGTATCACTTGTGCACAGTGAAGTCTTAAATTGCCTGTGGCTGCTGGGATGCATAAGGATTGTGAGAAACATGGCATATAGTCTGTTTTGTCAAAACTCAGCCTGAATAGGAAAAAGAAAGCATATAAAGCCCATATACAAACTGGCCCTATTTTTTGGAAATGACATATAAATTCAGCTATCCTTCATCTTTCACATAGCTACACATAAATATCTCCCTTCCTCAAGAATCAGAATATGTCATTTCTCCCCTCAGCTATCCTACCCATCTCTCTTGCCTTCAAAAACCATAACTCTTCTCGCTGTTTAATCCACAAAATTTTCTCTCTAGTCAAATAGACTATTGATTAATTTTATTACAATATTTAGATCACACCATCTCATATTATCTCAGAGTTGTCTGTAATAGAATTTGTATAAAGTGGTTACTACTTTCCATGATTAAATTTCCCAATTAATTTCTATTTTCCACAATTAAATTCAAGCCTTTCACAACACTTACAGTATCAGTGGCAAAACCTGTGTTGAGGTTTGTATGTGGCACCTGAACGACTCAGCCATGCTTGCTTCAAAACAGGAACAACAAAACAGATCCATCTGACATGGCCTTCAAAATGCTTTTGTGACTCAGGCTGCACCAGTATAACTGAATTCTCTTGAAGAGAATGATTAAAGATGGTGCACTAATAAACCCGCCTAAAATCAAAATTTGGGGAAGGTTTTCACAGTGTTGAATCAATTCAGTAAGATGACAGAGACCTGAAAATGCCATTTCTTGCCCACTGGCATTATGCAATCACTTGTTTCCACCTTTTTCTTGTAGCTATTCTGTCACAGAACAAGTAGAAATGCTTTCACTAAGAAGCCTAGGGAGTTTTGGAGGAGTGTGCAGACTAGTTGGGCTTTCCACATACAGGAGAATTAGACTAGAAAAGTCGTTCAGTTTGGGGTACTTTAGGATAACATTAATGTTTTCTCCTTAATGGATTGTATTTTAATAGTTTCCAATTCATTTATCCAAACATCCATGCAATCTGAAAGCCTGAAGTAATAGGACAGAATGTCATCACTAAGTACTCCTCCAAATTCTAACATAGAAACTGAAGAAAATCTGGCTGTATGTATTTAAAGAAACATCCAAAGCTAATGCAGAAGACAAATTGTCACTGGTTCTTCCAGCTATTTGAAAGCCATGAACCCTGATGCTGTAAAATCAAAAATCCCAAGTTGTAACTACAGTCAGCCCTCCACATTTGGGGTTTCACTTTTGTGGATTTGATTATTCACAGATTATTTGCTGTCACCTCTACTGCCTCCCTGTGCCATTTTTAATAGGGACTGCAAGCCTCATGAGACTGAATGAGGCTTATAAGTCCCTCTTAAAAATGGTGTGGGGCAGCAGTGGAGGTGGCAGTAAGCCCCACCAGCCACCCACTTTTGCCTTGTGAAGGAACTCTGATGCCTCAAAAGAACCCATGGTGGGTTGAATATGGTGATCATATTTTTTTGTGTGTTAAATATGGTTTGGGAAGGCCTAGAGTTATTCAAGGTTTTTCCACATTCATGGAAGGCCTGTGCCCCTAACTCTAGTGAATGTGGAAGGATGACTGTATCAGATAATATTGAAGGCCTTGGAAGTATTTTCATATTATATTGGGCAAGGGAACAATTTTATATTCTGCCTTGGTTTGCTCAGAACATTATACTTCCTTTTGCCCAACTACCAACCATAATTTTATTGCTAAACCAAAAGTGGGTTATTCATAATTACCTAAATAACCCAAAGGCACCAGATCCTATTTGATCTTAGAAGCTAAGTAGGGTTAGCCCTGGCTAGTAGTTGGACGAGCAACTGCCCACAAAATGCCTGGTGATGAGGGCTATATTTCTGAAGAAGGAACTGGGAAAGCTACCTCTGAGTATTTCTTGCCTAAGAAAATCCTATGAAATTCATGGTATTGTGTAAATCAACAGGCAAATTGGAGGCATGTATACACACACAAAAGTAAAGAGGGTTGACTAATGTAAATGCATCACAAACAAGATGCATCATGGGAAACATTAAATACATTCAAGCATACCTAATCCAGAACAGAAACATAAAACAAGGAGGCAGTTACTCAGACGACAGTGATATTATTTATCTGAATTCTGTTGCAACATTAGTGCATACTCCTCATATGTATTATCTCATTATCTTAACAAAGTTATACATTGGGACTCATCTCTCTAACATTAAATGGCAATAACTCCTTAGAAACATGCTCCGATAACTCTGAGGCTGGGCTATACTGAAGGCTACTGTTTAAGGGCTAGCTTTGATGATCATCTGGAAAATACAGTACACAATACAACTGAGGTTGAATATCAAGATTAAATCTCACCAATACTAAAACAGCTGCACTGGTTTCCCGGTTGTTTCCCTAGTTCAGTTCAATGTGCTCTACTACCTTACTGTTAAAAGATCTAGCACCCAAGCAGTAGATACACTGACATCTCCTGCACTAGTCCATCTAATCACTATGGTCTTTATCTGAGATTTTCCTCTCAGTTCTTCTGCCTTTTGAGGTACAGCAGGCCAGAACTGGAAATGTTGCCTCCTACCTATAGAATGCTTGTCCCAGGGAAGCTTGCATGTATCGTCACATTTTGGCAACAGGGAAATAAAATGGCCTTTTGGATTTTTTTCTAGCCCTTACGTTTACTGAGAATTCTAGGCCTTTTAAAGCCACTATGACTTTTTAAGCTCCTCTTACGCATTCAATGATTTGATTTTTATCCACTGCCAACTTACTCTAATTGATGTTTACTGATTAATCATATTTTTACATCTGCTTCATTAACCATCCTCAGAGCATTTATGCCGAAGGTTGCAGACCATAAGTATATTTCAATTTTAAAAATATAAAATTAAGGGTTGAGGACATAAGCAGTCAAGCACGAATGCACAACATAGCCATGAAGATACAGGCCAGAACTTTTGCAGGAGCTTTACTGTGGTGAGTGCTCACTAATCAGTTTTACTAGAAAGCCAAATGCCTAATTAAAAGCTGCAAAGTTAAAGGTGGGTGTATATATCTGTGCAGTGACACAAATTAAACTTGGTTTTTAAAAAAGGAAAATATTTCTATTTGGGGCAGAGGGAAAAGACTGTCATTAGAAACCACAACAGTGTGGTAATATCATGTGAGACACTTTTCCATGGATTCATGCCACCAGACCACTGTAATACTTCATGAGGCACAGATTTCTCGCCTAATAACACTAATATTTATACTAATTTGATAAAGTCCAAGCGGATGTTCATATACTTCCATTTTGCATTCGCTCCTTGTGACTGTCTCTGGTTGTTGGGTGCCTTCAAGTCATTTTCAATTTATGGTGACGCTAAGGCAAACCTATCACGGGGTTTTCTGGGGCTGAGAGTGGGTGACATGCCCAAGGTCACCCAGTAGGTTTCCATGGCCATGCTGGGAATTGAATCCTGGTTGTAATGCAATGCTGAATCTGTTACACTATACTATATTTTCTCTAGCAATTTTTTTAAAAAAATCCTTCCTTAGTCAGCAGGAACAAACAAGAAAAAAACTGCCTTTTTAAAAAAACCTATAATACAACAAAGAAAGCAGGAAAAGCATTGCAGCAAAAGACAGATAATACTAAAGTTAAAGGACATATTTACATTGAAAGTTAAGAGTCTACTGAGTAAAACTACATGAAAATTTTAGGACAGACTACAAATTTTACTCCAGAGTCTTGAAAAACTGGCAAGTAATACCAAGATGTATGTCAGAGGTTGATTGAGTCACAGATTCCACCAGAGAGGGAAAGGGTCAGTATAAAATAGCTGGGCCTTGTCTGCCTATGAACACACAAGTTGAAGATAATGAATCATCAGGATGTTAATAGATCACATGCTCCCCCCCCCCCCCACAGAACTAATTTTAAATAAAGCTTTGTAGCTTGACTCATACTCACTAATTTCACTTGGTTTAAACACAGCTTAACTTGTCACTTTGTTTCTTCAGACTACCAGTTACACTTAGCAGGCCAAAATTTTGTGATGCGTTTTTCATAGAAAAAAAAGAAAAACAGAAATATAATAGGAAAAGAAAAAAAAGAAATAAAAGAAAATTAGAAATAGAAATGAGACATAAGTTTCTGACTTCTATTATAATGCATGCATTTAACAATCAACAGAAGACTGAATATTCTATAAAAATCTCTGTTCATAAAATCACTCTTGAAATCTGTCTTCAAGATTTTCAAACCCCACTGCCCCAAAAAGAAGAAATCTCCTTTAAAAACCCTATCAACAAATTGAAGTATGTCTAGTTTTTATTTTAAAAACTGGGCACCCCAATTTAAATCCAAGCACCTGAAAGCATGTTTAAATAATTATTGCAAATATTTAAATTAGTTTCCCACTGTGTAATTCATACATTTCACGAACAAGGACCCATATTATGTTGACACTATTACAATTAACACATACTGGTCTGCAGCTACTAAGAACCTATATTTAACACAAAAGCATAATCCAAAACCACTGGACATATAAGTCTGTATCCTGAGAACGGAAATTCCCTGTCTCCTTCTGCAATAAGCATCTATACTTCTTCCAAACAATTCCTGAAGGTCCAAGTTTCTTTCACAATGGCATGAATAGCATACCTCTCTAGCAGCAATAAAAGCACCTCTCCTGCACAGAATGAAAGATCTTTCTGCAAACACAGGGATCTGGATACAAGCAGTAGTTGGCATGCTTTTTATACTGCACAACTAAAAGAGAAGGTCTGAATGATAGATTCCTGGTTTGGCTCACTGTACACATGCAAGGACTCTAGGTACCTTCAGATAAGAACTAAATACTCAGAAGTCTCCAGAAACCAATGCTGGCAATTATTGCACAGGTCAGCATTTCTCTATGAGATGGAAAGGGCATAACCCAGCTTAACTTCCATTGATTATGAAGGAATAAAAAAGAAACCCAAATCCTTTGTCTCTGAAATCTATGGAATTTAAAATTGATTTACTTTATTCTGATTGTGTCTTAGGATATCTACTCTGTGGCTAACTGCCATACTCATAATGATCTACTGTGCCATGCTGCTCGAACAGAGAAATGAGAATATTTACTGGCCTTTCTACATAACTGGGTTCAGCTTAATGGCTGGCAACTTAGCTACAAGTAAACATAAGTAATTTTGATGGAAAATGTTTATTTACCATGTCAAATTTTATAGAAAAAAAATAAGAAGTTTTCTTTCAAAATCATAATTTATTCTGTGAAAAGTGTTGTGCAAAAATTATCTTGCTTTACTAAATTTTGTGTACACATTTAGTAACTTCTACTGAGCAACAAATCATCCTTGCACTTATCTATTTAAGGTAACCACATTTATACAACACTGTGTGGTAAGAGATAAGCTACAAAATCTGTTTCAACAACAAAAATTCAGCCTATCTCCTTATATTCCCCAACTATAAGACTGGCTACAAGAAACATGGATTTGCAGTCTTCACCCTCACCCTATCCATCTCCAAGAAGCATTCTCAGTTACTAGTAGAATAATATAGCTGAAGCAACACTTTCAGAATTCTCTGCATCTTTTCAGAATGTAAGTATAAGAGGTTGATTAAATTTATACAAATGAACTTCCATTTTGAACATGACCAAGCAGAAAATGCTAATTACGATGCAAGTAAGGCATTCTGACTTTTCTGTAAGTTATTACGAATTAAACACAATATGAACAAGGTCAGATTTCACTAATAAGGAATATCATATTTTATATATCTCTTTTAAACATATTCCAACATAATAGTATGATACCAAGTTTGATGAAACAGGCTAATAGTTGGAATTTTTTGTAAGCTGGAAATTTTAAAGAAATGTGAGATTCAGAAACAATTGTATTGCATTACAGGAGACAGATCATTAACCAGTTGGATCTGCAACAAAATGGAGTAGGATGAAGTATTCCTGTTCTGGGTCCCAACTAGCCACATCTTTTTCGATGATAGTACATCCCCCCTCAGGTTTTCATATTCTCTCTACTTTCCATCTTCTCAAAATCTTAGTCATCTGTGGGTAATAAAACATGTTCATTCTTCATCAGCCTGTTTTGATGTACTCCCTTTTAAGTTTGCCCCAAACCTGGTACTTTCCTTTTGTGCACACCATTAAAGAATAATCAGCACTTTTAGAATGACTTCACTATTAGGAGATCACAACTTTTACTCAATCAGTAGAATTTGATAGGCAATCAAAGCAACCTCTTAATAAGATCATTTATAAACCAGTGCTTATTTAAAAGAGCTTGTTGCTGTGTGCCTTCAAGTTGTTCCTGATTTATGGTGACTCTAAGGTAAACTTATCATGGGGTTTTCCAGGCAAGGTTTGTTCAGAAGTGGGTTTGACGTTGCCTGCTCTTAGACAGAGAAAGTGTGACTTACCCAAGGTCACCGAGTAAGTTTCCATGGCTGAGCAGGGATTTGAATCCTGGTGTCCCAGAATCCACGTTCAACATTCAGATGGCTACACCATGTATATGTCTGTATGTGCCTTCAAATCACCTATTGACTTACAGCAAATCTATGAATTTCATAGAGATTTCTTAGGCAAGGAATACTCAGAGGTGGTTTTGTCAGTTCCTTTGTCTGAAATGCAGCCTACAGCAGTTGGTATTTGCTGGTAGTCTCCCATCCAAGTACTAACCAGGATTGACCCTGCTTAGCCTCCAAGACCACATGGAAACTGGCATCTTTGGGGTATTAGGCTCCTCCACTATGACCTACTGGCTCTCAGATGCTTCTTTATCATTTATATCACACAAAGGGCCGCAATTATACAAATGACAAATTAGTATTTAAATGGCATATTTTTATTTGTAGCAGGGGTGTCAAACTCTATTTCATCTTGGGCTGCATCAGCATTATGATTGCCCTCAAAGGGCCAGTTTCTGCTCCCTCACACCCTCTCTGTGCCTCTTTCTGTTCCCCCCTCGCCTGTGGCTCTTTCTGCCCCGCTGCCCCTCTCTGTACCTGGTGAGCCCAATCCCCACATTGCAGGTCCCTGGCTGCCAGTAGTCTGAAGAGGGGCCCAGCAGCTAGCATTCATCTACTTACGTAGCTACTTCTACGTCTGACTGTTGCGAGCCATGCGGAGCATTGCCATAGTAACCTGCAGCAGCACTCTGACGGTAAGACTTGGACAGAGGAACAGTCAGAAGTATAAGTAGATTGCGAGTGCTAGTGCAGGGCCCTTCTTCAGAATGCCAGCAGCCGGGGGCCTACAATATGGGGATTGGGCTCACCAGGCAGGGGGAATGCCGCAGTTGCAGGAGGGCCACATGAAATGGCCCAGCAGGCCAAATGGGCCTTGTGTTTGACACATATAGATTTAATACATTTTTATAGATTTAAAAATGACAGAGGGGAAAGGACAAAGTGGCCTTCATTAAAAGCTGGATAAAATGCTCCATTAATAAGTAAAAAATAAATGTTTTCCAGGTTGGAACACCTTTCCTAAATATTTTGCAATCAATGGAAAAACAGATTAGCTGCTCTTTTAATGTGTCCCTGTGTAAAATGATTTCATTTCCCAGAAGTTCAAATAGCTAGTAACATGTCTGTATTGTAATACAAAAACAGTTACTTTGTTTAAGGTATCAGGATAGATGTGCTCACTCAGGAAAAGCTTATAAAATTTGCTATTTTGACAGCATATTCCTAAAATGCCTATATTTTCAGTTATTAGTAAACAGCTGACAAAGGTGAATGTGTATGTTAGCTCCACACACATTGCTCCATCCACATTTCCCTGACCCTCATTCTATTGAGGGTAAGTGTGAGAAGAAGAGAAACTTTCCTATGTGTATAAGGTTTCTGCACAATAAAGAAATATTCTATTATCATAGAGAGCATCCATAAGTGGGTGAGGATCTTCATTCCTGACATTTGCTATAAATATGACAATAGTGAAAGTGGAGTAGAGACAGAGTTCTCATTCATCCTTCCCGTGTGTAATTTAAATGCATTAAAAGGGCTGATCTAAACACATGAAACTCTTAACTATGAGTAATATGGCAACAACAGGGTACAGTTCATCTTCTGTTACATACCATTAGAGCAACAGCAAAATAGCTGGGAACTAATAAATGTTTTTCTAGGATCACGATCCTAGAATGTTGCAACTGTGAATGAAGATGATATCCCCAACATTGAAAGTTCTTTTCTTATGCTATTTACACACTTTCTTATAAGCATTTCAAATAGCTGGCTAACAGCAATTCTGGATTCTATAAAGAATTTGTTCCTCTTCCTTGTTGCACAATAACTGAATTAGTGTCAGGGACACCCACGGAGCCCCGCCTGGTAAGTAATGTTAAACGTAAGTGTCCCAACATTTACTTGCACCGTATTCAAAACACATTTGTGAAATATGTCTCTGCCTCAGGTCAACACTGATCCTTTCCAGTACTAAGGAAGAAACAAATCTCATTTTTAATGTCTTCTAATCACCCTCCCCAAAGACTGAAGGCTTAGCTGCTTACTTTTCTTATCTGATGGGGATATCCATGGAGACAGCTTGCACTAACTCTTGAATTTGTGATACAGAGCCTGCAGTCTGGAAGCATACACTAGACAGATCTCTTGACTTTGTGATACAGAACCAACAGTCTGGAAGCACACAACTGGACTACATGAACTCATTTTTGCTGCACGGATATTAATCATGGATGCACTTTACAGCAAGAAACCTTAAGCGAATCATTAGCTCTCACATTATACCTATGCCTCACATCAAGCACATATACAAAACTGTCAATAATGCCGTGTAGATATGAAGTCAAGCAAAAGCCACCCATTATGCTGAAAAGTAAACCAGACTGTTGAAAGAAATGCATAGTTTGGATCATTTAAAACTTCCAGTGTCCATCATATTTCAAATGCAAAGTCAAAAGGAGGAGGAGGAGCAGAGGAGGAGGAGGAGGAAGAAGAAGAGGAAGAGGAGGAGGAGGAGGAGGAAGTCTTAAGGTAGTCTCACAGCCCTGTAACTACCTCTTCCCATCAGCTACCAACTACTATTATACTGGTGGAGTTTAAAAATTCAGTACCTCCTGAGAGCACCTCTCCTACTCACTATCCCATCTCACATCACAACCCATCATCATCTCTAGTATGGTACACTCCACATCACAATAGGTAGGGTGCACAGTTGTCAGAGATGAGCACTCAAAATTTGAAATTCCAAGATAATTTCCAGTCCTAAATATATGATGTATCAAACTACTTCACTCATTTTTTAAGGTATTTGAAAATCTATTCTTTACTGAGATTTTTCTGAGGGGCAGAGGAGCAAGCACTGATTACGTCACATGAACTGTCTGTCAGTGAGTAGACAATTCCACCATGGGTCAAAAGGTTACTAACATGAGAGAAACTATATATAAAATATAAGGATAAAATATAGTATTGGCCCATGAGAAGAAGAAAAAAAACACAATCCACAGGCAAGCAATATTTTATTAGGATAAACTAAAACTTCATGAAAGTGCAAACTTGTGGGTTCTCCGAAGCTCTTTTTTGTTGTTGTTGTTGTTGTTGTTTGGCTGACTTTAAAAATGGGGGTGGGGGAAGCAATGAAGTTTAAAAATTTTGTATAACCTTAAAACACTAGATTCACTTCCAAGCTTGCTTTATTTATTCTTGAAAGACCATCTGTAGTATGATAAAACGCACCATGATACACTGTTAAACGGGACATGAACACTAACACAAAAAGAAAACACAGGGAAGATCTGATTTACCTCTGACCTGAGCACAATCCAAAGATGAGACCAGGGGTGGGAAACTGCATGGTAGCCAGGGACTAATCTTCCTCCAAACCTCTCCTACAGGCTGTATCTCTCCATCCCAACACCACAACCCCTTTTTAGCCCATACGTGAAAAGTGGCATGACCAGAAATGAGAGGATGCACATCCCCTTGCCATTTTGGCTGATGTCTGGCTGTGACAAGAATCTGTTATTTTCAATGTCTGGTGGGAGGATTTTTTAATGTGTTTTGGGGGCTGGACAGTTTTCCAGTATAATCACCTGAAATCACACTGGAAAAGGAAAAAAATGGGGGATTCTGGGCTGCTTTTGGAGAGGGCAAAAGTGGGATTTGGGGGGGGTCTCGGTTTCAGGGACAAGGAAACTCACGGTTTCCTTGTCCCTGTAATCTCTTCATTACAGCATTTTCATTTCTCAACTTTGGGTAACAGGGCTTCATGACCATGGCACCAGACCTTTGAGACTGAGCTGACTGGTAGAAGTCACAGACTTCAACACACACCCAGTTTAAATTTAACCTGTGGAATCAAGCCAGTCTTTAACAAAACTCTATGGCTGCAAGGACATACAGCGGCTAAAAGTAGAAGTAATTGTCTTTAATAAGCAAGTTGCATAAGGCCTCTCTTTTCCACACCAGGGAGATGAGCAAAAAGACAAGGTGCTACCTCGTTCTTCAGCAGCAACAGCGTGAAAACAGATTATTCCAACCCACCTCCACCACCTCAACCCTTGCTAATCAATCATTATGTCAGTCTTCTCTGAAGAAGTCTTGGGTGCTTTGTTCTCTTGCTCCTGCCAAGCATTACATTTGCTCCTAATGAAATGTGGAAATGCTATACTCCTATTATGCAATCTACAACTTTTTTTTAGAAAAATCATTGTTTATCATCAAAGCAGTCATACATTTTTTGTTTAACCAAGATAGTTTGGAGGCATTTTACTTCAAATCTTAATGCAGCCCTAGAAATATTATGGCAGTCTTCTTAGTGTATCAATAGAACTACAAAAATATGTTTGTTATTTTCCTTGGAAGAGATTCCATTACCTTAAAGTATATTGTGAACTAGTCACAACAATGTTCTCCCTTGGGAGCCCTTGTGAATTAAAGGCTGAGTTTTAGTACTGAAATTACCAGCTCAGCTGAATTCTGCTGCCAGAAATATTCAAGTAAGACCTGCAGCAATGTTTTAAAGCACTATCTCAGTTGTCTCATAGTTTGTTATTCTACAGTGCATGCACACGGGCATACAGGGAATCCTTAGTAAAGGCATTATAGTAAATAATGCAGGCAAAGCATTTAATAGTCAGCAGGGGCTGATTTTCATAGACAGAGATGGGCTGTCCTCTGATTGATGATATCCATTACCACAAGGCTGTACTTTCTAAGACAACAGATCAGTAATTATGTCCATGGTCAAATGATTAATAGCTTTTTGTTGGTCTGAAGAGTCAGGTATAGATAGAAATTCTCAATGGGGTAAATTTTAGTTCTTAATCTCATTGATTAGTCTACTTTGAGACTACTGATTGCTACCTGGAAATGTATGCTGTCACTGTTGTGGGGAGCACTAGAGTTATTTTAAAGAAAAACTGAAAGCTGATTGTATTTCCTCAATATGTTTTCTCAGTTCCCCTTGAACCTAAGTGGTTACGTGAAGATCTCTAGAAATTTTTCAGGGGAAAAAACATCATGTACAGTGCAATCCTATGCATATTTACTCACAAACAAGTCCCATGGAGTTCAGTGGGCATACTCCCAGGTACGAGGGCAGAAGATGACAACCTTAAACACTGGTAATAGTCAATGCTCCTGTAAATACTTTCTGTGTGACAGACGTTTCATTTCAGCAACAACAAGATCTTTACTATGGAGAATGTATGCATTCATTTTTTAAAAAACCCTACTCCTAAGATTTCAGTCCTGTGAGTATTGACCAAAGAACATATGAAAATAGTGTGTGGAAGGGTGTCTCCTTCTGTTCTTCCCTCCATTTTTTATAAACAGCACTTCAAAAAATGGAGTTTTTACAACTGCATACAGGATGGATATTATTACTTCTGCTTTTCCACCAAAGCATATGAGACAAGGCTCCTGTAATAATTTTAATGAGGATAGTTCCCTGAAGAGAATCTGTATAGCCTAAGATGTTGTGGACTGGATATTTTAGTAATCTAATAAATCCTCTAAGCTATCTCTGCTTATCCTCCAACTAAAAATGTTTAGAATTGTTCAGCATGACAAATTAATTGCAAGTTAAATTTAGATATTCCTTGCTCTCTGTCTCTTCACTTGTATCTTCCCTAAAAAGCAATTCTAATGTTTTTCACAACATCGTTAATATGGACTGCCTCGTACTTTTAGGTGAAAATTTTATAAATAAAAATCCACATTTTGTTCACAGGAAATTGCTTTTAAATACAACAAAACAAATGGATAACAGAGCTACACTTGACCGTGATTATCCTTACAGTCTTTCACACCTAGGTCTTTCCCCACATTTTATCAAATGGAGAAGTAAGGATCAGAAACAGTGATTAATTCATCATTTATTCTAGATTTGGAGCCAGATCTACCTGCTACTGAAAGGATATTACCCATTGACTATTGTAAAAACTGCTTTCTGAAAATTACACCTAGGCAGTAATCTTCAATTTTATATCCAAAAGAATGTTTTGAAGACACAGAAATCAGTATGGATCCTGAAGACAGAATGTGAAGATTACTATGTAGGTGTCTGTGACTACAGGTCTTGCATAAGGTTTTTTTTTAAAAAACAACAACACAAAGTATATTTAGTAGGTGGATGTAGTTGCAAATTCAGAATCAATAAATTTGAATACATTTTGTATGGAAAAAAGACAGTTAGAACTAATGACTTATTCCTGTTATTTACTCTTAATTTCTGTCTAGGAAGTGATAGTGCTCCATGGCAAATGAATTCCAAGCATTCCACAAAGTGAAATGACATACCTAATACACTGCTTTATTGCATTAAAACAAAACAAATGAGCTCTTTTGTCAGGTCTTGATTAGCACAGCCACATTAAAGGATGCACAATCATTGGTGCCTGAAATGGTGTCCTATCTCTCCTGAAACTGCTGAGAGGCTCAGCATGACCGGAACTTTGGTCAAAACTAGCCCTGTCCTTCCACATGTATTTTCTGGAGAGCTCTGCAGACGTAGCAGGCAGCGTCTCCCATCAGTGGCAGCAGTGGTGATGGCGGCTCTATCCCCTGAGGAGGAGGAGCCCTCAACCCGGCCAGGGATCCACCATTCATCTCCTTGTGCTCTTATTCATTAGAGATGTTGATCTTGATCTCCTCTAAGGAGGCCCCACAGACCCAACCACTGCCACTGCTTACTTGCCAGCTGAGCCATCACTACACCTGGTCTCAGCTTCCAAAGAAGGGTGGGGGTAGCAGCCAGGCCTCGGCAGAAGTGGCGACCAGAGGCAGAGACAGCTCAGCCAGTAAGGAAGCAGCTGTGGTGGCCAGGCTTACGTAGCCTGCTCAGCAGAGAGCGAGAGCAAGATCAACATTACGAGCTGGGGATGTGAAAGGCACAAGGAGATGAACAGTCCAGCCCCAGCAGCGTTGGGGTCAGGGCCTCTTCCTCCGTGGGGGACAGAGCTGCTGCTGCTGCTGCTGCCACCACCGCAGCCACTGCCGCCAGTGGAAGAAGCTGACTGCTAAGTTTGCAGAGCTTTGAGCTGACTTCGTATGTATCAAGGAGAACCTCCTTCCATTTCACTCTGCTTGTATGTTGAGATCTCTGGAGGATTTTGACATGCATTATTTTTCTGGTCACTTCCAATTTTGAGCCTAAATCAGTCCAATGTGTGTATAATGAACCAAAAAGTTGTGCAACATCCTCTATATATACAACAGGCTTATCAGAGAAAACGTCTGCAGGTGGAGAGCAAGTGTTGACTGCCCAATATAAGTATTTAACATAAAATATATATTATATATATGTACATATTATACATAATTTGCATATCTACAAATATTTGCATGACATACATAGTCTAGGAAAAGAAATACAGATAATATGAAATTGTTCCTTCTGGTTTTCACTTTTAGTGCACAGGTTCATAGAATAACAGAATCATAGAAATGTAGAGTTGGAAGAGACCACACGGGCCGTCCAGTCCAACCCCTTACCATGCAGGAATACCCTCAAAGCACTCCCGACAGATGGCCATCTAGCCTCTGCTTAAAAACCTCCAAAGAAGGAGACTCCACGACACTCCGAGGCAGCAGATTCCACTGCCGGACAGCCCTGACTGTCAGGAAGTTCTTCCTGAGGTTCAGGTGGAATCTCCTTTCCTGCAACTTGAATCCATTGCTCCTTGTCCTGCTCTTTGGAGTGGCAGAAAACAAGCCCTCTCCTTCCTCTACATGGCATCCCTTCAAATATTTAAACAGAGCTATCATGTCCCCTCTTAACCTTCTTTTCTGCAGACTGAACATACCCAGCTCTTTAAGTCTATCCTCATAGGGCTTGGTTTCCAGGTCCTTCATCATTTTGGTCACCCTCCTCTGGACCTGCTCTAGCTTGACTACGTCCTTCTTGAATTGGGGTGCCCAGAACTGGACACAGGATTCAAGATGAGGTCTAACCAAAGCAGAGTAGAGTGGTACCAGTACCTCCCTCGATCTAGACACCACACTCCTACTGATGCAGCTGAGAATTGCATTGGCTTTCTTGGCTGCCGCATCACACTGCTGACTCATGTTCAGCTTGTGGTCTATTAAGACTCCTAGATCCCTTTCACATGTACTGCCATCCAGCCACGTGTCCCCCCTCCTATATTTCTGTATTCCATTTTTTCTACCTAAGTGTAGGACCTTACACTTCTCTCTGTTGAATTTCATTTTGTTAGCTTTGGCCCAGCTCTCCAATCTGTCCAGGTCATTTTGAATTTTGATCCTGTCCTCTGGCGTATTAGCAACCCCTCCCAATTTGGTGTCATCTGCAAATTTGAGGAGCATGCCTTCTATTCCTTCATCCAAGTCGTTGATGAAAATATTGAACAGCACTGGACCCAGGACAGAACCCTGTGGCACCCCGCTACTCACTTCTCTCCAGGATGAAAAGCAGCCATTGGTGAGCACTCTTTGAGAATGGTCAGTCAACCAGTTACAGATCCACCTGACAGTAGCCCTGTCCAGCCCACATTTTACTAGCTTCTTTGCAAGAATGTCATGGGGAACTTTGTCAAAGGCCTTACTGAAATCAAGATATGCTACATCCACAGCATTCCCTTCATCTATCAAGCTAGTAACTCTATCATAAAAAGAGAGAAGATTAGTCTGGCATGACTTATTTTTGAGAAATCCATGTTGACTTCTCGTGATTACCGCATTGCTTTCTAAGTGATTAGAAACTGACTGCTTAATGATCTGCTTCAGGATCTTTCCGGGTACTGACGTCAGGCTGACTGGGTGATAATTATTTGGGTCCTCTTTTTTTCCCTTCTTGAAGATGGGGACAACATTTGCCCCCTTCCAGTCTGCTGGAACTTCTCCTGTCCTCCAAGATTTCTCAAAGATTATAGCAAGCGGTTCCGAAATGACCTCTGCCAGTTCTTTTAATATCCTAGGATGCAATTCATCTGGCCCTGGAGACTTGAATTCATCCAGTGTGGCCAGGTATTCTTGTACCACCTCTCTACCTATTATGTGCCACATTTCCCCTGCTTCCTCACCTGCTCCCCAACCGCCAGGTTGAGTGCTTGTATCCTTCTGGGAAAAAACTGAGGCAAAGAAGGTGTTAAGTAGTTCTGCCTTTTCTCTTCCCCCTGTTAGTAATTCGCCATCTTCTCTGCGCAGTGACCCTATTGCCTCTTTCTTTTTCCTTTTGCTGTGGACATATTTAAAAAAGCCCTTTTTATTGTTTTTAATGTCTCTGGCCAGCCTAAGTTTGTTCTGTGCTTTAGCCTTTCTGACCTTCTCCCTACATCTCCTGGCTACTTGCTTAAATTCTTCTTTGGTGGTTTCCCCCCTCTTCCATTTACTGTACACGTTTCTCTTAACGCTTAGCTCAGCTGAGAGTTCTTTAGTCAACCATTCTGGTTTCTTCAGATGTCTTCCATTTTTCCTCCTTATTGGCACAGTTTTAGACTGTGCCTTCAGTATCGCCCTTTTAAGGAACTCTCATGCCTCCTGAACTCCTTTCTCTTTCACTATTCTTGACCACGGAATTTCAGCCAGCAGCTCCTAAAGTTTACAGAAGTCCGCTTTTTTAAAATCTAAGACGAGTGTCTGGCTACACTTATCTTCTCCTTCCCACTGAATGCCAAATTCCAGTAGGACATGGTCACTCCCCCCTAAAGATCCAACCACTTCTACCTCATTAACAAGGTCATCCCTCTTGGTCAGGATCAGATCTAGAATATTTGATCCCCTTGTCACCTCTTCCACCTTCTGGACCATGAAACTGTCTCCAAGACAAGCAAGAAACTTGCTGGACCTTGCTGTCTTGGCAGAGTTTGACTGCCAACATATATCCGGGTAATTGAAATCTACTATTATTACTGTATCTCTCCTTTTTGAATGCGCGGTCATTTGGTTGAGGAAGGCGTCATCAAGGTCCTCAGTCTGGGTTGGAGGTCTGTAGTAAACCCCCACCAGAATATCCCTATTGTTTCTCGCTCCCTTAATTCTTACCCAGATGCTCTCGACCTGGCTTTCTGGGTTTAAGTCATGGATCTCTTCACAGGTGAAAACATCCTTGACATACTAGGCTACTCCTCCTCCTTTCTTGTTTGGTCTATTTCTACAAAATAGGCTATACCCCTCTATTCCTACATTCCAATCCTGAGACTCATCCCACCGGGTCTCAGTGATGTCTATCAAATTGTATTTATTTTGTTGTACTAGGAGTTCAAGTTCATCTTGCTTGTTTCCCATACTCTGTGCGTTAGTGTAGAAACACTTAAATCCCGGGGCCCTTCCTGCAAGTCCTGTACTATAGTTTCTACTCCTCCCACCATTGGACGCTTGTACTACTTGGTCAATATCATTTGGACCTTTTCCCCCTGCACTTGCCGAGTCTTTGCCCTGAATAATATTGTCTCCCTCCCCAGCAGAACTTAGTTTAAAGATCTCTTAATCCTCCATGCAAGACTGTTTGCAAAAACATTCCTGCCAAGTTTCGTGAGGTGCAGCCCATCCCTTGCCAGAAGCCCACGATCATGGAAATTCAGGCCGTGTTCCAAAAACCCAAACCACTGCTGGCGGCTCCATGTGCGGAGCCAGTTGTTGACCTCTGCTATTGCCCTTTCCCTTCGTGCGCCATATCCTTGAACAGGGAGGAGAGACGAAATGACCACCTGCGCACCAAGGTCCTTAAGCTTTGTCCCCATAAGCTCGTAGTCCTTTGCGATGTGGTAAAAGCTGCGCCTCGCAGTGTCATTGGTTCTGACATGAACCACAATGAGGGGCTTATGGTCAGTGGGCTTGACCAGCCTGGTTAGCCTCTCCATTATGTGGTTGATCTTGGCCCCAGGAAGACAGCAGACTTCTCGATTGAACTTGTCAGGTTTGGAAATTGCCGGTTTGGTTCCTCTGAGCAAGGAGTCCTCAACAACCAGAACCCGCCTCCTCTGAGGCTTGTCCGGGGCTCCTCGACGAGCAGGTTCTTCTAGGACTGCCTGGGCACTCTGTTGAGGCTGGGAGTGTTGATCTAGTTCCTGTTGCTGAAGTTGGATTCCTTCTTGTTGACATTCTGTTCCCTCCTCCTGGTGCTCCTCATCGTTCATAAGGCCAAGAACTTTGAAGTGATTGTGTAGGTTGAGAGTCTCTGTTTCCTTCCTGGTCCTCCTACTCCTCCGTGTGACATTCCTCCAAGCATCTGTTTCTTGGCCCAGTGTGCTGACTTCCTGATCTGGCAGCTCCCCCCGTGCATTCGGTCTTCAGGAAGGTCTTCTCTGCCCTATCCAAAAACTCCTCACCTTCCCTAATAAGATGAAGATTAGAAACTCGTGCCTCCAGCTGGCGAACCTTCTCCTCCAAGAAGGTCACCAGCTTGCACTTGGTGCAGGTGCACCCGACAACATCTTGTGGCAAGAAAAGGAACATCCCACAAGTGCTAAAGGTGACCGTGGCAGCTCCCTCACCTTCCATCCTTGATACTACAGAGGGTAGTACAGGGAGTAGGTCTAGAAAGAATAACAGGGCTTTCTTTCTAAAATTCAGCTGAATCAAGTATGTCTCCTCTGGCGATCGCGAAGGGATGAACTGGAAGGGTTGAAGAAGAGGGCTTCAACTGTGCGCGCCTTTGATGCGCGCCGTTGGGCACTCCTAATAAGACTCCTCCCCCTAGCTGGCTCCTCCCCCTTGTTAGTCAGAGCATGTGCTCAGGGAGAGCACACGGCCAGCACAAGGAGACCTAACAAAAACAAGCAAACAAACAGACAAACAAGCAAGCACAGCCCCACAAGCCTGTAAACAACACCTGGTCAAGGATGTCTTCACAGACCCAGCTCACCCTCTGCTCTCTCCTCTGGGAATGAGCTAGAGGGCCGTTGGGAGCTCCTAATAAGACTCCTCCCCCCAGCTGGCTCCTCCCCCTCGTTAGTCAGACCGTGTGCTCAGGGACAGCACACGGCCAGCACAAGGAGACCTAACAAAACAAGCAAACAAACAGACAAACAAGCAAGCACAGCCCCACAAGCCTGTAAACAACACCTGGTTTATTATGGTGATATTTAAGTACCAATTTACATGATATCACATGTCCATTTCACCACAGTATTGATTAGGATGTGGAAGGCCTCTCAGCATAAATCTCACAACATGGTACTATGACAACACATTTTCTGCACTTATTGTAAATGTTTATACTTGTGATCTGAATTAATTACAGTCAGTTGTATCTGTTTGTATGTCCAATTATAAAGAAAGAAAACCTTGTTTTTAGGTGACACAGGTGATAAAATATGTATTGTGCTTCCATTCCCAGTGGAAATAGGTCACAAGACACCAAGGCACAAGTACACAGAGATACAGTCCCTTTCTGTAGTAACTCTTAACACTTTAGACACTTGGATAATAAAAACATTAAAATGGAATTTCTCACAGAAATGATTTTTATAATACTTTATTGTGATCCAAATACAGATAGATTAAAAAAAAACATTGCAGTCACAGGGTCATGCTTTGAAATTATTTGTCTTGGTTGAAATAAGACACCTTTCCAGACGCACCTAGAGAACAATGACTGTAAAACATAAGTGGAATAGGACTGAGGTAAGATTGTTTTTAGTACAGTTCATGCACATTCAAGTGGAAGCTTCTAACCAGTCCAAATTTCTAGACTGATTACTCTATCACAACTCATACAACTGTTATCACTCTGAAAGTCCAAGGCCTCCCAAGTGTGCAGAGCTACTTATGTAATATACCCATAAGGCCATCTTTCCATAGTCATAGAGCTGATGGCAGTAGCCCACCATTTTGCACGGCACACATGGCTCCATCTTAACACTATAAAAGAATGTAAAGGAACTGAGGACTCAGAATTAGCAGAGTCACTGTCCTTATTTATACTTATGCTATAATACACTGCACAAAAACAGGGAATGCAATGGACAAATCAGCTATGAACGGCTACAAATATATGGCTTAAGAAATCTTTGCAGACCCCGCAGGACACTATTTAATCATCGAAGTCAACCTACAGGGGTTAACATTACTAACAGTCGGAATCTATTCACCTACTGATAACAAAGAAAAATTCTATACTAAAATTAGGAGGCAAATTTCCAGGTTTACGAATGAACACCATCGAGAAAATGTACTAATTTTAGGGGATATGGTCTTAAATCCACTGGAAGATAGAGCATCAGAAAAACCAATTAAGAAGAACCAGGGAAAATTGCCACAAACCTTCTTTCAGATGATGGATGAACTTGCCTTACTTGATATTTGGACATTCAAGCACGGATCTGAGAAGGGATATACTTTCTACTCTGACAGACATAAATCCATGTCAAGAATAGACCTTTTTTTGATATCCAAAACATTACATTCACAAGTGCAGGACATGGAGATTTTACCGAAACTGACATCTGACCATAATCCAATTCTTTTACACTTCAAGTCAAGACGAATCAAAGAATTTAATTGGAGACTAAATGATATGCTACTTAAAGATATCCAGCAAGTGAAAAAATTGAAAAAAACTATCCAAAAATATTCTGAAGAAAATATTGATCCGGATATTCCTATGAGAACAATCTGGGATGCCAGTAAAGCGGTTATAAAAGGACATCTGATACAAATTGGAGTGCAAAAAAAGAAAGATAGAGAACAACATTTACAGCAACTCTGGGAGACGTTAAAAATAAAAGAGAAAGAGCTTAGAGAAAACACTACAAACAATAAGCTGAGACTGGAAGTAAAACTTCTGCAAGATCAAATAGCAGCCAAAAATATGGCTGAAGTAGAAAGAAAAATAAAGTATTGCCGTTTGAACTACTTTGAGCATTCCAACAAACCAGGTAAATGGCTAGCATACAAACTCAGAAGAGAAAGAGAAAAAAGAAGGATATTTAAAATTAACAAAGCGCAAAAAGAGACTACAGACCAAGAAGAAATCAAGAAAATCTTCCAAAATTATTACTCGAGTTTGTATCAAAAAGACTTATCACAAGAAATAGAAATTAAGAAGACTAAGAAATTTTTGGATAATCAAAAAATTCCTAAAATTTTGGAAGATCAGAAAAAGATACTAAACGCAGACTTCACAACAATAGAAGCAGCACAAGCGATAAAAAGACTAAACATATCTAAAGCCCCTGGCCCAGACGGTTTTACAGGGAGCTTCTATAAATATTTTGAATCAGAAATATTAAAACCTCTAACAGACATCTTGAATGAAATAAGGCAAGAAGGTCTCCCAACTACATGGAAATATGCAAATATAACATTATTACCAAAAGAGGGAAAAGGTCAGACACAACCGGACAATTATAGACCGATATCCTTACTGAACATTGACTATAAAATTTTTACCAGTATCTTAGCAGAGAGATTCAAAAAAATCTTGCAAGACTTGATATATACTGACCAAAATGGATTCCTGCCTAACTGACAGTTGAAAAATAATATAAGGACTCTTCTAAATGTCATAGAATACTTGGACAAGAGGAATGAAAAGAAATTGGCCATTCATTTTCTTGACGCGGAAAAAGCGTTTGACAGAGTCAGACGGACTTTTTTAATAGAAGTGTTAAAAAGAATGAATTGTGGAGATAATTTTGTCGGGTGGATTGAGCAAATTTATACAGAACAAAAACCCAAACTTATCATCAATGGTGAATTAACAAAAGAGATCGATATAAATAAAGGAACAAGACAAGGTTGCCCGTTGTCACCACTTCTATTTATAGCTACATTAGAAATATTAAGCAACAGTATTCGATCGAGGTCGGACATAAAAGGGATTAACATAAAGGACCAACAATACAAGCCTAGAGCATTTGCAGACGACGTTGTTTTTTTTACAGAAGACCCAGTAATTTGAACTGAAAAACTAAACCAGGAGTTAAAAAGATCTGGAGAAGCAGCAGGTCTAAATATAAACAAAAGCAAATCCTATATAATGGTGAAGAATATAAGACAACAGGAAAGAGAAGAGATTATAACAAAGACAGTTTCAAGATTGAAAAAAAAATATCTGGGAATATGGCTTACAGAAACTAATAAAGATCTATTTGACAACAATTATTCTAAAATATGGAGAGAAATATCTGCAGAGTTGAAAAGATGGTCCAAAAATGAATGTCCTCCCGAAATTAAATTTTCTATCTCAAAACTTACCAATTATCACAAACGATAAACCTATCTGTCAATGGGAAAAAGAACTATCAAGATTTATATGGCTGGGCAAAAAACCAAGAATTAAATGGAAACTCTTGACAGAACAAAAGAGGAAAGGTGGTTGTGACCTGCCAGACCTAGAATTATATTATTACGCCAGTGCAATGACTTGGTTACAGGATTGGATTACTTTAAAGGATAAAAGATTATTAACTCTGGAAGGGTCAAATATGAGATTCGGGTTCCACGCTTATTTATGGTACAGGAAAGAAAAAATAGACAAAGATTTTAATAACCAATTCGTGAGAAAAGCACTGCTAAAAATCTGGAAGAACGTGAAGAGGACAACTTATAATAAAATACCTTTATGGGTTTCGCCCGAAGAAGCTCTGTTTGGGCAATGGAAGGACCCAAATCAAAACTGGCTACGATATAAAGACTTGGTGATTCTGGATAAACAAGCAGGAGTCAGAATGCGAACCCGGGAAGAACTCAGCCAACAAAATATAGAAATCGATTGGTTCCCATACCTTCAATTAAAAGAGCGATTTAAAATGGATATAAAATTAGAAGGCACATCAACCCAAAGGACATGTAATGAATTAGAAACCATAATATTCCTGAAAACCAAACAGAAAATCTCGTATTTTTATAACTATTTCCTTACACACAAACTGGAAGATGAAACAGTAAAAGACACAATGATAAAATGGGCACAAAACATCCAACACGAAATTCCTTTAGAATACTGGGAAACGGCCTGGAAAAACACAAACGAATTTACTAGTGCCCAGGACCTAAAAGAAAACTTCATGAAAATGATGTACAGGTACCACCTCACACCTGCTAAAATAGATAAAATGTACCAATCAGGTAACAATAAGTGTTGGAAATGTAAAGATAAGGTTGGTACGTTTTACCATATATGGTGGACCTGTCCTACAACAAAGAAATATTGGATACAGATACATGCAGCCATAAAAGAAATATTTAAAGTATCAGTTCCAATGCAACCAGAACTTTTTTTATTAAATATGACACATATGTTAGACAAAAATTTCTTGTATCAGAACAAATGAGTATTGTTATATTTAATAACAGTGGCAAGAATGTTGTTTGCAGGATCCTGGAAATCATCTCATGTCCCAAATATTGAACAGTGGATGTTAAAAATAACGGAAATGAAACAGTGTTATTTTCTCATTACTTAAAAGGGAAACGAACTGACAGTATAGAAAAAATATGGCAGCCAGTGATGACTTATGTAAAAAGATATGGTTAGTAGATCTACAAACATGTGGTATATATAACTTAAAAGGAACAAAGAAACAATAGGATTTAGAATAACTTAGATACTTTATGAAGATGGATGTACATGAAAATGAACAAATTATAGAATACTGTAAGACGTATAGGTTTTAGACAAGCATGGGTTTTCTTTACCTATCTGTTATAAACCAAATAATAACTAATTGTGCTTTTTTGGAGGGGGTCGTAGTGGAAAGAAATAACAAGAAAACGTGTACTCAACATTTTTAAATGGGGAAAGACAAGGGAATTTCTTATCTAAAAGAGATAGCAGGTAGATATTATTCTAGGTATTTGGCAAAGGAAGTCAGAATGACTGAATTTATTTTTTTGCATCGATAATTTAGAATTAAACATGTTTATATATATATGGAATATATGGAATATGTAAAACACAAGAATATCGTAAAATGATATTAGATTTTCCTTTTAGGTTTTTTTTTCTCTTTTTCATTCTTCTATTTTTCTTTTTAATTATAATTATTGTCTTTTTTCCTAATTAAAAAAAATTAAAAAAAAGAATTAGCAGAGTCACTGTCCTTATTTATACTTACGCTATAATACACTGCACAAAAACAGGGAATGCAATGGACAAATCAGCTATGAACTGCTACAGAAAAAAATCCAGATGTAATCCCTAACTTTTTTGCAGTGGGCTGATAACCTCATGGAACTCTGCTTTTCCCTTTTTCTTCCTATCCTTTTGGCGTCAAGATAATGTTTTTATTCTGTCTGTCTGAGAAGTTAAGTGATTTGAGATGTGTATTTGACTGCTTTTGTGTTATTATATTTCACACTGCTTCAAATGTAACGGGGTTCTTTTCCATTTTATTTTATTTTATTTTACACTTCAGACTGCAAGCCACTTTGAAAATACTAACTGAAAGACAGTCTACGTCACAAAATTCAAAAATAAAATAAAGCTACAACAACAATAGAATACAAGCCTTGCTGTCCATGTTCTTGCCCCAGTAATTGGACACCTTGCTGCAGTGCCTCCATACAGCATCTTTCCTGATCAAATTAGGAGGATGCTAGAATAGGAGGATCAAATCTTAAACACATAAACTAAACCTTTAAATATAACCAGCCCTCTACCTTGGGTAGTTCCTTGTAAGATGTTATACATTTAGATTCAAATGACCTATGTTTATACAGTTGCTATTGAATCCCACAGAATTTGTTGGACATAGAATAACCTTGGGTGTCTGTTATTTTACTCCTATGCCAAAAGAAAGGTATTTTGAGGTCAAAGCTAATTTTAACAATAAGCACAAAAAGAATATGGACAAAAGAATATTTTCCTGAAAGGACCAGTAACATTTGCAGCTGTTTTTAAAACAATCTTTCTTGCCTTTAAGGTAATGCCCAAGGCTCACTTCTCTGCCTGTTATTCAATTTGTTTGCATCTGAAAATATATCATGATTCTAAGTACTGAGGAAAACCAATGTTCTCTTAAAGCAATGCATGCATTAGGACATCTTTTGGATCACTATAACTATTAACAAATGGCTGAATACATTTGCCGTCCAAGAACACAGAGCACTCAGCAGCACACTTTTACAGGTCAATGGGTTTTGTATAAGAGCGATTGCTAAGAACTACTTTGAAAGTACCTTCTCAAGTATGCCTGTCTAAGTCAATATGTTCATTGCAAAACTTCGCTGTCAGGCAGTAAAATGAAGCAGACTATTAGGCAGGCTATTTATTTTCCAAGGCAATAGACACAATTTAAGTTCCCTTTGTGAACTTCCCATGCCACTTCAAAAATGGAAGTTTCTTTTTTTTTTTTAATCAGTATTAAAAATACCACAGCTAAGGTCACTTGCAGTAATGAAACACTACATGTTGCACTACTACCACAACAGACTTTGTGTTATGTATTTATCAGGGCAGCTGTTTCACCTTAAAACATAACATCAATCCAACAATTATTTTCTTCTTCAAGGTTCATATGGAAGCTCTGGTAAGTAAACACACTCACAGCTGTAGTGTGGAACAGCTTCTTTGCTCCTGCTATATTATGTGTCTCTTGGAGAAAAAGGTATGATTTCACAGAATTAGGCATTGTTTTAGTGCTTTATGTATCAGATGGGACAAGGTATCAGGAATGTAGCAAACAGGCTTTTCATTCCACTCTGTTTGACTGTCCTCCACCCAGCCCTGCCCCACCCTTCACACTTACAAACTTTCCTGCCCACTATAAATGAACTACTGATTGTTTACAAGACAGCTTCCAAAGTTCTTGCTTAGGATTACAGAGATCTTCCTGATTCAATTAATATCTCTGCAGAAACTATCAATGAAGAAAAGGTCTGGCTATTAATTAAGAAGTCTACTGACTCATACCTTCAGCAGAATATCCTAAAAGCTGTAATTCTTCACATGTTATGAAGAATAAAGGATTCTCCATTATACTTCCCCACAGAGATGCAAGCTGCTTTTTTTAATTGAATGACACTTCTAATCTTTAGGAACAAATGCTGCTATGGAGGTGACATTTCTGCTTATGATCGAAGTTCTGCATTCATCACTGTTTTGTACTATATGGGCAGTGTAGAAAAGGAACTCAATGGGTGTCTGGAAGACTTTGTTACGGCTGGAACCCAAGAATTTCAGGAACAGAGTAGAGTAGGATGCATCCTCTAGATACACTTTGATATAGCTTCAGGTCTGATGTCAGTATAAGAAAAAATACGAGTGCCCTGTTGGAAGAAATTGAAAAAATGCAACCCTATCAATTCTCCTAGACCTTTCTGCTGCTATGATACCAATAAATCACTGTGCTCTCCTAGCCCAAATGGAATTTTGAGACAGGAACCCCAAAATTTCACCAATGACAAGGATTGAAAAATTTGCCTTCGTCTCTTCGCCTGTCCCACCATCAAGGAGCTATCATGATTCCCATCAGTCCTTTGTTATCTAATGCTAAGGCCATTACCCTGTTCTGGATCCCATTGTCCACTCTGCCAGAGAACCTTTAACACCTTTTCCTATCAGGGTGGAAAAAGAGTTTTTAAAGCCTGGCTCTGCACCAGATACTTCATAATACTCTAGACACAGGCCATCATTCTGCTGCTCCGATTCCTGTTCTGGTACTGCTTTGTCTCCTATCACCCACTACACCCCAACTTCTCACTATCCAATTTTTCTCCCTTTCCCTCAATTAACCTTCAGTTAGACTGCTTGGATCTTGTGTGTATGTGATTGTTAATTCCTCCAATAAAACAAATACTCTTTGAATCTCTGGCTGGTGTCCCTGCATTAGTACTGGTATACACAGGTGTAAAAGATCCTGTTAGGTTACTGCCCCTTTCACAGGCCTCCCCTTTGAGCTAATATTCCCCACTCTTCCACAAAGGCACTGGCACCATGGGTGGACACCTGAGTCATCCACATTTTGAGTAACATGCCCACTTTGGGCATATGGAGTAACCTACTCCTTTCTTCTTGGCTAGTAAACTAGTTAGACACATAACTAATCACATAGTCTTGCCTAGATATGGACCAAGGTGAAACGGAAGAGTGAAGATAAATTAGCAGAAATGGCTAATATATTCTCCTAGGTAGATTCAGATGAGACCTCAAAACACTGTAAGAAGGACTACACTTCTCAATCTGCAACTGTGAAACTTCAAGAATAATTCTTGAATCCTTCTCCATCTCCTAGTCCAAGAGAAGAACTTGATTGGAAGAAAAGTTCTCCTCCACCTCCTATTTTCCCAGACAAAGAAGCAGGTTGTTGTTCTTCTGGAGAGTCACAGTGCAAGTTTAGGGAAAAGATTCTGCTGTCCTTAAACAAAAGGGACAATGTCCTGGCAACCTGCTGATGTTACAAAGCCAAAGTTGGTAAGACCCTGAAAAAACATTTATGGTTACTTTCTAGTTTATTTTGCATGACAACCACTTGTTAAAAGGTGTCAATATTTAGATCCAAACATGAAAGACTAATTCGCAAGTTTTATAATTTAAGTACAACTCTAAGCCCCTCATAATGATTAAGATCTTGCCACTATTCTGAGTAATTCCACAATCCCTTATCTATCAGATACTATCCCCACTCATTAGATAAACCAGAATAACAGAACTTAAGAAATATAGGTGAGGAGGTGGCATGTAAAGAAGGAAGACAAACCTTTCAAAGCCTATGATGTGATAATATTAAAATCATCACAATTTCACTGTATTTGATGAGACACAATCTGAATGTTTTCATCATAACATGCCTACCTTCATCATCTTCTTCATATTGTGAGAGAGCAAAAAATGGGTATAAGATGCATAAATGGTTTTAAACTGATAGACTTACAAACACCAAAACTCTCCTCAACCATTCAGATACATCAACTGCATCATTATTTCTTTCCTATGTTTTTTTTCTTCCCGCAAGAGACCTGCAACAAAGCCAACTATTACAGTAAATTTACATCAAAAATGCTGAATAATGGCATTTAGGTAATGGAGATGCTTTATATAAAGGAAATCAATCCTACATTATTTCCACTTTCAAAGTGATTTCCGGGTGTCCCAGTTTTAAGCTATGACAAATGAAGACCTCTTCTCAACAAAACAGCCGTTCAGCCAAAATGTAAGAGAGAGACTTTTTATTCCCATTCTTCTAAAATCTCTGGAAATTGCATAAATTACATTAAGTGAGGAACATCACATTTACACAAACTCCATTTACTAAATTACATCAAGAGACAAAATATAATCACTGTGAATTGATTATAAATTATGAAATGATTATGCTGCATTTTCCCTCTTGGTGCAATTTTGTAAATGTGACTTTACATTTACATAAAGTGATGTTCCACAAGTAATATAATTTACACTTAATTTTCTTTGCCTTTAGAAGAAAGCACATAAAGAAACAGTACACCTTTAATGTTGTGATGCAAAAGCAATATAATTTATAGGCTAAGAAACAAGATGTCAAAAGCAAAGCTCTTTAAAACCACTGTTCCTACCTTGAAATTCAATAGCTTTTTCTGAAGTAAAATATACAAGCTTTCAGTATTTCTAAAACAGCATGCCAAAATGAAAGAAGGCATAAAAAGAAGTTAGGACTGTATACTAAAGGTAGTAGTACACTTTGCCCACAAGAAGGCCCTACTTCAAGTTGTCATCAGTCACAGACTTTGATGATGAAATGCACAGATGAGCCTCCAATGACAACCAAAACTGACAGATATGTTCATGCAGGAGAACACAGTTATTCAGATATTCTGGTTCTAACGCATGTGCAGTCATCCCTCCACATTTGCGAATCTGGTCTTCACAAATGTCATCGTTTGTGGATTATTTACAGCTGCCTCTGCTTCTCTCAACCATTCACTCACACACAGGTGTGTGGTCAGGGGAGTGGGAGAAGAGAAAGCACACTTGTGCATTCCCTCACTCATTTGGGGAAGTGGGCACGAGACATGGGGATGAGACGGGGGAGCGGGAGCAGGGAAGACGAGTGTCTATTTCCTCACTTACTCATTCAGGTGGAGTGGATGGAGATGACACAAGGAGATGGGACAAGTGAGTGGGAAGAGAGAGGGTCCATGTACGTGATCCCTCACTCAGGTGAGGGGGGGATGATATTCACCATTTTTCTGCTTTCATAGGGGTCCTGCATCCCTAATCCTCACAAAAGTGGACGACCAGATGTACAGTTTTGTGGCTAGTGACTGGCACTTTAAAATGGACCAAGAAACAATGAGTAGAATGGTGCATACAAAGCATAATTAATTTAACTTGACTTTAATAAGTGCCTTAAAAACAGAGGGGACAGTGATACAGTGTTCCAGATGTTAAACTGCAAGCCCTAGGCAGCACAGGCAATGTTGAGGAATGGATGGCCATGAAGTCTAATAACATCTGGAAGGCCACATGATTTTGATTTCTGTCATGAAGCATTCCGGCTAACGTGTTCTGAACTAGTTGTAGTTTCCCAAGATCTTCATGAGCAGCCCCCAACACAGGACACTGCAGTGAACTAATCTGGAGGCAGCTATGACATAAATAACTATGGTTGTCCATAATACAGGGTACATAATACAGGGCAATACTGAAAACTGAATAAATGCAATTAGGTTTAATAGGGAGATACTTCATTTCTAGTGCTAAAAATTCCATGAACTCAAAACATTTATGAGACAAGCTCTGAAAGATTTTGCACTAGGATTTCAAAAAACTCTTCCTATGTTATATGATCGAAGCATTTCAGACTCCTCCAGTCATTTGTTGTCTTGGGCTGTTTTGGGTTTTCTAAGTAGCATGTGCGTAGTTTTTAATTATCTGGGTTTTTTTTGTTTTAGGAATTACCTGTTTTCTCTTTTGGAGAGTGTATGTGCAAACCATGCTTAACACAGATTATACTAGATACACAATATTTCAACACAGACTGATTTTCTTTATTTTTAAATGAGACATTAAAATTCTAAGTATATATAGTTCAATCTTTTAGGCAGTAGGTTAACATATGCACTATAAGCATCCTTGATGCACAGTATACTGTTAATGACACAAGTGAACTGAACTACATGAAGTAATCACCTTTCTCCAGACTAATTTAAATGCTCCTATTCTTGTTTCTAAATACCTGAATGTGCCCCCCCAATACACACACACGTAACAGGCAAAAGGGAATCAATATAACACACTCTCAGCCCCAGAAAACTCTGTGACAGGTTTGTTCACTTTAGGATCACTGTAACAACTCAAAGACATACAACAACAACAAATCCTGAACATCACTAATACAGACTTCCCTCCAAACATCACGAGTTTAATTCCTCATGTCAGATACCAGTCTCTGGTGAGAGTTTACTTCTGGATACTTTTTGTACCACTTTTTGTTTATCTGCTGGGTCATCATCTAGGTCCCAATATTTCTTAGACTCAGGTTAAAGTTGTCTTCTACTAAGTCTCCTTTCCTCTGTTACATCGTGTCTCACTTTTTCTGTTTTATTTTCACTTCTCTACAAGTAGCCATTTCCTTCCAAATTCTACCCACACAAAAGTATACCCCTTTGAATTTGATAACATGTTTAGAATAACCCATAAAAATACTAGATTCAACCAATACTTCACCCTGAGTTGCTACACTATACCCAACAAACATGATACCATTTGTAAAATATTGCAGCTGACATAATAAATGCAGCCCAAAGCAGCACAGTCCTGTGTATTTCCTTTCCATCCAATGCAAAACAATGCAAAAAAAGGAGACACCACCACAGTGAATTCCCCTACCTCTGAAAAGGTAAAAATGAAAAGGAAAAGGAAACTATCAATCCAATATTGTCACATGTATGTTTTCAAGTATTTAACACTACCACTGGAATAGGAGGGAAAGGATAGGTTGCTTATCTGTAACCATAGTTCTTTGAGAAGTCATCTGTGAACTCAAACAAATAGGTTTACTGCATCTGCACACAGCCCCATTTGGAACCTTCTAGAGTTGTTATGTAAGTGTTTTGGCAGTAGCCCCATCTCCCCTGATCCAAGTGACCAGCCCGATTCCCACTCAAACTCTCAGCTCCCTAGATGTTGAGCTAACAGCCAAGGAGCTAAGGAGAGAGCATGACACACCAAGGGGAGGATGGGTGGGTGTGGACTTCACAGATGATCATTAAGAACTACAGTTAAAGATAAACAACTCATCTTCTTTGTGATGTCTGTGACTCATACAAATGGAAGACTAGCAAGCTACTCACCATAGGAGGTGCAAATGTCATGAGACGCAAGAAAAAAACATGGCTCTTCCAAATCAGGATCAGCCCTGGACATGGTATCCAATCTATAATGTGTAATAAAGGTAAGGACCTGAGACCAAGTAGCTGTCCTGCAAAAGTCATCCAGAGACAAGTCTTTCAGAAAAGCCAAAGAAGTAGCCACAGCCCTGGAAGAACGGCTATGCATATGAACAGGAGTGTCTCTCTTTGCCAGTTCATATGCCAGATGGATGGTGGAAGAGACCCTTTTGGAGGGGTGTTGGGATGACACAGGTAAATCTTTCTTGTTCAAAGAGTAGCACATAAAGAGTCTCTGAGACTGGTAAAAGTCAGCAGTCCTGTTGACATAAAAGGCCAGAGATTGCCTAACATCAAGAGAATGCAAAGTACAGTCCAGGTCTGTTGTAGAGCTCTGCATAAACGCAGGTAAAGCCATGTCCTGGTTTGAATGAAAGGCTGATATCACTTTGGGAAGAAAAGGGAATGTCCAATCTAAGGAGCACTTTGTCCTTGTGTAACTTCAGGTATGGAGAGTCCACATGGAGTCCACACACAGTTCTCCTGCTCATCTGGAAGATGTATTGCCACAAAGAAGGCCATCTTGCAGGTAAGCAGATGAATGTCATAGTCTGCCATTGGCTCAAACAGTTTCTTTGAAAGATGTGAAAGGATAAGCTCTAGGCTCCATTGGGGACTAGGTTCTAGCACCAGTGGATGAAGATTGATGTAGCCCATCAGAAACTGCTTAACAATGAGCTCTGGACTCAGGAAGACTTGCCAATGATTTGGAAGTTGATAGAAATGGCCGCCAGGTGACATTTGAAGGAAGGGAGAGAGCGATATGAAAAGGTTCATCACATGATGGATTTGTGCTTGTCCTTGAGAGATCCTCCAGGCAACAAGAAAGACAAGAACTTGGTTCATTTGTAGGCAAAGGATTGCTAGATAGCAGTTCTGAGCACAGCTGCAAGAATTTGTCAAATTGGGGTTAAGAGATAGTCTAAAGGGACATCCTCCAAACCATCAGCTTGCGAGTGTCCAGGTCTCAACTGCCTTTTGTAGAGTATTAGGAAGTCTCATCTATCCAGCAGCCTGAAGTAGAAGCCCTGAGTTCAGTGGAAGAGAGAGGCAAACCAAGAGTGCCTGGGCCACCACAGGGTGATCAGGATACATTTCCCCTTGTCTCTTTGAATTTTAGCAATCACCTGGTGACAAGGGGAAATGGAGGAAAAATGTTGTGATGGGGCTTCCCCAATGAAGCAGTACAGCATTACTGAGAGAGCCCTTCCCCTGATATGCCCTGGAGCAGTAGGTCTGGTACTATCTGTTCTTTGTCAAGGTGAAGAGATCTACTTCCAGAGTGCCCCCCTTGCTGAAGATGGTGGAAAGTACATTGGGATGAAGCCCATTCTGACAACAAGCAGAACAGTGACAGTATCATTAGCACAGGAAGCAGGAAGAACTACCAGATTTACAGTCAGAGGAATCAGTCCAACAAGAGCAGGGCAAAATCAAAGAGGATACCGAATGTTGATGTTGAGCTGAAGAACGAGAAGAAGAAGACAGCAAAGATGCCTCCTTTCCTGGTAGAGTTGGTGGACCAGGAGAATGGCTCACCTAGACTTTGGCAACCAACCCTGGAGAAAGTTGCAGAGCATCTTCAAGTGATTTGACTATTTCTCCCTCTGAAGGCATAACAATTTGAACCACTTGTGGAGATCCCTCCACAGAAAGGCCTGCATGCATCTCTTGAATATGTAACATGGCTGCACCAAGAATGGTACTGAGCTTCCCCTTCTTGCACTCATTCCATTCATGGTTGACCCACCCATTGCAAAAAGGTTCACCTTACTATTCATCTTATTATGATGATGACGTCTCTTTTTGGAGTGGTGTTTGGAAGAAGAAGCCTCCACTTTGAGAGATCGACCCGGTATTGATGAGACTCCAGACCAACCCTTGGATTCAGCCTCATCAACCACTACTGACGATTCTTCAAGCCAAACTGCAGAATCAGAAGCAGGCCTCTTAGCACTATCCTTAGCACCTGCGTCTTGCAAATACCTTTTAACAGTGAGACGGATCAAGGAGCCAAAGGCAATTGGTGTAGATGAAGATCATGGGAGCAAACTACAAGCTGAATCAGAGGGCACATTCGTAACTGTCAAGACTTGCTTGTATATAAGAGCTTTAAGCCTAGATGATTAATTTTTGTGTTCCTGAGGGGTCATTATTTCATACTGAGCACATAAGCTGATGTTGTGGTCTTTTCCAAGGCACAGAAGGCAATAAGAATCCCATCAATACTGGGAATTTTAGTACCACAAGAAGTACACTTCTTAAAGAAACCAAAGGGTATCTTAACTGTTCAGGGAAGTCACAACCAAGAACGATAGTTGAAACATAGCTAAAGAATAATCCGAGACCAAAACAAGCAAAATTCTGAACTCAAAGCCAAATCACAATCTGAAGAAAAAAAGGCAAACCACAGTCCAATAATCAAGAAGCTAGAAAAACAGTAAAATAAGTGATACAGATCACCAAACATTCCTTCAATGCTGCTGCTGCATTGGACAAAAAGGAATTGAGGATTTGAGCAGGAATCAGGCTGGTCACAAGGACCAGGGGAGGAGGAGCTACCAACAAAATGCTTACATAACAGCTCGAGAAGGTTCTTTATTATGCACTGTGCAGGTACATCTGTGTGAGTCACAGAGACCACAAAGAACAGGAGAGTATGCAGGACCACAAGCTTTTAATATTAGTTGTAAGAGAAAGATGACATAAGCCAGAGATCCAGAAGAACCCCAGCGTCTCAGTTACAAGCATCATGCCAGTATACGCTGTTCAACAGCTCTTGCTTGGAGTCAGAATGGCTAGCTAAACAAACTACAGAGTTTCGTGATACAGTCTTGAATATACTTTCCCTTCCCTGGTTTGCTTCTCTCCAACACCAGAGAAGGAATCTTGGCTTTACTGTAATGCTTCCTTCTCTGGTTTCTTGGGAGAAAAACAAAAAAAGAGGAGGCACCAACATTCAGATGACACAATAAACCAATTGCAGAGAGAGCAGGAGCAATTTGATTGCATGCACCAACATGCTGCTGTTTGATAGTCAGCTACAACGCCACGGCTTATGATTGTCACATATGACTGCAGCCTAAGCATCAGCAAGAGACAAAGTTACGGCAGGCAAAAAGCTGAGCAGTTAAAGTTTTAATACTCGGGTTAGCTGCACATTAATTACTTCTAAATTGCCTGTACAGCAAGTGTCACTGCCCCTCATTTCATTCTTCCCCCTGCCAAAAAGGCACACATGAACATGATTCACTTTTCAGGAGTGAATCACTTTATTACCCTAATTCTAAAAGCGTAACATGACAAGCTTTCTTCAGAGTCCCATTTCTGAAACACTATGAAACTAACCAAGAGTTAGTGTTCCAACTTTCTCATACTTACAAACACCCACAGTTTGTCTTTCAGCATAATTGCTGTCTGAAAAATGACTACTATACGCTAACAATTTGTTACTGAATATGTTGATTGTTAGGTATCTGAGTCATTACCAGTAGCCTTCTTGCTTTGTGGTAAGGAAACAGGCTCTATATTCAAGTCTACTGGTGAACAACAACAGTCTGATTTCTTAATTCTAGGCCCTGATTTATGAGACAAGCTCACTGAGAGTCAGTACTCAATGACAAGTTATTTCCAGAGGGAAAAAATGCAACTTAAGAACCAATTCAAACTACAGCCACTCCAGACCAACAGTATGCTAAATAAATAAATGTGCTAAATTAAGGTCATCTGGAGGTCCTTTCAACAGCATTGGTATTCTACTGATCCCAGCACTGGTGAATGAAGGAAGAGATAGAACACAGTCTATTTCGCTGCACTGAAAGAGAAAATGTAGCAGAGAGGAGGCTTCTTCTTGTCCAACCAAGATATATAATGGTGGGCAAAGTTGTAAGAAAAACTGGCACATCCCCTGCAACAAGTACAGAAATACCATTATTCAAAACAACATTCCAATTTACTAGATAGGTAAGCTCATAGGCAACTGGCTAGACACTGCATAAACAGAATACTGAACAAGTGAGACTTTTGGTCTCGTCTCTCAGCGTTCTTCTGAAGCATTTAAAACTGAATGAACTAAAGCAGGAGTGGGTAATTGTGGCCTAGCAGGAGTTGTTGGGCTACAATTTCCCTTATTCTTCACTATTGGCTATACAACTTTATCCCACAACTTTATCATACCTGAGCTGAAAGGTTAAATTAATGTATATATACTAAAATAACTCCCCTCTTATAAAGACCAGGATCCAAGTTATATGTAACATGAACATTGCTAGAATTCCCTTGTGGACATATGAAGTACAAGTCCAAAAACAGTTCAAATACACAACTGAACATCTTCTAAGCACCTCCCACACACACTCAGTTACAGAAATCAGATGGCACAGATTTGCAGTTTCAATGTTTTCAATTCAGGTAAAGTGCAAAGGACAAATAAACACAAATAATTAAGTATAAGAAAAATTACAATTGTCTTTGTACCTTATTTTATTGATATGAGGAGTCAGAATTTGCCAATTAATTGACTACCAAAGCTAACAACTAACTACAGCAGTTCTTGTTCCAGAGATACAGAATCATTCTTTTGGAATAGTGATCTCCTGGAAACACCTTAAAATAAAGCTCTGGTTATGTGTGTTGCCACTACATTGGTTACAGTCAAACCAAAACCCAGGGTTCAAAACAGATTCCAAAGCTTCTTAACTTGTAATTAGGAAAAGCTTCCAATTCTCAGCTTCTGACATTTTCATTTGAGTGCAAACACTAGAAAGTTATAGTCTTTATGCTACCATGTATGCAATAGCAGAAGTCACATTCATACTGGGAAGGATAAGAGTAAACTCTGCCTGTGTCTTAGTGTGCACTGAAGTCAGGCAGTAGACAATGCCAATGCTGCTGGCTTCCAGCCCCCAAAGTGTCCACTGAATTGCAATCTGTAAGAAAGGAATTACTTACATGTAAATGTGTTCTCTGGATTAAAGCTGCAGCCTCTTTTAAGCTTAAGTGAGCTTCTGGCACAAAGATCAATCAGTGCCACGATTTTTCTTGGAACAGAGTCTTCTTGGCGGCAGTGGCAGTGTATTCATTTCTATGCTTAATTTGATGTGTTTTCCCTTTGACTTGAGAAGCTACCTGCTCAAAGCAAGCCTCATCAAGCAGAATATACAATTCAACAGGTCAGCAACAGCACCAATGATGCTTCCTTGCATGGATGGAGAAGGATAAAGATGAATCTGGTCTGGTATAAAGGATCATGAACCACACACTTAATGTCACATTCAAGTCATTATTACAATGTTCCCACAGTTAGGTACTATGTACATAAGCAAGAAGGAGCCTACAAAAAGCACCAGACTCAAACACTCCTCCCACTCCTGCAGTGTAATAAGGAGGAGGAATACACAACAATGCATTCCCCTTTACCTATGTTTTTTAAGAAGTTTTTCTTAACGTTTTGAGAAAAAAATAAAATTGCATACATTCCATCACAAATGTATCCCTCCCCACCCCCACTCCCTTATATCAATCCTTTTTCACCAGTTGACTATACAATATGTTATCTACCCTACCAGCTGAGTTAATACATTTACATTTGGAGCCATTCCCTTATTTCTCTCCCTTCCCTTTCAAATTTTTGGTTAGGTTTATTCTTTAGTGAGTTTGCCATTTTTTCGATCTCAACCATATCCATAACTCTTAATTTCCGTTCCTCCAAACTTATTACAATGTCTTGTTTCCAGTGTTGAGCATATGTTAGCCGAGCTGCTGCAATCAAATATAGCATTACCTTTTGACATCTTCTAATCTCTGTCTTTGATCCATCATATTTAGTAAATATAATTCAGGCATCATTTCAATATTCAACTTAAAAATTTTCTGAATTTCATCATGTATTCCTTTCCAAAATTTCTTTGCTTTTTTACAAGTCCACCACATATGACAAAAAGTTCCCTCCTTTTCTCCACACTTCCAACACCCTGAATTACCATTCTTAGTAATCTTTTGTAATCTCTCTGGCATCATATACCATCTATATAACATTTTATAAAAATTTTCTCTTAAATTTCAGTTCAGTGTAAATCTTAGGTCTATTTTCCATGCCCTTCTCTACTTCTCCAAGTCTACTGAATGTCCTATATTTTGGGTCCATCTAATCATCATCTCTTTGATTTCATCCTGCTCCATTTCTCTCTGTAGTAAAAACTTGTAAAGTTTAGATATTCGCTTCTTTTGGTTTTTTTCAACAATACGTCCAATTCATTTTCCTTTCTCTCAAATCCATATAATTTTTGATCCATTTTAAATCCTTCTTTCAACTGTCGCCACAGAAACCAATTCAGTTCATGTCCCGCTTCTTTCATTTCTTCTATTGTTCTCATTCTCGGTTTGTCTCCTTCCCAGATAAGTATATCTTGATATGTAAGCAATTTACCTTCCTTTGTTGGGGCAATTTTAAAAGCGTCTTATGGTGATGTCCATATCGGAAGGTTTGTATAAAATTTTTGGTATACTTGTTGCCACACTTTTAATAATGTTTTCCAGATGCAATGGTTGTTAAATTCTCTGTTCACTGTTATTTATTATAACATAAATAACCATGCCATCTAAATCTGTTCTCATATTCTTCCAGCTCTTTCCCCAGTGATTTCTGTAATGATTTCCTTTCCCCTGGAAGTAATAGTATGGAAGTAATATTTTGAAAAAAGGTTGAAAAACATGCTTGTTGAGCACCAGGGAAACCCTGGTGTCTTTTGTAGTTTGCTACTTATTCTGTGCAAAATTTATATTTTTTTTTAATTCACAAAACAGCATTTTCTGAATTAAAATAATACTTCTGTGCAGAAATATTATTATTGCCACATAAAATGTTGTTTCCTATGCAGAAAAAGCCTTTTTTCTACACAAAACCTGCGTACAATTTTTGCACAAAATGACTCAAACTGCACATATTTTAAAGGCTTCTTGCAGTGGGAAGAAAAATGCTAAAATCAATGAATCATTGCTTCCTTCAAGAACAAAATCAACAAGAAATTATATCCTGAACTTTAGCTTACTCCTGTCTTGCCATAATTTACAAACTAGAAATCATGGTATAAAATTAACTAGTTTTAAAAGCCACCTAAATAGCCCAGGATTTGTTGTTGGCTTGTTCACTACCAGAGACTACAAGCAAGAATATGTCAAGAATTGGGGTTTACTCACACTCCTCTCTGCTCAGTAGTTCTAAATCATGGTTTAGCTTGTACTGTGCTAATCTTCATGCATCTTCTAATTTAACTAATTTGCTTGCTTATTTACAAGACAGTTTTGGCAAGAGATTCATCTTAAAGCTACAGAGAGACAGCCATCTGTTTCTATAGAGTACTACAAATTCTAGTGAGGTCTTTTTTTTTTAAACTTCATTTTTCTTCCTTATCTACCTAGATTAACATTTACTGTAAATTTTGGATTTAATTTTAATATCTTTCAAGCCCATACAAAATATGCATCCACTGACAGAATATGAAAGTGACAAGAAGGGCAGTGAACATTAAATATCAGTATTGAGGATACACTGAAAGAGGTGTGGTTCCCCACTCCTATCTCTTATATTGAGGGTCCTTGCCACTTGTCGGCTAATTCTGGATTCTGTCTGTGGTCACCTTTATCAACTTCTGATCACTCACCTTACAATAGTGGTTAAACTATACAGGTTAGATTAATGTCCATACTCCACTTGAATATTTTCAAGCCTTGGAGTTCCAGGATACTTACATAAGAAAACATATATTTTTGTTACTTTTTCAGGCTATTCAATACCAACAATCTTATAGATATATAGATGTATTAATTCCCCTCAGGGAGAACCACAGACATAGCAATGTCTGGGCGCTTTAATTTTGTTACTTTCAATAACATTACATGTATGACATCTTATATTAAGTTATATAGCCATCATGTTCATCAGGACATTTCATCTTAACACTTATCCCATTATCAATGACAAAATACCATCTCATCTTGCCTTCAAGGGTTAATGTCCTTCAGCAATTCTTGAAGAAACCTTAATTATATCAATAACATGTAGGCATATATCTATCCGAGCTATATCAACATGAATCAGCATTTTAAGGCAGAATGTTAGGGCTACCAGGAATTTTTCCACTGTTTCCAGTGTCTTTGGCAGTGTTGGAGACTTGCTAAAAAGCAGCCTAATTTTTGTGGCTCCGACTTAGCTCTTTTTCTCTCCTCTGCCACCCATTAATGCATCAATTATCCAATCAGCAGCTTACATATTATCTTTATGTTTGGTATACTAGAGGTCTTTCCTAGTGCACAGCACACTTTTAGAATTTCTCTACACTACCTGTTCATCAAGTGTTATCTAATGCATCAACTCACAGGGCTACCCCTTTTTAGCCTTTGTGGTTTATGTTTACATATTTTAACGGAACATCTAGAAGTCTTCTCAGACTTAAACCTAAATAAATCTTTCCCTTTTGCTACAAGATAGAGGGTAGGTATATACTATCCAAGGTCTTATGATCCATATTCTACAGTCTATAAGTTTCATTAGGTTATATGCCTTTTTTGATGTTATCTAAACAGGCTGAGGAGTTGCCAGCTGAAATTTATCTGGTCCATAAAAGATCCCTCTTTGGCAACTGTGAGGTATCTGAATATTAAATTACAAATATTATAATACTGTAACAGTCTGTATTGTGGCAAATCCTTCACGGAACTTTATCTTCATTGGTTGTGGCTGTCATATGGATTTCGCTCGCTCTCTCTCTCTCTCTCGCTCTCTCTCTCTCTCTCTCTGTGGCAGTCATGTCTTGTTTCAGTTCTTTGGAGTTGACTGGGTTACAGATTCCACTATCACACAAGATCGTTCAAAGGGTTCCTTTCCCAATGATGCTGGCAAAAGCTCAAGAGTATCCAAAGTGGATAAGTCAAAAACATCCTCTCCAATAAAATACTAGTCCCTGCAAGTACATTTCATTTCTCTAGCTCCATCCTTGTTTAAACATCATCTAGATTCTTAAGACAGCAATTAATAACTCAAGCGACCTTTCTATAAGAAATATTTTATATAATGGTTTCAAAGGAGTTGGGTCCATAGATTTTCATTGGCTTCAAACTGGACATCAACAGTGGGGTTATACTCAGATCTGAGCAAGTTGTCGTATAACATGCATTATGTTTACATCCTGGTACCATATACATTGAACCAGCATGGTGTAGTGGTTTGAATGTTGGACTACAGCTCCAGAGACCGAAGATCAAATTCCTGCTCAGCCACAGAAACCCACTAGGTGACAAGTCACAATCTCTCAGTATAAGAGAAAGGTAAAGGCAGTCCCAGAAAACTCCATGATGGGGCTTGCCATATTTCAGAAATGACTTGAAGACACACAACAACTATCATATGAATCATCTTTACATGAGCAGATGATTACAACTTTCATTCAAATTGTAGAACATCTTGCACACAGAATCATGTTACACATGCCCAGTTTTTCATATATCATGCTGATTTATTTATTTCACTTGCCTGGTAAGGGAAGAACAAAAGGTAGAGTTTACCAAGTTCCCTTAAACATTAACTGGTCAACTCTAGAAATAGAAGGATGGTTGAAAAATTCTAAAACAACCCATTCCACATGTAGACAGTCTTTGGAACATTGAGGGTGGGGGTGGTAATGCTACTTTGACAACATTTCTTCCCTGTCTTTTTTTTTAAAATAATAGTAACACAGCATACTGAATAAGACTCATTATGTGATACTACTGATGACATTCAAAACTAATTCAGAGCGAGAGTAAAGTTGTAAATAGTTCAACTCCAGACCACTGATGTCTGAATGCCAGGTAACAGAGGCATGCTACTAAACATATATCAGAGGTTTATCAGAGTAGGCGAGAGAACGTAGTTGCATTATGACACTACCAAGTACTTTCATCCCTGATATTACTAAAAGCATTTTCCAGTTCATTTCTAGGAAGCAACAGCCAGTATTAAATTTGAAACAAGTTTTCAACTCTTCATCTGAAATGTTCCAGAAACAGGGTTGCTGAAAGTTCAGTTATATTTTAAGATTCTCACAAAATGGAAAATGAAACAGTGAAAGTATTATTCCTTCATTCATCAAGCAAGCCAGTATTCATAAACAGCCTTTTCAATTGCTGCAATATTCATTTTTCAGTTAGAGAATGTCCAAATACAAATCAGATTATCTCCTGCACAAACAGGAAGCACCACTCCACTTAACAGCAGCCACAACTAAAGAATAATCATAACCAAAGTAACTTCCACTGTTTTCAACAGGACTACGAATTACTAGAGCTGGGACTTGGGCATTTAAGGACTACAACATTAAGACAGATGAATAACAACATTTTCAACTTGATGTGATCACTGTTAGGATTTGTCTCCAGTGCTTAAAAGTGGTCGTTAAGTACTCTGCAAACCAACATGAAAAAAACAGGACAAACTTCTAATTTACAGCAGTCTTCTCCAACTTGGCACCTTCCAAATGTTTTGAACTGCGGCTCTAATGATTCTTCACCATCATCCATATTGTGTGGAGCTGATCAGAGATTCAGTCAAAAACATCTGTAAGTTACCAGGTTAGGCAAGGTTGATTTATGGATTTCAATATATGTTAGTTCAGCAAACACACTAGCTACTTTCTGGTATTAAGGTAATTTGCCCATTTTTTAACTTCAGACACTAATAAATTATAGTTATGTCATTTTGCAGCTTTCTTTTACCAAGTGGCACCTCCTCCAAACAAACATCTGAAATATGCAACTACAAAGAAAAACAGTAGCCTTCCGGCTATTACAGCGCAAAGCAGTAATAACTGTTAGCTACGTACAGTTCCAGTTCTCTCACCTTCTTGTAGTTTTGAAGGAGGGCTGGGCAAAGCGTAGTCCTAGAAACACAAGGTGTTTTTATGGCCATTGACTTTCTACACTCCAGGAGAGACTTCAGCTTCCCAAAAGGTTGCAGCACCCCTCCCCCATACATATACACACTGTTTCACATATTTAAAATACCTGCTATAAAAAACTAGGAGAGGACTTATGGTGGCTTCCAGGTTTAATTTTTGACCATTTTGGAGAAACTATGTGGCCTCAGGAGGTGCAACAAGAATTAAGACAGAAAAGCTAAGTAGCTAGAATTAAGCTAATTTGGCAATCTAGGTAAGCTACAAATTATAGAAAATTTCCTTTTAATACCATCATATATTCTGCTGCATGTAAAAGCAGGTTGTGAAGAGTTCAATGTGCTATGTTCGCACAATGCAGACTCAATTTCCTTTTTTTTTTCCACCCAGTAAACCTGGCAGAGTACAGACTCCAGATTGTAGGATATGATAAACAAATGCAGAGACTGAACATTAAAGTAATTCGTGTTAATTGTATTTTAAGACTGCTGGTGTGCTCAATGGAAGGAAAAATATAGTTGAAATATTTTAAAGTACTTAAAAGAAACATTTCCAGATACTCTAATGAAGGTATCTGATTCTTCTTGCTGTGTGCCTTCAAGTCATTTCAGACCCTAAAGTGAACCTATCACAGGTTTTCTTGACAAGATTTGTTTGGGAAGTTGTCTCTGCCTTCCTCTGTGTCTGAGAGAATGTGACTTACCAATGGTCACCAAGTAAGTTTCCATGGCCAAGTGAGGATTTGAAAAAACCAGAGTCTCCAGAGTTATAGTCCAATGCTCAAACCACTATACCATGGTGGCTCTTGATTCTCACACAAAAACATATTTTGCCATTAGTCTGCTTCTGGAAAGTCAAGTTGTACCTTGATTTCCAAATAATCAAAATGTAGGGATATGTTCTTCAAACTTTATCATCTTGGGGGATATGGCAAAGAAGGGACAAAAGATAATCTCTGACATAAAACCATACAAGTATGTCTAATTTTAAAAAAAACCAAATCTTGTAGAATTGAGTATCTTCAAAAGAAAACACATTTAGGCATTTACTTACTTGTCACTGCAATCTAAAGTATGAAAATTTACATTATCTTTAGAATCTCAGTATATTTTTACTAAAAGTGCTATCTATTTAAAGCCATTTTTAGGCCTATTCCAAAGTCATGACTTGTAACTTTCTTCATTATATGAAACTGAGTTGAGATAATTCCATCCAGAGTTTTCTGTTGCACCTGCTTAAGATTCTGTTAAGTTTCTGATGTTCATCAAAAGATGACAGCTATTTACTTGGATTCCAAAAGTCATGACCAATGTTCCACTTGCAAAAGAGGGTCTTCTAACCTCTTCCCTATGGCAACCCATTAAAATGATGCTTGGATTTGTCAGAGAGCCCTCCAGAAAAGAGGTATGTTATGTTAATGTGACGGAGGAGGAGGAGCACATGCATATGGACCACCTGCCAGCAGAAATACTGTCCACTTGTGGTAGGGCTCAATCAATTCTAAATTCTTAGAAAGTATGCAAGCAGAGGGAGAGACGGGAAGCAGAGCCATTCAGTTGACGCTTCATATCCACAGTTCCTATATCCATGGATTCAAGTAATAATGGTGTGAAAATATTTTTAAAAATCCCAAATGCAAATTTTGATTTTGCCATTATATATAATGTATGCCATTTTACTATGTCACTGTACATAACAGGACTTGAGCTTCCATGAATTTTGCTATCCACAAGGGGGTCCTAGAACGAAACCCTGTGGGATACCAAGGGCCCACTTTACCTTCTGCTGAGAGAACTCCTTTTCCCGAAGTTCTTCATTTCAGCTAATCATTATAGAAACTACTATGTAAAAGGTAACTATTTAAATTGTAAACCTAATCTTTTTCCTTTCCTATCCCAGCTTTGTTGTATTTATAGTTGCTGTTTCATTTAGACTGAAAGTCTGAGGGCAGGGACTCTCTTGCTTGCTGAGAACAGTGACTTGTTTGCTCACTCACTGGTATGCAAATCTGCAAACTTTTTTTGGCAGAACACGAAACCAAAAAAAAAAGATAATCTTGTTGTAAACAAACAAAACAATACATGATTCCAAATCCTAATTACCTTACAGGTTCTGTTTGTACTGTATTTTTAGACAGATATGCCTCTGGGGAAAAGTGTTAGCATGCAAAGAGCCAAATCAAGGATTCACTCCTCCCATATGACTTGCAGCTTCTGACAATTGCAGTGTCAGTACATTTGCAGTGGAGAAAGAACTCACAAAGGTAACATCAGAAGCCTACAACTTCATTTAGGTTAACATTCCTCTCCTTCCTGGTGCATTTGAAATTAAACTTTGAAATATGATACATCTCACTCTCCTACTGTTCACATTGAACACAGACTGCCACAACTAGGTTTCATTCATATTTGAACGGGCAACCTGCAAGTTCCCATTAAAAATTCCCCCTCAATTAAATCTACATGAATGTCTTGTGGGGAGGGCATCAGATGACTTCATTTGAACTTGGACAGCATTAAGCATTTGCCTAAGAAATGCTTTCCAAATCTAAATGTTCACGCTCCTCATAGTAGACAGTAAATGTCCAATAGACTCACTGAGGATGATAAAGAAACATGACAGTGAATTGTTTTACCATGGTAACAACTTTTAAAATTCAACACAGATCACTTTCTCTCATTTAAATATAAATGCAGAGCAAAGCAGCTGCTTCAGTGATTGACACACACTCAATCTAAAACTATTACCATGAGGATTTCTAACTTGGAATGTGATTCAGTCACCTACTACATAGAAATCAGAAGGATTACCAAAGATGTGTTTTGTCTAGAAATGGTGAAGTCAAAATAGTTCTGTTGGAAATTAGTTTTCTAAGACTCCTGTGAACAAAATAATGATGGCTATGATACACAATCCAGATAAGCTAGTGTACTTGGATCTTAACTGTTTCCATGCAGATTAAGACGCCATGTCTTATATAGCGTTGTCTAGTCAGAGACATAATTATTTTGAAATCACTGGGTTGAATCCAGACTTTGACTCTCATTAACTCTTCCATTCACAAAAGAATTCTAATCCACTGGTGGAATTCTGCTGTCAATGCAATAGAGGGAGAGGGAGATCTGTATTCCCCTGCTCCCCTACTCCCTGGAAACTACTGTGAAGGATTGGGCAATCCTCCAGAAGAGCATTCACAGTAAAATTCCACTTACAACATATGATATATGGTTACATTGAATTATCTTGAACTTGACTATTCATAAATTAATACAAGTTCATAATATTTTAACAGTCAAATAAACTCGCAGAAAATTCCCTTTTTATTTAAAAAAGGCATTAATATTCCAATCTATATTTAAAGACCTCAGTATTAAAAACAAAACAATATGAAGCAATTCAAAACTGCTTAAAACAATTCAGAACAATTTAAAATGGTGTACACTCTGAATATGTATACCGTGAAATGTAAAAAGCTTCCATCCAGCTCTAAGAATATTAATATTTGTTTAGTAAAAAGGTATTTTGGACAAATGTTATTCAAAAACATCAGCATGTATTTCATCTTTTAAAAAAAATAGCATTTACTACAGAACTACAGACTGGATACAAACTTTGCCTAATTTAGTCTGCTGATGTTAATGGGATTTAAGCTATGACTAACAAATCGTCTTTTAATCATTCTGCTCCAGGAATGACGAAGTATAGCTCCAACCCAATATAATATATCCATGACTATTCAATCAATGAATACACCCTGTCGAACAGAATCTTGCACCCAGATGTTACAACCTTTAACACCCATTGATCCGTTGTTATGTGAGACCAACGAGTGCCGAAATCCTTCTGTCAGAATCGAGTCCTTCCCCTCTCCGGAGCAGAACCCAATCCCCTACCTTGTCCCTAACTCGGTCTACCAAATTGTCCCATCCTATTAAACTGTCCTCTTGCTCTATTCCACAGTTGTCTTCCAAATCTGAACTTTGATTGTCTTCCCAGACTCCTACGCCCTCGAAAGGAGTAAAAGCCCCCTCGAAAGGGCTTCCTATCCACTTTCTTTTTCTGCAACGTTGGCATCACTTGCTTCTTCTCTCTGTCTTCTATCAACACCTTACCCAGTGCCTGACCACCAAAAAGCAACTCACCTTTAAATGGCACAAAAGCTAAATTATTCCCAGACTTTTGATCGGCCTCCCAATGCCTTAACCATAGAGACCTCCTTACAACTGCTACAGCATCCACACTTCTTGCCACAAATGCCACTGTATCATAACTTGCATCAGCCAAGTACTCTAAAACCTAACTAACTCTAACACTTTACCTACAGATCTTGACTCTACTTCCTCAGCCTCCATAACTTCCTGCATCCACAAAATCACCACCCTAGCAAAAACTGGTGCTGCCATGGATGCTCTAATAGCTGTAGCCGAACTTTCATGGGCTTTCTTTAATGTTGACTCTGCCCATCTCTCATCTACTTCTTTCAGCATTGTATCTCCTTCTTAGGGAACCAATGCCCCCGAAATCAGCACCGCTATGGGCCCATCCACCAACAGGATTTTAAGGAACTCCAACTCTTTCTTTTGGAAAGAATATAGTTTATTTACATAAGTTAACTTCCTGCATGTGTTCAAAGGCGACTCCCACTTAGCCTGGATCAGATCCTTAAATATTTCTGGCAGCAGAATATCATTTGTATGACCCTCTCTTTTCCTCATTACAGAAGCTAACCTATTCACCTTTTCCTTACTTTCCCTATCTTGTTCTACATTCTCCTCTATGTCCAATCCCAATGTATGCAAAACTTTCTTCAATACACTCCTAAAATTCTCTGTTTGAAACAATCTACTTGTATCTACATCTGTGTTCTCTTCCTCTGCTGCAGAATCTCCAATATCCTCCTTATCAACTTGCATCTCCTCCTCTCGATCCATCTACTTCCATTTCCAGGATGCTCACATCATTTGACTTCCTCAAACTCTTCTTAGCACCAATCCCAACTACGTCCTGATCTTCCTCCAAGCTCACATCCAACTTTCTCTTCCTACTTTCATTTTCATTAACTTCCAATATTTCTTCTCTTCCTCTTATATTCTCGCTGACCTTACTTCTCTCCTTAGCAGTAGATTTCAGAATCAAGTTGAAAATTCATCATATTTGCATTACTCCAATCATTAAACTGATTTTTCATACTGATAGTATACTTCCTACTTCACTAGAAATTGTTTGTTTAATCATAGATTGCAATTCATTAGCAGCAGCAGCATTACAGACTGTATTAGGCCCATGCTCATTGTAAAATCTCGCCATGGGACTCATAAAACATTGCCTTACATCTCTAGCAATAAATTTATTCTCTCCTCCTCCTGACACAAATTTGCCCCTGTAAATATCTGACGCAGTTAGCCTCATAAACTGACCACCTTCCGAAGGCCAGCCATCATTCCGCTGGAAATGAAGTGCTCCCGTGCTAAAAGCGCCTTCACGACCACACCAAACTGGCTGCTGAGGAGGAAGGGGCGGATGAGGGACAATCTCCTCTCTACGCAGCTGCGCACACACTGAGGGAGAAGCCAAGCATGTTCCCAAACCAATTTCTGACGCTTCTGCCCTCAAGCCTACGGAATGCTGCGTCAGCCCTTCTGGAACTTCCGTGGCCTCTGAGGATTGCTCCCTTCGAGCCCCTGCCATCTCCTTGGAATCAGAAAAAACAAGATGGTGGCCCAAATCGGCCATTTGAACTCCAGATGCTGGAGATACCTTTTTCTGCGCCTTAGAAGAGCCAGAACTCAATCCTGACTCCTTCTTTTTACCTTTTGCCTCTTTCTTGCTAAGTAACACCACCTTCTTAACCTTATTGTCCATCTTATCAATTTTTTTACTGCTACAAACCACATGTACTTCCTTTATCTCGCTCTCACTAGAGGAAACAAAGATCTTTCTCAGCGCTTCATTTTTGTCATCTCCAGAGACTCGCGGATCGGCGGTCATCTGGGATAATTTGTCTTTCCCTTTTTCTCCTTTACCACACTCAGAATCCCGCTGATCCGAAGGTATCTGAGACAAGGCAACTTTTGCGTTCTTTTTTATTCCTTCCTCAGAGCCTCGCGGAGCAGCGGGCATCTGGGAATTCATGTCTTTATGCAATTCACTCAGCTCCTTTTTCCTCCGCTTTCTTTTCCATATCAAACCTAATACACCACTAGTTGGAGAAGGGCTAAATCCTGACTGGTTCACTTGGCAGGTAAAAGAAAACTGTTGGAGAGGGGAGTGATTCTAACGGTCATAACTGAAGATTGAGAATTCCTTCCGGTTCCGGTTGGCACATGGGGATAAACACAAACGTAGTGGATTCCTCCTCTGTGCCATCCCGAGAATGATCTACCTACTATTCAACCATTGATTCAATAGGTCTTCTCTAATTTTGACTAACCAATAGGATCCTGGCCAACATAATCATCTCCCATTCAATTTACAATACCTACGTACCACATTGACTTTTAACATCCATGTAGCTGGTGAAAACACTATGTTAATTTTTAAAAATCATTTTGTCCTTATTTTCCATGCCAGACTAATGAAATTTTAATGAAGTAGAGAGTCAACGTGGTGCAGTGGTTTGAGTGTTGGACTATGACTTTGAAGATCAGAATCTGAATCCCTGCTTGGGCATGGAAACCCACTGGGTAACTTTGAGCAAGTCACATTCTCTCAGCACTAAAAGAAGGCAAAGGCAACCCCTCTCTGAAACAAATTGTGACAAGAAAACGCTGTGATAGATCGGCCTTAGGGTTACTGTTAAACTGGAAACTAAGTTGGAAACTATTTGAAGACACACTGCAACACCAAACAGCGCAGATAAAAGTCTGCATCCCTATAATTTAAGCTTCAGTTGTTAAGAATATGTTCTTACCAGTACAGGCTATTCAGCAATTTGATCCCTCCAAGTATGCTAGATTAAAACATTCAACATACATTTTTTAAGAAGCACTGAAAGATATTACATTATTATTATCTTATTATTATTATTATCTTTATTTCTATCCCACTTTACTCCCCGAGGAAACACAAAGCGGCTATTACAAACAGGCATACCACAGTTAACTACACCTCTGACAGACAAGTTCCTTTTTCACAAAGGTTTTTTAAAACCCTCTTAGCCCCTCTCAATTTCTTTTCAACATCTGTCTAGCCAGAATTTTTTTGGCAGCATCAGCACTGGGAGAATGGAGAAGGACAGCTGGGCAAACACAGTTTTGATGCTGAGCTGCAGCAGCACTTTACAGTAAACAATGCAATAAACAAAGCTTTCGCCAAGAAAAAGTGGAATTCTACTTAGCCAATCATGCTCTAGCCAAGTGTGCCTGCCTACACCAGGCAAGGTATACAGTAGCTCCCTCCAGATCCCTTACTGAACATGTGTAAACAGCAGAAAAGAGAGAAAGTAGGAGGCACCAAGTATGCATGCTTCACCAGCTACCTCCAATATGCTAATAAATAAATGTCTCATAGATCTGTAAGTCTGGCCCCACAAATGGAAAGCATAACAAAAATAGAGGCTGCTGAAAGAAAAAGTCATCACACAGTGCATTTTGGAGGAAGCATTCAAGTAGTCTCTAGAAGGCTGAAAATGGTTTTGGTTAAACGCACAAAGCTGTACCTAATGTGTTTGTATCATTTCACATGTGCGTACTGTTAGTTTTGAATAAAAAGGTCTGCTGACACATGTTGAACTGCTCTTCTTTTTTATGGCATAGGAAACTATCTCCATTCTTTTCATGTTATTTCTGCCTTCGATATCACATTTTCTGTTGAAGAACACATTTACTTCAATAAATGAGGTGTAGCTATATCGCTTTCCCAGGCTGTTATCTTCACCCTTTGCTTGCACATATGATGAATTCTGCAGGTTTGGGTTTGGGTTTCTCATCTAATTCTACCTCAGCATTCACAATTTTGCATTGTGGGACCACAACTCTTTCTCTTAGACTTTAGAAAATATGCAGCATTAATTCTGAAATTAAAATCCACTGACATACTAATGCCTCTGCTTTGCTTTGAATTGTCTTTTGCTTCCACTTGTCAAGGTGATGATTCAACATCTGGCATACAAATGTGTCCTGATGTTTTTCAGGAAGGTTACCGAAGAAGTTTTGTGTCAAGCTTATCATTTTCTAATTTTAATTTAATTTTATATCATTTTGCTGAACATGAATTTTCTCTTCTAGTGTTCTATCAATGTGACGTAATGACCAACAGTAGATGCTGGGAAGCGAATGAACCACTTTGCTACATAGCAAACTCAAATAGGCTATGTTTTAATGGTGCTTCAAATTATGAGTCTAACTATTTTTTAGAAGTGTGTCCATAAGCTTCAAGCTGGTCACAGCTATTCTGCTCTTTACAAAACTAGTAAATTGAAGTAATTTTCAGACAGTGGTGAATTCATCTCTTTCCTTTTATATTCCATCATTCCTAATTAGTGAATATACTTCTAAATGCCATCTGGATAGATAGCATGCCAAATGCCTTCTAAATGTATTTGCATAGCAAACTGGAGTTCGATTCTCAGATGCAGTTACATCCTTGTATGTCCAATACCTTCTAAAATTCCATTGTAGCTCAAAGTCTTCATCAAATAAGAAATGCCTAAACAGAACCTAGCATATAACTCATTATATATGCACTTAAAACATTAAAGGCCATTTTTGTAATCACTGGTGCAAACCCATCATCAGACTGAGTACAGTGTATCACTAAATCACTCTCTAAAGTCTGATACATATGGCCATACATATAACACTGCTCTAACAGATCACTGATAGTACCATACAGTAATGCATATATACTAATTTTAACCAATAGTATTACTATAATACCATAATACCCTAATACTCTAATATTACTCTAATACTGGTAATAATTAATCATTCTGTACTATCGCTATTTTATTGTTATGTAATTTTGACATTAGAGAGTTCATAACTGAAGGGAAGAGAAAAGAGGACTGCAAAGTTCCTAGGTTAAAGTGTCGTACTGGATATGGGAGGATGCTATAAGACAGTACTTGGAACAGTAGCTCTGACGAAAAGGGAGGTAATCTCTTAACTTGTTTTAAACTGTTAAACTGTTTAATTTATTTTGAATACAAAATTATCCTTTGCTATTTCTAATTGTTTCAGCTGAATTTATTTATGCAGTCCTGTATCTTATGACATAAGGCAGGATATAAATATTTTGATACATAAATAAATAGCCAGCAATCCCCGCTATAATAAACTGGAGAGGGAACTTCTTCCATTTGGCATATGAAGACAGGGTACCTCTTTATAACAAGCACAACAAGATAACCCCCAAGAAACTGGATAGAGACAAAAGTTTCTGAAAGTATGGTCCATAAATTCTATTCAATTGGCCTGCTGAGAAGTTGCTGAATAGTCAGAAATATTTGTACTTGGCCCTGCCCTTCCCTCAATAAGGAAGACCGAGGGTGTCCTGGCCAGAGCTACTTACAAAGAACATGATCTGCGGTCTGTGATTCTCATAATAGTGTTTTTGATTATAATGCTATCTCTGGAAAAATGTTATTAAAGTTATATATATGGGACAGTTTACTGTCCAAAAAAAATCCCACAATTATTACAAGAAAACCAGTCTCAAAATATGATCAACTTCAGCTTTTGAGTATCCAGATCAACAGAACACAGATTCAAACAAGAAATACAACTATGTGAAAATCTACACAACAGTTCCTGTGAGAAATAAAGTGATCAATAACTGAGTCTACTTTTTTTTTCCAGAACATTACAAATTTTTACTATTTTACAAACAATACTACATGTTTTTCCTTTTATGTTAGCTGGCAGTGTTACACTCATTCACTCTAGACCTATGCAGTTGTTGCCAAAATGGTACTGAATAAGCTGTATTCAAACTGTTCACAATGAAGAAGTCAAGCAGTGTCAAGGTATGCTGACTTCTTCAGACATCCAGTTATAGCTTTCCACAGAAATCAACCACTTGACTGCTCCCCTTAAATATCACAGCTGTGGATAAATCACACTACAGCTAGGTATGATACAGATTTTACCAATATCACAAATATTACAGAGTTAGTATAAATCTTCTGATATAAAGCTTTCATAAACATTGTTTCTTCTGTGCATCGCATTTCTATAGGATGAACTGAACCCTGTAATCCTATTCCTTGCCATGCAAATGTCCATGAGTCAAAATAAGAGAACATAGCAGTTCTCACCAAAGATGCTGTGAGGATAAGTCCAATTACCCATGGCACCATTCTGTTATGTGCCTTAAAGTCAGCTCCAACTTTATGATTCTTTCATCATAAGGTTTTCTTTGCAAGATTCATCTAAAGGAAGTTTGCCACTGTGTTGCCCTAAAGCTGAAAGGGTACGACCCACCCAAGATCATCCAGTTTTTTCATGGCATCCCATTACCAGTGTAGACCTAAGAGTGAAAGTAGAGTTGTGTGTATTTTAAATCCTTCCTTCCAATCTTCTCATAAACATGTCTAGTATTTACTATTGTCCAGCATCCTCTCATATTTTTACAGTATTATTTAAAGTTGGGACAAAATGTACAATTATCCCTTTCTAAGAATAAGAACAATAACTGTCAGTGACTATATTATCACATAAGCAAAATTTTCCGTGGGTGTGAGCTAACAATACTTGTATATACCAAGTTAATTCAATATTGTAACTGCAACAACACTTTTAATTTAATTATGTGGATCATGTATATTTGGGATGAAATAATTTGTAGAGTATTATACGGTGGTTTACAACCCCTGCCTCAGCCAATTAGATTAACGATTGTACTTTTTTTAAAATCAATTTTAAAATCTCTTCAGATGTCCAACAATATGTGAAGTATTTCTCAGAATAAAAATCGCTACATATTTAATACTTCCAACAACCTGGAGGACACATACTGAACAGATACATATTGAAACAAGAGATACTATAAATCAGGATGGGCAACTGTGCCCTCCAGATACTGTTGGATTGCAACTCCAATCAGCCCCAGGAATATAGCTAATCATGGGAGCAGTAGTGCAGCAACATCTGGAAGGCCACAGTTCCTCATCCCACCATAAGCAGTCATTATGAAGAAAATTAGGTCATCATTTCCTCATTATACAGTCCTAGCACTAAAACTTAAAACATTCCTGTCAATTATTTTTTTTCTTCACAAAGACCTACATGTATTTTGCAGTGAACTATATCGAAAAAAAATATGCCCTTCAAGTCTAAGTCACACCTAAAAACAGGCTGATACATAAAATAGGCCAAGCAAGCATTAGAAATGTTAAAAAAAAACACCCTGATATCTAAAGCCAATATTTATTCTCATGCACAAAAAGTTCCCAAAGGAACACTTCTATACACTATTTAGCAGCCACAACTTTTTTTAAAAATAGTGTTTTTTATTTTGATTTTTTTCAAAGCAACATCAGTCAATTAAAATTCTTCCACAGATCCTTTTATTTACCATTTGAATTTTGTATGTTAAAAAAGCAACCAAAACTATAAACAGTATCCCCTCTCTTCAATTTCCGCAAAAGGTAGGGGAATGGGAGGCGGAGCACCACTTGTGAGAAGGAAAGCCCACATATGCCTTGCCTCCACCTTCTATTGTCTTTTGCCCAGGCATGGAGAATGCACGCCAGGTCAAAATGCAAGGGAATGGGAGGGGGAGTGCAGGAGGAATTATTTGCAATTCTACCACTTTCACAAGGGCTCTGTGATCGTAATCCTTACAAAAGTGGAGGCGCCACTGTAGTGATCTTTCCATTTATGGCAGAAGTCAAATAAAAACTTTGAAATGTTATCCAGTTTTGACGTAGGGGCCAGAAGCCCTCAACTCAAAGTACACAATTTAAAGTGTTCAGTAATAAAAAAAAGAACAAAAAGCTAAATTGATTTTGGTGGTTGTTCTAATTTGGCTTTCATTTTAAAAAGTTCTTTTTTAGCAGAATCACTTAAAACCTTTTTCATCTGTCACAGCATGTCCTGATCAGTAATAACATAGTAAGATGAGATAAGCAACAGCAAGCCCTTTCACTATTTTGTGAATCAAGGACCAAATGAATTCTGTTAATCACTTAAACAGCTTTTAAAAATTATTTTGTTGTTATCAAGGTATTAACTACCAATGAGAGTTGTCTGAGAGCTGCAAGCTTAACAATTCTTTTTCCCAAAGGCCCAGCTTCCAAAAAACAAGCAAATCTTGTTTAATCAACAGTTTCATGACAGCAGGTACACCCACATTTTGATATGTGAGTGCAAGAAGAAATACTTAAAGGTGCTAGAGCACAGGGACAGTAATACCACTCTCAAATGCCACGGCCTTTAAAGTGTCTGAAGAAATGTGTAATGGGTATTTATGAGGTTTGAGCAATTCAAAGCAGCTAGGCATATTCTTAATATGTTACTTGGTCAACCTTTTTCAGAAAAAACAGTGACCAAGTAACATATTTTAAGAATATGCCTAGTGGCTTTGAATTCTTCCAAGTCATGGAAACCCACTAGATCACCTTTGGCAAGTCACAGTCTCTCAACTTCAGAGGAAGGTGAAAGCAACCATCTCTGAAAAAATCTTGTCAAGAAAACACTGTGATGCTCACCTGAGGGTCACCATAGGTCAGAAATGACTTGAAGGCACACAATGGCAACCTTTCCCTATAAAACAGGAGATGGCAAAGTGCAGCCCACAGGACACACACAACCCCCCAAAACCCCTCCAAAGCCCCAAGACAACTAAATGTGGGGGGGGGAGGCAATTTTTGCCTCAAAATAGTCCAAAATGTTCCTAAAGCACAGCTGTTTGCTCTCCCAACACTCCAAACCTCCCCAAAACCTCCACCAAACATGTAAGAAATCTTAAAAGATTGGCCAAAATTGGCAGCCAGAAACGATGTTACATCACTCTGGGTAACATCAAAATGTGCCTACATGGCCTGCCAGGCAGGCAAAGGATAGAAAAATGGCCCCTGCCCACTGCATACTTGTCCCCCACTACTAAAATATACTATGGCTGGCACCTTGTTGGTCAGCCCTACCTAGAGTAAACCCATTCAATCAATTATTGAATGGGGAACAACTTGTAAGTGAATCCTACAATTGAATGTGTCTTTTCTAGTCAGGACTAACAATAAGATTTAGGCCTACATACGTCTGTTTATTCTTTTAACACTGCACAAAGAACACAGAGGGAGAGGGAGAGGGAAAGGAACCATAAGTGCACACAGTACTCCTTCCACATTCATGGGTTTGACCTTCACAAACGTGATTATTTGCAACTGCAAGTGCCTTCTCCTCCTCCCATCTCCTTGCATTTTTCTGGGCACAGAGAAAGAAGGCAAGCACACCCAGGAAAAAGATAAGAGAATGTTGGGGGTGGAGGCATACATGTGCATTCTTCCCCTCTGGAGCTCCCCCTGCCCATTCCCATGCATTTGGCCCTAGCCACAGAACGCGCACTGAGGCAAAACACAAAGAAGGGAGGGAGGCTCACGTGAGCCTTCCTTTTCCCCTCCAAAGCTCCCCCCACATTATCATGCATTTTGCTCTGGCATTTTGCCCATGACATGCTCTGGCATGGGTTCTGTACCCCAAGCCCTCGTGAAAGTAGAGGGGCCACTGTGTTACGTCTTTTAAACACACTTTTTATATTAGTTTTCTTGCATTAAACCCTAAACATGCTGCTTTGTAGCTGTGCATTATACTGGTCAGGAGAACAATCCCGCAGTTCTATGGCAGGGTGGGAAGTCTGTTTGTGAGCTAGAGATTGAAAAAGGATAGTTTTTATAAAAGGTACGATTCCCCCCCCCCAAAAAAAGTGATCTCTGTTATCTGTCCCTTCATTCTCCTTTTACTCATGTTTAATGTGCACAACTAAACAATGTCTTAACTGAACAATATCAGTCAAAACAGGGCACAACACAATGTCAAGAGAATAGACTTCTACTCATACAATGGTGTTTTCTCTTTTCCTACAGGGTTACTCCTTGAAAATCTGCTCTTTCAAGAGTAATCTCCGGAGGAAATTTGGAGCCTCTCCATCTCCTGATTCTGTAGGTGAAAATAGTTCTAATAACAGAACTAAATTAACTTTTACCTAAAGCTTTTGAATTCTCTGAGTCTGGACAACTTTTGAGTTCTCCAAAATGTTCCATATGTTAAGCAAAGCACAGGAGAGAAGAAAGAAAAACTTAGTGCCATAACTGCAAATTCTGCATTTAGTCACAATGTTATGATGGAATTTAGATGATAACAGACTTAACTGAGTTAGTCCCTGCTCAGTGCTACACAAGTTTCAAGTTACATAGCTATTTCTAATGGTCTCTTGCAGCCCATCCATCCAGGTCTTTTGTGTGAGCAATGCTTTCTTGTAGCACCAGCAGTGTCAAACCAAACAAATAAATTTCAAGACTCAATCTGGAAAGACAGAAAGTACAGAAGCAGACTCATGTCCCTGGGAAACATTTTAATGATTGAAGCTTGGAGTAAAGAATCACTGCTCCTTGAACATTCCATGCAAGCATCACTTAGAAGAAGGAGCAAATTGCTCTTCTTTCTTCCCTTCAGAGAGTCAGTAACTTACCTGCAGTTGTCAAAAAATGAGCAAAGGTAGGTGTCTGACTGCATTCTTTTCTACCTTCTTCCCAGGAGAAATGGGTAAAAATAGACTTCTTTCTCAGGGATTCTGTGGTTCACAGACCTATTCCCCTTTCCAGAAGGAATGGTGTACTTCTCTGTCCAATGCCAATGACCTTCTCCTACTGCAGATTAGGCTGTTGTCTTTGCACCATTTACACTGAAGTAACCCCAATAATGGTAAGGGTTAGACAGAGTTGAAATTTGTTAAAGGAATCCAAGAACTGCCATACGCTTTTCCATGAGAACATTTTAAAATATAGTGATCTGAAAAATGAAAAGTGAATCTTGGGTGTTTGCAACATTTTGTGTTTACGAGTCCAGGGTGTACATTTATCAGATTATTAACTCTCAAGAAAATCCCTTGAAGGGAAAATGGCAATATGAACCACAGTACAGACTTTGTTTTGAGTAGATAATTCTCAATACGGTCCAAAGCAACGGTGGAAACCACGCAGGCCTCCAGATGTTGTTGGACAAGAACTCAGGTAGCAACATTCCTCACTACTGACTATGTTGGCTAGGAGTGCTAGAGTTGCAGTCCAACATCTTCTGGCCACCCATACTTCAAAATATGCTGGGCTCTTATCTAGAAAGAGTTTTAGGAGGAATCTTAAGTTAGTAGAGATACTCTGATGAAATTTGAGTGTGGTATTGACCCTAACAATTGTTCCATGTGCCAAAATGCGGAAATAATGTTCCTCTAAAATTTTCACAACACAGGCCATCAGGTTCTCAAATAGTTTCCTAAAAAAGTTCGAATTCTCATTTATCAATTTACTAAAATAACACAGGTTTAATTCTATTATGTTGCACATATCAAGCAAGAAATACAAAGGCGTTTTCAACACAGACAATATAGGAAAGTAAGGTAACAAAAGAAACTGATCTTTCAGTGATTGTTGTTATTGCTGCTCACCTTCAAGTTATTACAGGCTCATAGCAACCCTAAGGTGACAATCATAGATGTTCACAAATCTTACATAGCCATTATAGAGCGGACACTGTAGTGAATTAAAATGTTTTAAATCCCTGTACACTAAGATTTAAGAACTTACATCAAATGTGAAGGCACCCCCATCCCCACCAAGCCTTGAAAAAACTAAGCCAATTTTCCTGGTGGAGAGTCATGCTTTCTTAACATCATAGCAAGTCATTTTTACTTCAAAACATTTTGGATGACATCCAATGTCATGTGAGGATGAGTCATGCTCAAAAAGACTTGACCTTGTTTTCTCTCTGCTACATTCCCCAAATTTACATCCCCCAAAGACTTCCAATTATCCACAGCAGTTTAGAAAGTATAGTGAGCTGCAAGGAAAGCAAAGGAAGGGAACAGATAGACTTGGATACAGTCTTTTGGCTCGTAGGTTATAACACTTTTAGCGCTGAGTAATCTTGATAACAGCACAAATAAAACTCTAGAAAACAAAAAAGGTATGGACAAATGCTCAGTTTTCCTCCCGTTTCAGAGATACTAATACCGTTGAAAAAAACTTGTTTTGTCACTACTAAAATCCAACATGACATTTCAAATGTAATTTCTGTTGAGAAATCTGCAGGAAAGCAAAAACTAAACATGTATTTAGGATTGTAGAACAGATTGGTTTTTAACTAATTAAGCAACAATACATTAAAGATGATTCTGAAAATCAGAAACATGAAGGAACTTTTAATGAATTGTCACACACAAGTAAGATGTTCAACACAGACAGAACAAACCACATGCCACAGTTATTCCAGAATTAAATTGTGTCATCTGTTGCAACAGCCAGAGGCAATGAGAATCTGTAATAAAAAGCCACCCATTTTCAAAGATGGCAATTTTGAAACAAAGAAAGAAAGACTAAACCAGTTCATTTTCAAAATCAAGACAAGTTTCAGGGCAACTGATACTATATTACTACAACTGCAGCTTTAAACCAGGCATCTGAACCCATCCAGGACATTTAAAAATCAAATCTTATTTAGAGAGCCTTACAACTATATGCTGTGTAACTCAACAGAAATATCCATGGGGCGTTTCATAGTTCAGTTTCAGAAAAACATGCATCTATATATCGGATATGCATTTAGCAGCTATTGGCTTTCAATAAACTCAGCATTTAAAGGAGGTTGTTTTTCAGCAAAGGTAGCTGGAGGCAAATGAAAGAACTGTATTAATGTTGCTGAATATAAATATAAATGCATTACATTAACCATCCCTGTCTAGATTTCCACAGTGCTTACAAGCCTCTTCAAAGCATTTAAGGAAAATAGGGTCTGTTATTTCTAGCATAAAATGATGGTGTAAAAAAGGAAATAACCTTTCTGAATGGGGGAAGCCATCAAAGAAACATTAGAAAACACAAAACCTTCTGGATGGTTCTCCTGGCTTCCAGAGAGTTGGCTGTGTGTTTACCCCGCCAGGAAAGCCATAACCCATCATGGCTTACTGGTGGGCACATGCCTTGTGTAATTTATACAATCATGTATTAATACTTCACAGGTGGCTTGTGTTCTTTTTTCTTCTTATATCAAAGAGGTATCTAGGAAATTTTTCAAATTCATAGGAGCTCCTAGATCTTACAAAACAATTTTTTAGGAAGATGGACAGGTGAAAGAAAAGAAACAATTTTAAATTTCACTAAATTTTCATCTAGATAGAAATCATAAAACTATGCTAACATAAATATCATCAAACAGCCCAGCTATTGCTGAAGGCACCTGTCAGAGAGGGAAGAGAGGGTACATCATACGATCCTATCTCTGTTCTCCAAAATGAGGGTTCAGTAATTATGCATCACAACAGACTGATCGGTGTTCTTGAGCGTATAGGTTCTGTTGATATGTATTACACCAGAGTGCTCCCAAAGGCTTGTCTTTCCTATCAACGTAAGGTTTGCACAAGCTTCTCCCCCTGCTCGCTCTCTCTCTCTCTCTCTCTCTCTCTCTCTCTCTCTCTCTCTCTCTCTACACACACACACACACACACACACTCACACACACACACACAGAGAATTGTACTATTTTCTATGTCTTCATATAGTACATCTGATGAAGTGGACTGGAGACTATGCAAGCTTATGCTAGAAATTTCTTATTCTCAGTTAGTCTCAAAGGTGCCACAGGATTCCTTTATATCTTTTTATGCTGATGCAGTCCAATATGACTATGTCTTTAAATACTACTATTCCTGCTACAGTTAGAATCATATCAAGGCTTCATCAGGCCCAGATGGAAGCCTGTCGTTTTGGGCCTACATGATAGGTAGAATGGAGACCAAATGGAGGAGGGAAAATGCTGCCACTTTCTTCCTCCTGTCTTCCTTGTGATTTCCTTGTCTTCTGTACTTTTCCCCAATTCTCCCTTGTATACGACCTTTTTAGGCCTATAAAGCTTTGTATCCCTCTCCCAGATGGCTTCTGGGAATTAACAACTTCCAGATGTCCCTCATTCAAACTAAGATCTCTTTTCCTGGAAGTAACAAATAAGGTTTTAATATTGTTGGATCAACTAAAAAAAAAAAAATCCTATAGATATTTACAGAGTATTTTGAAAGGATCATAACCTCTCTTCCTGACTCACTTCAAATGGCTTAAATATAATTTAAATATATTTCAAATATATATTAGCATATTAAGTTACTTACACAGAATATACACCAGAAAACAGAAGAAACCCTTCAGCAACACAGGGATACTCACTTCTTTCTGCTCTGTGTACAGCATGTGAAAATAGAAAAGCATCCCTGAATTGGCTGAGAAGCAAGACATTTCCTTCTTCTCTTCCAGTTTCTGTGCTGTAGGGCAATGCTTCTCAGGCTACCTAATGCAGGATATTAGAACGTTTAAAAAAATGTGCCAGGGTCTGGTATCATATTTGTGGCCATTGGCTACAAGTGCTTCTTTTTTCCTGGAAACTGTCTGCAGACCACAATATACATACACCATCCATTTATTGCTGGAACAAAAAGTGGCTCCTTCGTATGACAGTATCTACTGCCATCTGGCCCAAAACTATGAAGTGTGCATAAAGCACTACCATGTGTGCCAGCAGAAAACACTAACACAAATTTAGGTACACAAAGAACTGATACTCTATACCACACAAAAAAGCTGGTCAGTTCAAATCATATATCCTGAAAATCAGGACAGAGCCCCCACCTCAGGTGCACTGACACCCAACAGGACCAGGCTGTCCTGCTTTGGACAGCAGAGCCTGCAGGACCAAAGCTGTACCCCTTTGGAAGAAAACCATATCAACCTGTCCATGTTTTGACATTCTGTGTTCCCAGTTTATGGAATTCCCTCCCCAGAAAAAGTTAGACTATCATCCTCCTTGATATCTTTCCACAGACAAGCTAAGACTTCACACACACACACACACACACACACACTGGCAGGTCTTTGAAAATCAACTGTTCAAAGGGTCAGGGCCTACAAAACTGCACTATAGTGTGTTTAGTTTATTTGTTTTTAATTCACTATGCTTTTTAACTGGATTTAATTTTATGGATAGTTTAATGATATTTTTAACCTTTGTATTTCATATATTTTTAGCATTTTTTTTAACTTTTGCAAACTGCCCTGAGTCCCCTGGGAAAAAGGCAGGATAGAAATAAATACAGTAAGTGCAGAGCCTCCTGTCAAATATGCGATGGAAACCACTAACACAAATTTAGGAAGAAACAAATAAGATTTCATTTCTCTACATGTTCCCAAAAAGCTGCGGTTTGTATATACCAGGAGATATATGTATACGCCTCTGTCATATGCCATCAATACCCATCTGTCTTAAGGGTTTTGTATAAATAGGGCACTGTTAAATTCCCTATTTAACAGAATTATTAGGAAAAAGAGCATAAAACCATACCATATTTCAACAGTCGATACACAATGGAATATGTCATGTTACGATTAGCTTTGAGGTGAATAAAGCTATCCAGTACGTAACACATCCCTGATCACTTTGAAACACGTGGGGTGACACACAGTTAACTTTGAGGTCCACCACAATAGCTCTGCATGCTTCTGTACTATTTTTCTTAATAATCAAATTAAATACCAAACTTAAACAGCACTCTGTGTATACACAAACCTTTCAGCTAGACTAGCACCAACACAATCTGATACAGGAGTTTCTCCTAGCTCCAAGAACGCATGATTCAGGGTTATCTCCAGATGTTTCAAGGGTGCAAAAAAAGCAGTTCCTTATTTTTATCCACCTAATTTTGTACTAATGATTTACGCTGGCACACTTGGTAGTATCATACAGACACACAGAACTTTGCGTCAGACAGGTGTTGATGTCATCTGATAGAAGATGCTCTCTGGTTTCTAGGGGTGTAAAATGTGGAGTACAAAGAAGCAATTCCTTATTCTTTCCTATGTCAGTATGGTTTGGGTTAGCATGCCTAGCAGTGCCTTGCACGTGCATGGAGACAGAAGCCAGGTAGATGTCAATGTTTCCTTACAGAGAAGCTTCTCCTGGTTCCAGGCATGCATGATTTGCTGTGGCCCACAGCTTTCTTAGGGTTAGAGAATTGGCAATCCCTCCCCCCAAATTTGGAACACTTGGCAAAGCTCCCCACAAAAGAGATTTGGATCAGATGGGTGTCAATAGTCTCTTCTAGATTTAGAGATGTATGATTTGAGTGGTTCACAAAGAATGATTTGTAGGTCAGGTGTACATATCAATACAACTGAGTGTCTAACCTCCATTTTGAAGTTTCATACAAATAAGGAAATGAAAATAAAGAACCAACTTCTGTAACATTCTTTGGGAATAAGGGGTCAACTCCCGCCTCACTCTTTTGAAACTTGTTCTGAAGATATCTTGAATCATAACCATGAATTCCACCCATGTGAACTTTCTGTAACTCACTGCAAACACAATACAATTACCTCAAACAGGCATAGACAGATAAACATAAAATGTTAAATAGGGATGCAAAAAAGGTTAAAGGGTTATGAAAATTTATTGTAATTACTCTATTTAGGTTTACAGCAGAGCTCTTTTTAATTCTCTAGTAATCTGTGATTTTCTTGAGCCATCAAGAATGTTGAGCTAAAGGTACACAATTCACTAAAAGGTACACAATAAAACATTTTATAAGAACAGTTTAAACATAAACAGTATGAGTTTGCAAATGCAAATAACACAGAGAAGCAATACAAGTGGCAAGTTTTCACTATTCAGCAGGAACATGCATTTACTGCTTCATGATATAAGAAGTCCTAAATCAATCTCTGAAGTGGGTGGACATCTGTGTCATTGTTCTCTGAAGCAGATCATCAAGGGAAAATGGTTCCGTTTGTAAAACTTTGACACACTAGTGTTTCAAGAGTAGAGGATTGACACAGTTCAGTTAATGGAAGATCCTACACCTCACTTCTACAAACACAAATGTAAATCCTACTGGCATTACTGCTTCTAGGAAATGAAGCAGTAGCAGCAGTAGATAGAAGATGAAATGCATTTCTCTACCGCTACTAATCAATTGTTTCACAGCTATCTCACTCTTCAATGCTTCTATTTAGTCCACCAAATGAGAAGTTATTTCCTGTAGGTTGTTTCTTCCAACAACTGACTAATTGATAAGAATCATTCAAAATGTTAATCCCATTTGATAACTGTATGTAATTCACTTTTGCTGAATACAAACTGAAAAATATCTACAGTTCAGCATCATACAGCATGGACTTTATGAAAAAACACTCAATTACTCATATTTAACATTAAGACAAGAAAGTTGCAAATACAGCCAAGGCTCACCAAACCATGTTCCAAAAGGCATAATCACTATTTAGAACACACATTAAAAACTATATGTCATCCCATGTTGCAAGTAATTTTTGTTGTTATTTGCCATCAAGTTGACTTACAGACACGCCATGAATGAGAAACCTCAGAGACCCCCAGTGATCCGCTACCCTCCTCAGATCTTACAAACTCAAGACCACAGCTTCCTTGATGGAATCAATCCACCTGTTGTGCAGTCTTCCTCTTTTCTGACTTCCTTACACTTTAACAAGTATTACTGTCTTTTCTAATATGTCACAGCATGTCATGATATCTTCAAAGTATGGCAGCATCAATTTAGCCATCTTCACCTCTACTAAGAGTTCAGACTTGATTTGGTCTGGGATGCAATCATGTCTTTTTAGGAGCCCAAGTATCTATAGAACTCTTCTCTGGAGCCACATTTTAAATGAGCTGATTTCTTTTCCTATCAGTTTTTTCAATGTCCGGATGTACACAATCCCACTACCACAGAAAGGTACGACGGAGGTGGGGAAGTAATTTAGCTCACTTAAGCATATACAAGCCAAAACTGACACAGTTAAGCACACAAATAATTTTTAAGCATTCAGGAATTTAAAATATGGAGAAGAAATGAGGATACCTGCTCTCTTCAAGACCTATTCTATCCCTGATCTCTTCATAGTGAAAGGGATGGTCCAAAGAGAAGCTTTAACAGTTTTCAGCTCAACAGTTTCTCCTCTCTATGTGATTGGGAAACACGCTCAGAGTTTGCAACTGAACAAAGCCATGCGACTTTGTTCAAGCACTGCTATAGATTTTCTCCCTGCTCTTCCTACTAAAAAGTGAGGTTGGGCTAACAGAGGTAAATAGAGTAAATACCCTTCTGCCTCCTCCATATTAGGATTTTTAAACTCCTAAAGAAGACTACTTTCTTTCCAAAACAAACCACTGGTCTTGTAATTTACCAAATTTGTCAACACCATTACCAAAAGTATACTTTTTTGCTCCCATTTTTCTTCTAGACATTTTTTAAAGATAATAATGTCTCAAGAAGGAGCATCTGAAATTGGGTGCAAGGGGAAAGACAACATGTGAAAATCCATAGCAACCATTTCAAGACATGCTAATATACAACCTGTTACTTTAAGAGGGATTGAGATTCATCCCAATTTGTCAGAGGAGTGTAGAGATTCCACTTACTATATGCCAATTATTTCATATTACTCAAATCAGAATTAAAATTTTGTTCTAACCAGAAAACTTTTCTTGTTTGCACATCACAAAACAATTGTCCATCAGAAAATATCTAGACAATATGTTCTTTTGTGTGTTTCTTCTCAAGGCTCTAAGGAACTCTAGAGTTTTCTACCAGTATTTCAAGCCGTAAAAGCTTTATGAAACAAACAGAAGTCAAGCAAATCTTTCCCAATCTGAAACAGCAGCAGCCCAAAAAACAAACTTTAATTTATCATACTAAATTTTACATGCAACATTACTGGTAACTGTTTCTTTCAACTAAACTGCAGTTTTAGCTAAACTATATACTTATTATATACATGGAGATCATTTGTAAAGAACATAGACACTTACAATTCAAGTTCCTAGAACTAGAAGTTATGAGATTGCTGAAAGAATCTATACAGACATTACCTACACAGCAGCATGTAACACAAGAGGCTCTTGTTTTATCAGATGTCAGTTCACAGTTGATGTTACGTGGCTAATTCTTACTAATATTCACATACAGATTAATCAAGACTAGCATGATTATTTGACTTCCAGATGATACATCTCCTCGGATATTAAAAATGTCATGTCCTTTACTAGAAAAAAATCTTCATTATGTGCAAAATAAATAACATATTAGCATAAAAAAACAAGCTAAAAGCACATTTCAAATCAGAGTGGAAACAAGTGACAATATTTTTCAAACAATCAAAAAAATTATTTGATCTGAAATCAAATTACTTTCACATTTAAACTACAGTGACTCCAACACTTCTAAAGATTATTTCTCTGCTGTTTCACTGAGGAATGGAAAGGACTCTGAGTTATTGAAGGCTACCCCAGTACACTGATACAGGTTTTCCATGAATGATAGAACTGGAACATTTTTCATTGCTCTAAATACTGTTATCCAACTTAGTGCATTCAGTTCATACACTATATCCTACCACATGCAAAGATTTATGTGGAAATTATTTATTGGGATATTTGTAATAATGTAAAGAGAACATACAGCAGCTCCTCCTTATTAGTAAGCTAAAGTATTCGTGAACTCAACCTTATGCAAGATGAAGAGAAAAATATTTTAAATATTTTAAAAACCGCTGGAGAGCAATCAGGATCAGAAGAAAGCCCTCAGCCACCACAGAGTAGGCAACACCTCTAAAAGGCCACTGCTCCCATCTCTTTGTGGCTGGGAATAGTGCCATACCTACCCCAGCTACTTGTACGGAACTAGTACTGGAGCAAAGCCATCAGCTATTGCAGAGCAGGCAGCACTTCTGGGAGGAAACCAGCACCCCTATCTGTTGCAGAGTAGGGAGCAATGTCCTCCCAGAGGTTCTGCAGGCTCTGTGATGGCTAAGGGCTTTGTTCCAATCTTGGTCGCTCACAAGTAACTGGGAAAGGTATGGCACCGCTGCCAGCCACAGCAGAAGGGGAATCAGTTTCCTCCTGGAGGTGCTGCCTGCTGAGGGCTTCCTTCTAACCCTGGTTGCCTGCAAGTAAGCAAACGACCCAGATTGGAACCTCTGCCACTGTCAGCCATCACAGAGTAGGGAGTAACTTTCTCTCAAAGGTGCTCCCTGCCCTGGAGTTTTGGCAGGGAGATGGCAGCAGTGATTGCTACTGCCCTGTACCATGTTTTGATAGGGACTTGAACATGCGTGACTTTTGGTATTCACAAAGGGTCCTGGAATGAATCCTTCACAAATACTGAGAACTTACTGTGCTTCCCTTATATATAACAAAACATGACTACATCAGAAATAATACTACTTCTCAGGACACATGAATAAAGAGAGCTGTACTTGATATATCTTATATCAACAGCTTAACTTTATTCTGCCAAGCTATAACCGTAGTATCTTTAGCTTCACTTAATCACTATCTGTACTACTTGTTAGTTCCATTTCAAGTCGAGAAAAATCTGATTCAGCACAATGGGTGGAACATTCTGCTTCTCTGAGGAAAGATATTAGTTTTTGGGCACAGGCAACTTACCACATTTTGTCTCAACTACTTGTAATTGTGATTAGAAAGCAAGACATTTTGTGAAACAAAAATAATTTTCATTTGTGTTCATTTGCTGGTTTATCCCTTTGAGTAAGAAGAACAACTAGAAGCTCATTTGCTATATTTAAACCATTGAACATGACTTATTACAACAGCCCAGACAAATATGAATAAACATGTATGTGCATGTATAGAAACAGATATAATTATATGTAGTATGGAATATTTTCTACCCCACATCTCCCATACAGTAATAAGTATAACTTAAAGCTTTGACAGGTATTATCAAACTGACACGATCTAACTATAGCTACAATGAAAGACAGCATGTCTGCTATCCAAAGACCAGTCCAGACAGGCATGGAAAGTCTTCTCACCAGAACTTTGATCACCAGGGCACAACAACCATATATAATGGTGTGAAATAGTAGCAATCAACACTGGGGTATAGTCTACCTCCACTGATGAAATCATGGATCTTTGTATTCAAGAGACATCCTCCTCAATTTCAGTTGACATTTAAAGATAAAACTTTAAAGCTAAACATCAGTCAACAGTCCAATGCAGCCGCCAAAAAAGTCAATGCAATTCCAGGCTGGATCAACAGGAGTATAATATCCAGATCAAATGAAATAGCAGTGACGCTCTATTCTGCTTTGGTCAGCCCGCATTTGAAATACTGTGTCCAATTCAGGAAGGATATTGACAAGCTGGAACATAATCTTTGAGAACTCTTGGAGACCAGGAGAAGTTCCAGCAGACTAGAGTAGGGCAAATGTCTTCCCCATCTTCAAGAAGGGGGGGGGGAGGACCCAAATAATTATCGCCCAGTCAACCTGACATCAATACCAGGGAAGTCCCTAGAGCAGATCATAACAGTCAATTTGTAATTACTTAGAAAGCAATGCCGTAATCACTAAAAGTCAACATGGATTTCTCAGAAATAAGTCATGCCAGACTAATCTTATCTCTTTTTACGATAGAGTTACAAGCTTGATAGATGAAGCGAATGCTGTAGACGTTGCATATCTCAATTTCAGCAAGGCCTCTGACAAAGTTCCCATGACATTCTTGCAACGAAGGTAGTAAATGTGGGCTAGACAGAGCTACTGTTAGGTGGATTTGTAATTGATTGACTAACTAAACCCAAAGGGTACTCACCAATGGCTGCTTTTCATCCTGGAGAGAAGTGACTAGTGGGGTGCCACTGGGTTCTGTCTTGGGACCAGTGCTATTCAACATCTTCATCAATGACTTGGATGAAGAAGTAGAGGGGATGCTGATCAAATTTGCAGATGACAATAAATTGGGAGGGGTTGCTAATACCCCACAGGATAGGATCAAAATTCAAAATGACCTTGATAGATTGGGAGAGCTGGGCCAAACAGATTGGGAGAGCTGGGCTTGATAGATTGGGAGAGCTGGGCCAAAGATAACAAAATGAATTTCAGCAAAGACAAATGTAAGGTGTTATACTTAGGCAGAAAAAATGGAATGCACAAATATATGATGGGGGATGCGTGGCTAGATAACAGTACATGTAAAAGGGATCTAGGAGTGTTGGTAGATCACAAGTTGAACATGAGTCAGCAGTGTGATGCCGCAGCCAAGAAAGCCAACCCGATTCTTAGTTGCATCAATAGGAGTATGGTGTCTAGATTGAGGGAGGTAATAGTACCACTCTATTCTGCCCTGGTTAGACCTCATCTGGAATACTGTGTCCAGGTCTGGGCACCCCAATTCAAGACGGATATCGACAAGCTGGAACACGTCCAGAGGAGGGCAACCAAAATGGAGAAGGGTCTGGAAGCCATGCCCTATGAGGAACGGCTCAGGGAGCTGGGAACGTTTAGTCTGCAGAAGAGAAGGTTAAGAGGGGACATGATAGCCATGTTTAAATATTTGAAGGGATGTCATGTCGAGGAGAGAGCGGGCTTGTTTTCCGCTGCTCCAGAGACTAGGACAAGGAGCAAGAGATTCAAGCTGCAGGAAAGGAGATTCCACCTGAACCTCAGGAAGAACTCTCTGATGGTCAGAGCTGTCCGGCAGCAGAATATGCTGTCTCGGAGTGTGGTGGAGTCTCCTTCTTTGGAGGTTTTTATGCAGAGGCTGGATGGCCATCTGTTGGGAACGCTTTGATGTGTGTTCCTGCATGGAAGGGGGTTGGACCGGATGGCCTCTGTGGTCTCTTCCAATTCTATGATTCTATGTCCAGAGGAGAGCCACCAAAATGGTAGAAGGCCTGGAAACCATGGCCTATGAAAAGTGGCTTAGGAAGCTGGGTATGTTTAGCCTGGAGAAGAGAAAGTAAAGAGGGAACACAACAGCTACCTTAAATATATGAAGGAATGTGATATGGAGGATGGAGCAACCCTGTTTTCTGTTGCTTCACAGACTAAGACACACAAAGACTAAGACACAGAGCGATGGCTTCAAACTTCAGGAAAAATGATTCCATCTAAAGATTAGGAAGAATTTCCTGATAGTGAGAGCAGCTCAACAGTGGAATATGCTGCCTGGGAGTGGTGTGGAGTCTCCTTCTTTGGAGGTTTTTAAACAGAGACTGGATGGCCATCTGTTTGGAATGCTTTGATGATGTATTCCTGCACGACAGGGCTGGACTCAATGGTCCTTGTGGTTTCTTCCAACTCTGTGATTCTAATCCCTACAGAGAAGATTTTTCAGGCAGTTCAGGGACTGCACAGGAAATCAAGAAAAATTTCTGCCACCTCCTTTTCGGCCAGTAGAAATGCTTTACCATATTAAAAACTCTCTACCCTTCCACAGACAGAGGGCAAAGTCTGGATCCAACCAACATTATTTATTACTGTGTTTATCCAATTTATGCTGGAAGTGGCAGTCACCTCTTGATTTAGGATACAAGAGAGTCAGTCTTCTATATGAACCCTATAACCCACTGTACACATATGGAAATATGTCAATTTCATATTTTATTGTATTTTATGCAGCTGATATATCAAAGCTCTGCATGCATTCATTCCACAGATCTGGTAATTCTTACTCTTCCATTTATCCCTTCATAGAGAAAGCATTCTATCCAACAAATTCTTGCCCCTTTCTGAAAAGTTCTGAGTACCTGAGTATATTCCTAGACATACTTGGAAATAAACAGCACGCTGAACTTAACAGGACTTATTTTTGAGTAGACATGTACAGGATTACGGTCACCATGTGATCTTACTTAAAATTCCCTGCTTATGTGAAAGAACATAAAAATCCTTTAATCTCGAAGTGCCACCCCATCTCCACAAGTAATTCTATACCAAAAGACACAGGAGAGTTGCATAATCTAAAATTCTGCAATGCTACACATTAGCAGGTTGAGTGCTAGTGAAATTACCATCTATATTCTGCAAGTACGAATTGCAAAAAAAAATGTAATTTTAAGTTCTTCCCATAATGGTGATTAAATCCAATCCATCCACTCAAAAAACAAGGCAAGATATACTACGCTGACATATCCATTTGCTTTAAAGAAGTCAAATTTCAGTCAGAGATTATTCATTCTCATATGTCATTATGTTACCCTTCTTGTACTGGAATTTGAATTCCCCAACAAACATCATGGTCACCAACCACGTTCGTTGGCACAATTGTATTTTAAATGTTGGCGCCTACTTTTTTGGACTGTAATTACCATCATTCCTCATTACTGGCCTAACCTTGTTACGGCACGTGCAGGTTTCTAGAGGGCCACAAATCTGGCTGTGTTTTAACAAACAGTAAGTCAGAAAATTCAGATTTTACCTCAAGCTTACAACAGATCATTACTATATGCATAAGAGAGCAAGTTCAGTGCCAGTTGGGTTTGTAAGAGTTACTTGAGATAAGATTTTACATGCTTTTGCTAATGAACAGCAGAAGTTTATAACCTGGATTTTTGCAATTAACATTCAGTAAAACCATATACAGCATTGTCCCATCATTTTTCCTAGTTTCATACAGGTACATGCAGACTCACCCTGAGAAACAGAAATACATGCTTTGCTCCTAAAACTGTTCACTAAAAAGAATAAAAGAGTTTAGAGAATTCTCTTCAAATAAGTTTACAGCCCATTTCTTCTTTACATTACCTCCTGTCTCAGTGAGAGCTCTATAATAGTTCTGGAAATTTAAAGACTACATGTATGTAACCTATTCTATTTTAACCAGTGAATGTAAACTATCACACTTGCTGAAAAGAATGTGAAGGTACAATTATGCTAACTAAGCACTATTAGCCCCATATCAATCTACTACCTAAAAGATTGAAATAAAATGCAAGGATACTACAATTCCCCCCAAGATAGGATGTAACTGTAGTTAAGACCTTCTTTTTAACTACATTTAGCAGGCCGATATTCTGATATAATAGATACAGAGACCACTGTACAGTATGCATATCTATTTTTTCTTAAGCATAAGCACTGGAGGAACAAGCAGGTTCTTCTGCTCTGCTGGGAACACTCATTTTTTTACATAATTAAACACCCATTAAAAAGTTTGAGACTTAACCTGAAAACAAGCATTCTAAAGATTCTGTGAAGAACCACAGACTGGCACCAGATAGCAACACCCTCTGACTTCATCTTCACAGCACAGAGACCAGTGGGACCTAACCACTGATGACCCAGGTTGTAAAATTTCCTTCATCTTGAGCAAAATGAGTTATTTACATCCTTTGCAAACATAGGCTCTCCACTCCACCTTTTGGTGGATTTCACAGCCCGGAAAAGAAAATCTACATAAGAGATCTTTACCAATGCCAGTGGTACCTCCTGTACAGTTCACAGCCTTTTCTGCAGATGATGCTGCCAAATCCTATCGCAAAGATGGATTTACTCCATTTTTCACACAGAGGAAACCCAAGCAGAAGCTCTCTATACGGGCCATGTGTGTGTGTGTGTGTGTGTGTGTGTGTCTCCCCTTACCAATCCCCAAAACTGCTCCAATTATCGGTGACTCCCCGCATCCTTCCCGTGGCTTCTCCCTTAGGGCTCCATCCCTCCTGCCTCTCCTAGTTCTGCGGTAAAGCGAAGCCAGTACTTCCCTCTCTCCTCCCCATTTCCAAAAGTGGGGTACCCTCACCGTCCTCCCACCCTCCTCATTTAGACCTGCCTCATTTAGACTCCTGGCTTTCCCTCCGGGCGGGCTCCAGCCACCGGCGCCACCTTCCCGTTGCCAGGGCCACCCCTCTCACTCACCGAGCTTCCCGCGGGATTCCTCCAGCTTCTGGATCTGGTTCTCCAGGAAAAGGACAGACACCCCGAACGCGACCACCGCCAACAGCTGCAACTTAGGCGGCAGCATAATCCGAAGCAGCCCCATCGGCAGCCGCCGCCGCCGCCTGAGCGCCGCCCGCCTGGTCGCACGTTCGCCCGGGGGATCACGACATCACGGGGGGCCCGTGCGAGGAGGCCGGCGGAAGCCTCTGCGGGGAGACGCACAAACGGGCGAGGAAGCGGCCAAGGAAAGGAGGCGGCAGCGGGTGAGGGAGGGGGACGGGGTAGCCGGAGCCAGCTGGTAGGGAAAGACGCCGCTCTCACATCCCTCAGGAAGACGCCGTTCGTTCGCTCGCTCGCAGAACCTCGGTCGCCGCCTCAGAAGCCAACCGGTGAACCCCCCCAGCGGCGCCCTCGGCGAGCCCCTCTCCCTCCGCCGTCTCAGGCACGCGCCCCCCTCCGCCCAACCGCCAATCTGCGTGCGCTGCTCAGCAACCGAACGCCCGGGCGCACTCACGCCCACTACTCCTACCACTGACCAGCCAAGAGAACAGGCTCCGCCCAAATAATTTCCTGCTATTGGCTCAAGCTCTCCAAATACCCTATCGTATTGGCTTTCTCTTTCGTCCTCCCGCCCATAAACCCTTCCTCACGTACTTCGACGGAGAAAACCGACAACCCTCCCGCGCACGTTGCGTCCTGATTGGGCCAGCTCCTCCCGAAAACCCGTCCACTCTTCCTTAGGGCATTGGGTGCCGGGGTCACGGAGGGTTACCGTTTCCCGCATTTTGATTGGCCAGGGTTCTTGCCAATCTCTATACGTTAGACGTTTTCCCTGAGGTAGGAAGATAAGGTAGCGTTCTGAGAAATGCCTGAAAAAAAAAATAAGGAACACACCTGTTACTGAAAGCACAACGACTCCTTTATCACAGGTCAAGCTAATCGTTTTACCGCTGGGATCCTTCTAAGCCTTCTTACTGTGTCTGCGGGGGTCCGAACAGATTTTTTTTTCTGTAGCTTGATCCGGCAGAGTCTTAGCCACTCTACCAGCTCGGGGGCCTAACCGATGAGTTTCCTGTGGTGTTGCCGGTATCCATCAGAGCGCCAACATGGCGATGAAGAAGGCAGTTGGGGAGCTGGGGCCCTACTGGGTGTGTCTGATGTCGGTGTTGCAGGCGGTAAGTTGGGGGGCTGCAAACGATGAATTTCTGGTCAGTGAGCGGGGGGTCCGTGAAGGAACGGAATGACCGTAGCAAAAAGAAACTCTAGAGCAGTTGCTTCTATCTCCAGCGTTGCCTGACTTGATTCTTACGCTGCCGTTCTACTGATTTGGGAATACCAACCTTTAAACTTCCAGGGATTTTTTTTTTCTGATTAAACACGCACAGAATGTGTGTACAGATTTCGGTTTTCTATTCGTGTTCGTTGACTTTTCTGTTACCAGCATCGCTACCATACGCACCTCGGCTTTTGCTTAAAATATAACGGTAAAGAAACAGTAGAGTCATACTTGGATTAAACTCATTAAAATCAATGGGACTTGGCTTAGCCATTAATGTAGCGATCGCTAACGTCGTTCCCATTGATTTCAGTAGTTCTCTTCTGGGTATGACTCAGTTTGATGCAGACTTTATTCCCTTATTTTAATTGCGTTATTTTTCTCTTGTGCTTGCCAGTCTGTTTCGGAAAGACTTTTCGTTGGTTAACCTGTCAGTGTTGAGCATCTCATATTTCAAGCACATCACATGGAAAAAGTCTGTTAGAACCGACAGGACTTGTTTCTACGTGAACAGTCAAAAACTTGTAAAATGGTTCAAGTTTTAGTGGCTGGAACTAACCAGTTTTCCAGTTGAGACACTACCACAAAACTCACAGGCTGACCTTTGTAACCCTTCCAGGGTCCTGATCCACTTGGTTCCCAGGCCTGAGGCTCTGTCAAAGTGCAGTGCAGTCACAAATACACCAAAGTAGCTGTTTATTGATTACATGAGGATGCACTGAGTGTAATGAAGCAATAAAATCCAAAGCAAATGAAAAATCAGCTCACATTCTTTGGCTGGTTGAAGCAGTCCTTTGTCAGAGCTGCTATCCACCAGGGTCCCCACAGTGAATAGAACACCACACGAGTGGGCCAGTTTTCTGGGTTGGAACATGGCCAGTTATAACTGTGGAGAATGAGAACAACTATCACATCTTTATCTTCCTTCCTTGTTCTAGAAGGTGCTTCCCTAGGCAAATGCGGAGAAAAATCCTCCACCCTAACTAGCAAAGGAACAGTTTCCGATGCATTCTAAGATGGAAATATTCTAAATCTGTTCCTTAAAAAGCTGCAGCTACTGAAAGCTGCATTATTAATTTTGCAGTAGGGCTGCTTGTTTAACTAGCAAATGACCAGATACTATGTTACTTAATCATACAAAGCACATGTATGATGTGAATGCAAGAGATAACTATCACTGCTGACCAGTTTTCTTGGAAGTTCTAGACCCCTTCAACCTTAAGTACAAGGATGAAGAGGATGATTGCTTATGCAGATAATGGACCTACACTTACATTGTTCCCATCACCTCTATATCTTTTTGAAGAGTAGCCACAAATTTGTAACAAGTCATAATGATAGAAGGCTAGCCTGTACTGGTAGTATGTAAAAACTGTACTCTGGTGTTTGCTTCATATTGTGAAGGCTGAAAGTGTGAAGAGGGTCATGGGCAGGTCTGGGCCCCACACATAAGCAGGTAGAAGCTGAAAATGAAAAAGATTAAATACAAGTGCTAGAGGGGGGCTGAGATGCCATCATAGTTTTCTGATATCATGTACTGAAGCCAAGAACATAGTAAAATGGTACCAAGATTCTAGCCAGACTGTATCTCCATTTTCCCCGAATGACTCTAATCCCCACTACCTGAGCAGATATTTAATAAAGGAAGCTGGCAAAAAGATTGCTGTTCCCTATCTTTTTGATTTCTTGAAGTACAATTTGCTAATCAATGGGGTTGTGGTTGTGTTGTTATCGTATGCCTACAAGTCATTTGAGATCCTAAGGCCACCACAGGGTTTTTTTGGCAGAATTTGTTCAGAGGGGGGTTGCCCTTGCCTTCTTTTGAGACTGAGAGAGTGTGACTTGCCCAAGGTATTTCAGTGGGTTTCTATGACCAAGCAAGGGATTTGAACCCAGGTTCCCCAGTGTCCTAGTCCAACACTCTAACTAGTGCACAATGGTGGCTCTCTAATCAATGAGTACAACCTTGTTTTTTGTTATTACCTTCTAAATCTGTTTCGCACACACGCTGGCTCTCTAAATCTGTACTAGAATTTAAAATACCAGTACTCTTGTGGCCTAGAATATTTAACTAGAAATAGGGAGACCTGGGTTTAGCTCCCCACTAGGGCGTTAAGTACTTTAGTTGACCTTGGGCTAATCACTCTCTTGGGATTTTTCTAAAAACAAAATGGCAGGCGCTAACATACACCACCATGGAGGAAGAGCGGGATGTATAAATATAAATGAAATAAATAAAGCCACAGAAAAGGGACACAGAGAAAATACACTCAAAGTGCTCTTCTCAACAGAAGACATACATGCAAAAAGCACCATACAGATGTTTGTTTTTTATTTTTTCATAAATGCTGAATAGAAGTTCACTCCAGTAGAATTAAAGTGTATCATCTTTAAATTGGATGCTTTTTATGGGGGTGTTTCACTAACTTACTGGTATATTAAATTGGTGTTGATAGATGCATAATAAAAGGTTACTGTTTTGTTTATTTTATTTGAAATATTTTTGTGTCATCTCCCAGCCCACAAGGGCTCCCAGGGCAGTGAACAAATAAAATGCAAAAATAAAAACATTTTTATAACACATTAATGTACTCTTTAAAGACTCCTAAAAGCTGAAGAGCACAAAATTAACCCAAAGCATAGATAAACATGATTTTTACAAAGAACCTACCCAAACCACTATCGTTTCACAGATCATCAAATCAGTATTGTTTTTTTTTACTTTTGCAGTCTATAGCAATGGTTCTTAAACTTTTCTTTACCAGAGACCTCCTGCAAATATAATTTTTCACCAGAGACCCCCCAAGACTTAATTCAAGATTTACACATTTAAATTTAGATTTAAATATTCAAATATTTATTTCATTGTCAAATATTTATTTATTTATTTATTTAAGGTTCCTGGAGACTAGGATCCAAATCCCTGCTCAGGTGGGTAACTTTGGGCAAGTCACTTTCTCTCAGCCTCAGAAGAAGGCAAAGGCAAACTGCTTCTGAACAAATCTTGCCTCCCCTCCAAAAAGCTGTGATGGGTTTACTTTAGGATTGCCATAAGTCAAAAGTAACTTGAAGGCAACGTGCCACTGAAAGGGGGAAGTTCTTTCTACCCATCATGTCTCTCCCCTTTGAAAACTGACTTATGGCAACCCTAAGGCAAACCTATCACAAGGGTTTCCTTGGGAAGATTTGTTGCTTTTGCCTTTCTCTGAAGCAGAGAGTGTGACCTGCCTGAGGTAACTCAGTGGATTTCCATGGTCGAGCGGGGATTCAAACCCTGGTCTCCAGAGTCATAGTTTAGGCGTATGCAAACGCCTGCCACTGTGTCCCTTTCGTCAGGGACGCAGCAATGGGAATATATGTGTGCACACCTAAACTGCTCCCTCATTTGCAAAAGAAGGAGCAGTTTCAGCACCTGCACTCTCCTGCTGCCACCACCCTGTTGCTTCTACTGTTGGTGTCCAGTAACAGGGCTTCACGAACCCCCTGTGAGGCCTCCTCAGCTCCCCTGGGATCTCTGGACCCCATCTTAAGAACCACTGATGTATAGGGTCCATGTAGTTTGAAGATATATTTTGGGGGGGGGAGGGTTGAGGGGGGCATTTACTTTTTTTGAAACAATCATTCATATAAAATTTCTTTAATCAATAAGATGGGATGTTCACCAGCTTGCTTATTTGCAACTGGACATTTCTATTTATGTGTATAAATAGCATTTGGATACATTTTTAAATGATTATTTTACTTTGTGCTGTTTTATCTTCTGAAACTGTAGTCATACTTCGTATGTATTTTCAGCCAAATTCTGTCATTTAAATTCTGTGATGTGAGAAGTGAAATATCTTAAAAGAGTGGTTTTTGAAAATGGGGGCTGGTTTGTTACACTTGGGCAACATATGGGCATGAGAAGAGCCATGCTGGATTGGACCAAAGACTGTCTAATCCATCATTCTGTTCACACAATGGCTAACCTGATGACCATGGGAAGCCCCCCTCCCCAGGTACAACATAAGTACAATAGTACTCTCATTTTCATACTCGCTGATAACTGACATGCAGAAGAATACTGTCTCTGATATGGGAAGTAGTATGTATTCATTGTGACTAGTAGCTTGTAATTACCTCGTTTGCAGCCTATATGAATCTGTCCATTCTGCTTCTAAAGCTCCCCAAATTGACAACCACTTTTGTTAGCGAATTTGGTACTATAACTAAGCAGTGTGTGAAATAGTCCTGAATCTCCTATTAGTTGGTTTCAAGTGGATGAATCTGAGTTTTAATATTGTGAGAATACAAATTTTTCTTAGTTTTTTTTCTCCACACTAGGCCTAATTTTGTACATCTTTCCCATATCTCCCCTTACTTCCCTTTTTCCTGGACTAAACTATCCCAGATATTCTAAATTTCCTTCTTAGGAAAGTTGCTTCACCCATTTGATCATTTTCACTCCCTTCTTCTACATCTTGTTCAGCTGTACAATATCATTTTCAAATGGTGGTTTGAAGGGTTGTTGATTTTACTTGCAAAGTGATTAATTTAGTTTATATACCTTGACTGCTTTCAGGTATCTATTTACGGGGCAGAATTATCGTCAGAGGCATGCAGAGACTTGGGCTTCTCAAGTAATTTACTGTGCAGTTCTTGTGACCTTCTCAACCAGTTTGGCTTGAATCAGCTGGATCCATTGTGCAGAAAGTGTTGCCAAGAAGAAGCTCAATCTGAAACTAGAAAGGTATGTTAGATCATAATGTTTAAAATAGCCAAGCTAGGTCATTATTTGAAGCTCACTAAAATATATTATATTGCAGTATGTTATTTATGCACTGCCCTTTTTCCCACAGCAGGGACTTAAGGCACCTAGATACAAGATTATCAGATCTAGAGTTCTTTAATTAAAGTTGCCTTAAGTTAACTTTTAGCAACCATGTTCATACAGATTGTTGACATAACTTCTGTTACTGTGCGATGCCCCTGATTCTTGAATGCCAAGATCGTCTTTCTCATCTTGAGAGGTTATTGGTTTTCAAAGATTTGAACAAAAAGGGCATAACTCAGTCTGTGAAGGAAGACTGAGCAACTTCAGGCCGTTAGACTAAATGCACGACATTAAAAAGTTATGGCTCACTGTTCTTTTGACCAGTTAATCATAGTCCCCTTAAAAAAGAAAGTGCTTTAATCTTTAATGTATTCAGAAGCTAAGTGGACTATACTTATTGATAGTGTAATCAATTCAGAATACATGCAGTGCAGAAGATGTTGCAGATTTTAAGTGTTCTCTTGTCTTTGTGCCTTCTCATTAAAAATAGCTATTAAGTAAAGTAAGATGGGAGTCTCCTTCTGTCTCATAATGAAATACTTACGGTATTCAAGAGCCCAGTCCAAATATAATTAGACACATTTTGACATTCCTTTTTAATATCAAGGTATCACACTAAATACAACTAGTTTCTATGGCTTTTTTCCGCAAAAGTACTGTAACTGGGGTGAGCCATGTAGTGTAATGGTTTAAGCACTGGACTATGATTTGGAGATCCATTCTTCAGAATCCCCATTCAGCCATGGAAACCCACTGGGTGACTTTGGGCAAGTCACAATATCTCATCCTCCAAAGAAAGGAAAGGTAAAACCCCTCAGAATAAATCTTGTCAAGAATACCCTGTGATAGGATCACTTTCAGGTTGTCATAAGATAGAAATGACTTGAAGGCACTACCAACAACAAGAACAGCAATAATTGATATTGATAATAGCAAGGATTTGGAACAGCTGCTGAGGAAAGTCAGGGGAAATGAATACAAATGCATCAAAAAAAGTGACAACAGATGATTTCCATAACTTTAAAGTGGATGATGAAGAAATTGAAATAGTCAAGGACTTTCTCTACCTACGCACTCAGTCATTAATCAAAATGGAGACTGTAGCCAAGAAATCAGGAGAAGGCTAGGACTTGGAAGGGCAGCTGTGAAGGAACTAGATAAGATCCTTAAGCGTAAAGTTGTGTCATTGAATACCAAAGTCAGGATTGTCTGTGCACTTGTATTTACAACAAGCGTATTCACCTGGCGTTGCCCAGGATTTTATTTTTTCAATGATAACACTTGTTAGAAATGCCTTAGGAATTACCTTACCTTATCTTAGGAATTAGATGTGGTTGAAATACACAGTTTTGAGATCTTGTGTCTAATTCCCCAAACTGCCTTGTCCGGTATGTGTAAAATTTTCCCATAATTCCCAATCTAATCTGTATTCCGAGTTGTTAACAGAGGTTTGGTTTCTGAGGGAGTAAAGTGGCCTTCTCCTTGCTGCTCTGCCTCATCCCCAAAGCAACCAGCCTGAGGTCTCTTGCTGAGAATTCTAAAGGCCCCTCCCTGAACTGCCAACCCCAGGATTCTATAGGATCTTCGCAGCCGGCCAATCGTATGAGGTCTTCTCGCCTCACACAGCCAGTCATAGGAGGTCTTCACCTGCCTGATGCAGACAGACAAGATCACTCACAAACTTTGACTTTTATATAGTAGATTTCTGTGTACAGATGTGAAAACAGGGTGATGAAGAAAGCTGATGAGAATCCACTCATTTAAAATGTGTTGCTGGAGGAACGTTGGTGGATGCTCTGGAGTGCCAAAGTGACCAATAGATCGGTCCTAGAGCACATCGAGTCTAAATTCATCCTTGAGGCCAAAATGACTAGGCTGAGTCTATCATACTTTGGCCATGTAATGAGAGATGATGATTCATTAGAAAATATGATAATATATAGCAAAATGAAAGGTAATAGGATGCAAATGGGGTTGAGCAGTTTGCAGGACCTGAGCAGGGCTATTGATGATGTGGTGTCTTGAAAGCATTTCATTCATAGGGCTGCCATAGGTTGAAACTGACTTGATGGCAATTAACAACAATAAATAATTGACATCAGAGAAGAAGATAAGCAACACAACTCTATGCATTATTACTCAAAACTGTTTCCCACAGAATTAAAAGTGGTGGTGATAGGTTTACTCATAATATACTACCACTACAATGTACGAGAGTTACTTATTTGTATGGAAGGACATCCATGTGTGAACTAGGTCAGGAAATGATTCCTAATTCCTGGGTTCAGTTGGAATGGGGAGGCCCCTTACAGGTCTTATAGAAATAAAGCAACATGAAGATGTTCGCATTCACATTGTATGAAGTGAACTGAAGATTAAGAAATTTGTCTCACTGAAAGCATACCCTCTCACCCCAATTTCCTTCACCCATTGCCAGGTCCTTCCAGCAGCAAACCTGGAGTGAGTCATCGTACCAACATAATAGCCTATTAATTGGATTTAGAGCACACATGCCTTCTGAAGCCAGTTCTTCTCCCTACCCCTTGTCTTACCCAGATGGCAGATTAGAGCCTCTCTTCCGTGACTAACAAAAATAAAGTAATACGAGTGGAGAGGAATTGAGGGAATTTGAAGAACTTGAGCAGAGGAGGGTTTTTCATTTTTTTAAATTGCAGCCCCCATGAGTTTTCAAGACCTTTCCCCCCAAATTTTGTGTTGTTTAAGCAGCAGAAACTTAGCTGGATGTATATGGTTTTTGCTTGGTTTATACCAACTGAGAATCAACATAGCTTTGTACAAGACTAACCTGCTATTTTTAGTAGATGAGTTCTCAATATTCATTATGTTGAGAGTACCCTGTGGGTATTCCTGTTGATTCAGAGAAGGTCTTCAATCAAGTGCCCTTGAATTGTATGCTCAGTGTTTCAGAAATTCTCTGCTTCAGGGAACAAAATTTGTTATCTCAAACTTATTTATAGAGGCTTCAGGGTTGCATTGCTTACAAATGGAAGCTACTCTGAATATTTTATCTTTTAAAAAGGCATGAGCTAGGACTGCCTGCCTTTTTGATTATTTTTAACAACTGAATCTCCTTCTTAAAAAAACAGATAATTTTTACAGTTCTAAAAAATTAATTTTTTCCAGACAAATGTTTTATGGATTGCAGAAATCAACACTAGCCTCCACAGATGTTTTTCTCAACTGGTCTGGATATGATGATCAACTATAGTCTGTCATGATAGGAATGAGCGACTACATACCTCAGTTTGGCATACTTACTCCCTCTCTTTGGTGCATCTTTGAGGAGATTAGAGGCATTCACTTCCAGTTGTGATTATCTACATCTTGTCATTTAATCCAGATCTTAAAAACTACTGTTTTACAGTTTATTTGAAACATATCATGATTAATATTAATCTCAATTCAAGCTATTAGTAATCAAAGATGAAATTGAATACTTCTGATTTTCTCCTAGTAGGTACTCCAGAGGTAGGGTTGCATGCTTGGGATGAAGTGCTGTAATCTTAATCATTAACAGGTTGTGGATCAGGAAGATGTACAGTAAAGTTCTATTAGGCAGAACCACAGTATATCTCCTTCATCTCCCCAACCCACCTTTTAGCTGTTGCAGACCCCTGCAGCTGTTTGCTGTCCAGTGAAGCAGAGATATGGAGAAGCATCCTGTAGCTGGACACACACAGCATATGCAGTACCTCTTCCCAATCCAGAATCTATTAATAATTAAAGCTGTGGAAGCCCCGTCCCCATTCAGCCTAATAGCCCTAACCAGTGTGGAGGGTAGGAACATGTGACCTTGCTGTGGCTTGTTCCTGTCAAATAAGCCATGATTTATCAAGATTGTCTTTATTGGTCAGTTTTCCTGGGGAACAGAAAGGAACACTGGCAGGTGCAGGTAACCATTTGAGCTGATTTGGAGATGATGATACACTTTTGTTTTGAATGATATTTTAACTGGTCCATTCTTGCTTTAATGCAGATACCTCTGTTCAAGTTAATTCTGGATTTTTGTCATGCTCTGGACAGTAACTATTCTCCCTAAATAATCACACTAGTCTTCAGCCAAATTTGGTGGTGTGACATTTGGAAATATGCCTTTCTCTGTGTTTAGGAATAATTTAACAGCCTTTTCTTCCTGGTGTAATCAGGTTCTTCCCAAACCATTGAAAATATACTGATATCAGTTCTGGAGGTCCTGGCCAAATACTAACTTTTTTGATCATTGTCTTGTTAATTACAACTTCAGCTCAATCAGCTAAGATATTTGTAACCCAGTTTTTAAATTATGCCTGTGACTTAAATTTTATTTTGGTTAAAAATAAGAATTGGATTTAGATGTCCAACTTCATTTGCTCATTCCTCTTTTGTCCCTGGGCAAACATACCATAATTCTCATGGAAAGCATCCATCTCCCCTTTGGTGATAACTTCTAATGCATTTCAGATTCCCCCAGTACACAAAATGTCTCTGAATCTTGATGGTGATATAAAACCAGATACATTTTCTGTGGTAACTGACCAAGAATTAACAGGGAAAGTATGAGAAGTAGTTCTACCAGAATGGTGGTATATTTTTTGAAAGGGATGACCCCCATAGTGGGCTCATGTGTAGGTTGTGATGAGAAGTAGCAGGCAACAGTGGAGATTTTTTCTAATGTTTTATGAATTATGTTAAAAATGTTACACAAAATAGAGCAAATATAACCCAAACAAGCAGCACATTTGGATGAGCAGCAAGCCAACTGAAATAACACACATCATTTTCATTCTTACAATATCTAATAAACATAACAAGAAGCATAGAATGATTTTTTCTCAAATTAAAATGATTCATTTGGAGAAGCTGTGGGAAAGAATTCTTTGTTGAAGTGTGCAATAAATACAGTCAGCCCTCCACATTTGCGGGTTTGACATTCACGGATTTGATTATTTGCGATTTTCTCCAACCCTTGCCCTCCCACCTCAAGTGCTTCTTTTTGGGGGAAACCTTCCCTCTTGGTGGCTCCAGTCAGGCCACATAGCCTTTTAAAAACCCACCTCTGGTCTTCCTCTTCCTCTACCGGTCTCTGCCTGGCCAGCTAAGGATGACTTTCTGCCTAATTCTCAGCACCACAAACCCTGTACCCATGCCCCACACACATCCAAGGAAGGAGATGGGCAAGAGAGAGGAAATTCAGGACCACCACGCCAACCATCTCCTTTCCCTGACCTGGTTTAGACCCTGGATGCCCACTTTCCCCACCCGTGTCTCAGCCCCCTTCCCACAGACACACACCTTTTGTGATTTGCAAATTTTTCACTTTTGCAAGGGTTCTGTGTCCCTCACCCTAATGAATGTGGAGGGCCAAGTGTAAGAGCCAAGTTCTTGTGAATAAATAAGTGCTGTGTTTCTCACCCACCCTCCAAGATGATGATGATGGTGATGATCATTTATTTATATAGCATCATCACTGTACATGGTGCCTTACAAGAAAAAGAATCCCTACCCTCAGGCTCACAATCTAAAGACATAACACACAAGGAAAGGAGATAGCAGTGGATAAGGGGATTAAGGAGATCCAGCTGAAACTGCCTATTCTTCTCTCCCTCTGAGGCCAGGCCAGTGGCAGTTGGGATGGAAGGAGGAACTCTCACATCATGAGTTTAACTTCTTTGCCAGCACTAATCTCTACACCTACGTTTTTGTTTTGTTTTTTCCATTTCTATAACAGTACACCTGAAGCAAACTTCCATCTCATGGCAGTTTGTAGCCTGGTGACTGAAAACAGTAAGGTTATCAAAGTCTTATGATTCAAATGTTTGTTCTTATCTTCAAAAATGGATAATTTGAGACCGTTTCAAAGGCATGGATTTTTTGGGTGATATCTAAGCAATCCTAGAATGCTGCTCCTGCTGAACACTGAAGCCACATACGGAGCAGGGTTCCTTTCACTCAATAATTCATCCAATGTAAGGGGAAAGGGGTTTATTAATTTGATTTATAGGGTGTAGTATCAACAATAGCTGTAAGATTAGCTCCTTTATACTTGAATGTGATAGTTTTAACCAGTGAGGATGTTCAGATTCAGTTCCATTGATCATTGGTTATCTTTGCTTCCAAGTCAGTGTTCCACACTATTTTTAAACCTATTGAAGAGCCTTGAGTTGTATCCAGTTGCCAGGGAAATGAAGAGAATATTATCTACTAAATCAAGGTTGGGCAAAGTGTGGCCAGTGGGCATATGTAGCCTCCCAGCCCCTCTTTTGCAGTCTGCTCACAATACTCTCAGTGCCCTGCCCCCTTTTTTAAAAATTATTGGATGAAAAATTATCCAGCCTTCACCAAAATAACACCAAAACTTGGCACTTTAGGCTGACTAGCCCATAAAACCTTCCAGTGGGGAAAAAACCTAGCCAAAATCAAAACTAGGAGTGAATTCTTGTTCCTGGGGAAACTTCAGTGTAACCCACTCAAGGGAGGGAGAAGAATCCCCCCCTCACACACAGTCCTAGTGAGATTGCCCAGCACTGTACCATGCCCTGCTCTTTTTCATCTGCAGGAATGTTTTTTCCCAACTTAACCAAGAAATCGATGTGATACAGACCCAAGCTGAGAAAATAGAGATCATAGAGGAAGAGCAGTGAAAAGGGGGAGAGTTATACGTGGATTCCACCTAACCACCAAATAGCTGTACACCAAACCACCAAGTACCTGCAAATATCTGTGCACCAGAAGCAAACCTGAGATTGAAACGGGCCACTAAGTGTCTGTTTCTGCCCTTTCTTAATAAAGTAGCATCTTGGGAAACCTGGGTGAAACAAATATATACAGTTTACAAGGAAGATGGCAATGGAACTTTCCTCTAGAGATCAGTACGCTTCATACCCTGACAATTTCTGTAACAAACAAAACTGCAAGGTTAATCAAAACGCATGGCAGGGTAGATGCAAGTGCCTCTCCAGTGACCCTTCACACTTGCCTATCCATATGCCCTCCTTGATTGGTCTTCCATCTTGACTTATGGACTGGGTCACTAAAGAATGTTGTAAAGAAAATAGTGTTTGACTTGGAAGAGGCCCTGTTAAGTGCTAATTCAGTAAAGTTGGTGATATGAGGTCAGAACTGTTAGGGCAAATATCAAGAGAGTAACAAGAATAATTAACACATTTACAAACTGGATAAGAAGGGATAGTTAAAAATGCATTGTTTCATTACTAGGATGATCAGTAATGTGGCAACTCTTGCATATATTAATAGTTTTTAATATGCACTCACACTTAATGCCTATGTCTTGAATGTCCATTTAGATAAGTAGAAGTTTATTGCTCGAGCGTGGCATATCCCACTCTTTTTTTCGGAGAGTATGTCTTTAATACTCAAGCTGGAAGCCAGGATATGATGGTGTGGATTAGCTTACCCAAAGATGTGTGAACAGATACTATTTCCAGTTAGATTCCTTAATAAAAGCATCTCCAAATGTGACTTAATTGAAGATCTTTCCTTAGCCCCAATAGGTAGTTCACCAACTGTTAAATTGTCTCTTGGGGACATTTAAGACTATGCAAAACACTATACAGTAGACTAAAATTATCTTAAAAGCAACAGAGTAAAATCACTGTAAAAATCTTGTTGGCTCTCGCTATAAAAACAAAGCAAGCCAGTGATTTTTTGCATCCCACTTATAATTGTGGGATGCTAAAAGCCTTTTCTGCAGTTACATTCTGACTCCCTTCTGAAAGTAGGGTACACACTGTAACACTGATTTTCAGTTTTGGCTAGGTACGGAAAATGTTGAGTTCCAAGCTGTAGAGGATTTTAAAAGTGAAAACCAGCACTTTGATTTGTACCTAGAAATGAATAGTTTGAGTGGGCTTCAGCTATGCTAGTGTATACTCCTGGTCATCAGTATTGGTTGTTAATCTAGACACTAAATTCTGCACGAGGTGAAGTTTCTGAGCAGTCTTCAGATGTACAGTGCAAATTAATAGTCTGATCTGGATGTTACCAGATTATGGGTAAACGTGGCCAGGCTACATCTTTTATTAAGAGGAGCTGCTGCTGACTCATTATTATTAGCTGGTGGAAAATACTTTGTCCCACTGATTACACTTGCACATTCAGTGATAAGGCTAAATGTAACAGTGAGCTCCTCCCCATTGTGTCTGATCCTTATGGAGGAACAGAATCCTCTCCAGAACTGATTCCAAACATTTACCAAGAATTTTCATTGCTTTATATTAAGAAGAAGAAGATGAAAAATGGTTAGTTGAGTGTTGCCAGTATATTTGATGAAGACTTACTCCAAATTATTTCCCTCGGCTATTTCATGTAGATGATAAACAGATTGGGGCACAATGGAGAGCCCAGCAGAATTTCAAAGCATAAATTAATGATGTTGTTGATACCAAAACTCTGAGAGGGGCAAAGACTTGGCAGTGTTGGGGAACAAGGTGAAACATTTAACTCAATAATATTCATGAAACAGAATTTAATAGTACAGTTTGTCACATTTATTTGGGCTAGACCAGCCTTTCTAAGCTGTTTTACACTGGAGCAACCCTTGGAATAATTTTCAGGTCTTAAGAAACCCCTGCATAAAAATTGTTATAATTGCAGCTTTCAGAAGAGGGACGCTTAAGTTGAAGGAGCTCCGCAGTACTGCAAACTCTCCAGTAATTCATAGATGAAAACCAGCACCACCATTCTCCTTCCTCTTCCAGTTGCAGTGGTTGCTCCCAAAGCAGCCACCTCCATTATTGCTGTTTCCATCACAGGCTTGTCTCTGCCACCAGTGCTAGTGCCATCTCCTCGCACATATCTGAACTGAGCCCTAGCAACCAAGCACCAGCTGTTATTCCTTGACCACCTAGTCTCTTGGCTGCGGGAATTGCATGGGACTGTGCTGAAGAAACAGCACTGTTAGCTTGGGCAGCTCTTCCAGAAGTGATGGTGAGATGCTGCCATTCAGCAGGGTCCATGAAACCCTAGTTAAGCCAGGAGGAAGAAGTGGCAGTAGTGAAGGTAAAGAAGAAGGTGGTGACTCAGCAGGATGGCCCTTAGTGGCATGTGGTTGCTGGTGCACAGCAGTGACCAAAACAAGGAAGACCCCTTTTCCTCCTCTTGTGGGATGTGAGGCGATACAGAAACTGCTAGCAGCACTACTGTTGCTGCTATCCCAGTCCCCATCAGCTCAGTGCTAGTTCCATGGAAGGGGAGCAATCAGGGAAGTACCACTAAGTCAAGAGAGGTTCTGGTGGGGGAGCAGCCCTGCTAATAGGGCCCAGGCTACTGCCTCCTTGGTTCACATGGGAGCTTCTACCATCATGGTTGTCATTGTGCTACGAGAACAACATGTTGCTAAGACCAAGTCACTGCCCTCCTCCTTGTCTTTGGCTTTGCTTCTTCTCCACTCTGCAACATTGCTAAGGGCTGAGTTGCCACCCTCTTCCCCTTATTCAGTTCCTCCACCCAGTCTAGACTAGACTTCATTGGCTATGCTAAGTTGTAGTGCCTCACCTTCACCTCAGGATGAGCTGCCTGGGCTGGTGATGTGGTAGACATTTTGGATTTGCTCATGTTAGGTTGCCACGCAAAGTTAAAATCAAAATCTCACAGAACACCTAATGGCCTCTCATCACACCATCAGGTTAGGGAATCCCAGTTGAGAAACCCTGAAGTAGCCCTACAGATGATCCTGATGAATTAGAGAGCAATACTGAAACTGCGTGTTTTCTTGCACTTACATCATGTAATTTGGCTAATTATTGCATGTATGTGGAATTCAATGGAACATAGCAGATAAACCTTGTCTTCTATTTCTCTGCTGACACTGTTTTTATGTAATGTAAAGATGTTTTCAGTGTGCTCTTTGATTCATTTGGTCAGATGGTTAGCTTTCAGTATATTGATTTCACTTTCGTTCTTGTTAGCTGCCACCAGTTGGATTTCAACGTATGGCAACCCAGAGGCCTCCAAGTCACCTTATCCTCAGCCGCCCTGCTCAGGCCTTGCAGATTCAAGAACATGTCTTCCTTGATTGAGTCTATCTATCTGTAATGCAGCATTCCTCTTTTCCTACTGCCTTTCACCTTCCTAAGTGTTATTGTTTTTTCTAGTGAGTTGGGTTTTCTCATGATATGGCCAAAGTATGACAGCCTCAGTTTAGTCATCTTGGCTTGCAGGAAGAGTTCAGACTCGGTTTGCTCTGGAACCCATTGATTTGTCTTTTTAGCAGTCCAGGGTATCTGTAGAACTCTTTTCCAGCATGTTTCAAAGGAGTTCATTTTCTTCCTACCAGCTTTCTTCACTGTCCAGCTTTCACAACCATACACAGAAACCGGAAATACAATGTCATTGGACAATCCTTAATTACTCTTCACGATCTTATCTAGTTCCTTCATAGCTCCCCTTCCAAGTCCTAGTCTTCTTCTGATTTCTTCACTGTAGTCTCCATTCTGATTAGTGACTGAGCCTAGTATGAAAAATCTTGAACTGTTTCAGTGTCTTCATCACCTTCTTTGAGGTTATATAAATCATCTGTGGCCATTATTTTTGTTTTCTTAATGTTTGTCTGTAAACCTGTCTTTGCACTTTCTGCCTAGACTTTATTTAGTCTAGGCTTAAAGGCAGGGTACAGGGGTGGGAGCAGGCGGGTCATCAAGTGTTAAATTTCTCTCGGTAATCATAAGCGTTAGGAATAAGCATATTTATAGCAATAGGATGTGTATTTCTCTACAGTTTATCAGCTAAGTGCCCTCTGAGTGTCTTACAATGTGTTAGCTAACTGCCCCCAGCAAGCTGGGTACTCATTTTACCAACCTGTGGAAGGATGGAAGGCTGAGTCAACCTGGAGCCCAGCAGGATTGAACTGTCAACATTGTGGCTGCAGTACCAGCATTTAGCCATTGCGCCACCAGGACTCCTTATTTATCTTATTTTTATAGTTTTAGGGAAGAAACCTTAAGCATTTCATAGTGATTTTGAAAATAGTGACAGGTCTTTCCTATGGACTCACAGGAGAACCTTAAGGCAGTGTATCGTTGAAGTGCTTCTGTCTAGTTTTTAAAGAAAACTTCAGATTCCATTAGAACGCTTGTGGAATTCTCCTTTGACCATGATGTATACCTTCAAATTGTTTCCAGCTTAAAGTGACCCTAAGGTGAACCTGTCACAGAGTAATTTTATCAACCTTTGATCAGAGGGGGTTTGTCTTTGCCTCCCACTGACACTGAGAGAATAAGACTTGCCTAAATCACACTCTCCATGGCCAAATGGGGATTCAAACCCTGGTCTCCCAGAGTTGTAGTCCAGTGCTCCAAATACTATATAACACTGGTGATATTCCCACTTAGTCTTCAGGAATTGTAAATAACTACACTTGCAAGATTTGGTGTTCCTTTGGGGAGTCTTTTTTCCTCCAGTTCTGGCTACATGACATTAAGCTGCTCCATGGCTGTCATTTGTATTTTGTTGTGGTAAAGTCCATTCTACTTCTACTGTTTTTAATGATTGAATCAAAATAAGACTTCAGATGAGATGCAGCTCTTTGGATTAAAAGAAGGAAGTTGCTTATCTTGGAATTATGTTCATCACTTAAGCTTACTCATTGTACATTATCAAAAGGATCTATAGCTTTTAAAGAATTAACTTTTACATTGCGATTCAGAGATCAAGTAAATTACCCATTTAGATTATGGCTGACTCCCTCTGTGTGCACAATACAGGAAGCCTGTGAGCATATAGAGGTAGAGAATCATTTGGACCTGCTTAATTCCTCCTTACCCTCTCACGTTTTTTATGTCACTTAGCTGATAGCAATTGACAGTTATTTCTTCTCTATGAGGATAGGGAGTGACCCAGCCCTGTATGGTGAGCTACCTCCAGCTGAGAGTAGGAATTATTGAACTGGTACTCACCATAAGTCAGAAATGACATGAAGACACAAAACAGCAGACTTTGCCTATGATAGAAATTAAGATTTAAGATTATATCATTAGATTGACATTTCTCCAAATGTAGAATTAGGGCTGTAATGTTAATTATTTAGTTATATTCATAGGGCTGAGGAGAAAAAAAATAATGTGAAGTTAAAGCAAGTTGTTGATCGTTCCATGCTTGCTTGCAGAAGCATCTGTATGATCAATGACCTTCCACACTGTGCTAGTTAATCTAGCATTTTAACATTCTGTAATTGTGAATATATCAGTTGACTTTAGATCTGTCCAGAGATATGTGCAGAGGAGCTAGCCTTTGCATCATCGATTGCAGAATCAGCGACTGTGGACTTAAATCAGCTGCACATTTGAGTATACATCTCTATGTTTTCACTGAAAGACCATTTTTGCACATGCGCAAAACTGAATTGAAGAACTGGAGTTTTGAAACTCATGTAAACACTGGAATTGGTAGCGAAGTCCAGATTTTTCCTTCTTCGCCTAAACTGTGATTTACACATATCCTTATTGTTGTGTGCCTTCACTTATGTGGTTTTCTTAACAACGTTTGTTCAGAGGGGGTTTGTCTTTGCTTTCTATGTAGGCTGAGAGGGTGTGACTTGCCCAAGGTCACACAGTGGGTTTCCATGGAAGAGCAAGGATTTGAACCCTGCTCTCCAGAGTCAGAGTCCACACCATGCAGGCTCTGAGTAATGCATCCTGGCAAGGGGGAAAGAGACAAAGGTTAAAGTTACCTCTTTATGTGCAGCTGCTGCTTGTAAAGAGGAAAATATTTTGGTCACAACAAACAGTTACAAAGAATTGTTCTAATGCTAGCAAATTTTTACCAACAATGCACTTCACTACTTTTAGTGTCCAGAAATTCTGTCTCCAATTTCAGACTAATTCAGAGCCCCACTTTAGCAGCGTTACTTTAGACAGCTGCACGTTGTAAACCTCCGTCTCACCCGTCTCAGTACAGAATGATGCTGTTTACTAAAACACGAAATGGAGGCGAAGGTAACTGTGCATGAAATTGTAGTAGCAGAAGAAATTGCCAACACTTTTCAGTTGCTGAAAATAGCAGCACTTAGGAGTGTCTGTTTCCCTGTATCATCTGATTGTATCAAAGAAGCATGTGTCCTTAATTGTAGGTAAATATGTTTGTTAAGGGGAGCAGAATGCTTTTATATTTTGGTTATGGATTGTATAGAAGTTGAATATTAAAATGCATTGTGGTGCTAAGTGTGTACTGAAACAATTTTAGCAAAGCTTTTACATACTGTTGGCAGTAACACCTCTTATTTACTAAATTACTGATTTTTTTTTAAAAAGTAAGATTTTCACTAAAAAAAATAATATGTATTTTAGTCCTTTCTAAATCAGTGCCACTCGCAAGAATGTTTGTTTCTTACAACTGATTGTGTCTGCTACAGGTGGGTTTTCCCAGTTTCATTTTCACAGATGAGCAAGGATGCCAGAACAAAAGAGACATTATTTTACCTCCTTTTGTCAGAAATTATATTAGTGCAGCTACCCTGTGTGGATACATAACCATTTTTTGTTCATGTACAGACTGGAAGTAAAGAGTTGAGCTGGATCCCAGCTAGTCTCTAATAAAGCTTTGGAGCTCTACTACATCTGGACTTTCAGTTACCTTGTTCTTCTGTTACTTAATGCATTTTGATACAGCTGTCTGTGGTAAAGCAATAGATCTGTCAGGAAATTTGGTTTAATGATATACTTAGTCACTTTCATTAGGAATATGAAAATGGAAAGAATCCTGACTTTTCACCCCCTACTGTTTGATGTTCCTGTGCATACTATGAAAATTGCTCTATTCTAGGCATTTTTACTCTTTTCTTTTGTCTATAGCTGCTTTTAAGCCATTTATTTTTAATATGTGTAAACTTATATCTGTGTGAAGATTTTTTTATCACATTCTTGGTTTCATGAATAGTTTTAATGTTGACAGAACTTCTTTCATTTTAAAACATTTATGGTTTCTAGATATTTTTCTTTTATGCATTAGTCAGCAGTCAATTTAGTTTGGTATCCTCATTCAGCCTTCTGTCCAGCAAGATCTGTGCTCCAGGGGACACCTGAAGCCGAAGTGATTACACTGTTTGAAACTGTGACATTTCATAGTTCATTTAATTTTGTGGACCAAGGCTCTGTAGGTAATTGCAGAAAAACTTAAGGAAACTAGAACACAATTTAAAAGAAACCCTTCACTCTTAGAGATGTTTTGAAGGAACCTTCAGTTTCTTACCTGTTTTCATTGTAAACAGGAAACATAAAAGGCCCAGTTCTGACATAACATTTTCTCTTAAGCATTGTTAAGAGATGAGACGCTTTCTACTTCCTTGCATTATCTTCCTTTCTTCCACACTGATTGTTGAGCATGATAGAGACATAGTATTAGCACTGCCAGAAGCAACAGTGGTGGTTGTATATTTCAGAGGAAGGAACTAGCAAAATACCTCTGAGTATTCCTTGTCTAAAAAAACTGTAGGAAATCCATGTGGTCGCCATAAGTCAACAGGTGACATGAAGGCACATACACACATTGTTCAGTCATAGGCTGAACTAAGCTTAGAAGCTGGTTTGAAAAGCAGCTTCTTAAGGAGAGCTGTGACAGGTGCTGGCAGTGCTTACAGTAGTGCTGGAGCAATGTTTCTCTTTGTCAGTGGTAAGTTTGTGCAAAACATCTGCACTAGGCTTACAGAGTTAGTTGAATAGTGGGTTACTAGCATTCCTCTTGACCTTACTTGAGGTCATCTTTCCTATTGCTCTTGCTTTGATTTCACAGTGACTGAAAACCTTCATTTCTGTCTGTTTTGCAATACTTGTTGAAATAACCAGTACACCTTGGTTTGTTTTTTTTCCAGTTTGAAGTGCACATATGGACAACATGTGGGATACCTATCATTTCACTCATTATGATGTCTGTCATAAGGATGCCTACCACAGGGCTTTCCAAATGGTGTGCTGCGACACATTAATTGTCGCCTTTAGTGTGTAGGTGTGTCACCTACCATCTTGGAAATGTATATCATTATTTATAAATCGTATATTTTAAAAAATATATGAAAAGTTTTCATGAGATATGTTATGTCCCCATACATTTCGTTATTACAATTTATGTTTGTGTCTGTATCTCTTGTAAGGGGTTAGTTTAACCTCCAGTTTGCTAGTAAAACTGTATTACTGTGTCATGAAATGATGCATGTCTAAAAAAGTGTGTCACCAACATGAAAATTCTGGAAATCTCTGGTCTACCATTTCACATTTTAAAATATAGAGGCAGGGGCTCATCTGAGCCCATATTGTGTTATATACATATTGTATTGCCTTCCTAAACTCACCTATGGCTGCATTTAACTTATTTGTGATCATTCTGACAGTGCTCCCTTTTGGCATTGAGTTCACCAGCTTTTTACCCCTCTTGTTGAAGTGCCTGTTCAACCACTGTACCAGTACTAGTATACTGCTACAAGAAAACCATTTTTTTAACAATAGCTCCATAAATCCACTTTTCCAGTAACTATTCACTTGCAAAAACCCAATTTTGTGTAGCAAATAGATAAGAGAGGTAGAAATATTTGAACAGCACAGATCTTTGCGAATAATTTTATCTGGGTTGCTGTGCAGTCTCCAGTTCAGAGGAATTGATAATAGAATGCATTTAGTGCTTTGGGCTAATTTTACTTTGAGTGACCTGATTTCACTTCATTTTAAAATCTGTTTTTTTCTGTTACACTAATTAAAATGCAGCTGTCAGCTTTAAGGATTCTGACTTTTATTTTTAGTGCTATAGAGCCCTCATGTCTTTGGGCTTCTACCAGAGACTCCTATCAAAGTTGTGGTGATTGTTCACTGGGCCAGATTCTCATCTTACAACAGTGTCAATGCAAATGTTTTCCCCCTCTGTTGGTATATCTGTCTTAGAAGTGAAACTGAAAATTTTCTTGACTTTGATAGTGTGATAGTACTTTAGCAGTCAAAATACTGAAACCAAAGGTTGTAATAGATTTTTGTTTTTGTTTTTTTAAATTAGGATAAATGTAAAAGAAAGACAGCTGGTTTCTTGCAATAGGTAGAAATTCAGAAAGAAGAAAGGTAGAGATATTTCCCTTCCTGCCCATGAGGAGGGGGGTTACATATAACATTTTCCAGCTCTGATTTCAGCTGTTGGCATAGTTGTTTCTACCCCATCTGCACAATTTATTTTCACAACAGTCCTGGATTAGCTTCAAGGAGCAATGGAGATTTTAACTTGGAACTTTCTGGTCCTTATCTGATACTCTTCACACTATGTTGATCAAGAACAGAATGGTGGCTTCTTGGAAATGCCTTGTCTTTAATTTTATTGCCTACACAACGATTTGTCAGTATTTCAGTCAGGAAAATATAATGTAATATGGGAAGTAAATATTTTTAAAAAAAGAAGCTTAGAGATCTAAATTATGATGAAGTAAAAGCTTAGAAAACTCAATTTTGACAAATGTGAGATGACAGTACAATGTAACATTTGGATACGTTTTGTTTCGGTAATGAGAAGACACAGATGGACCACAATCAGTCTCTGGTTTAAAGAAATGATCAGGCCACCTAGTGAGTAGATAGCAAGATGTGGTGTGATGCCCCAGAGTTAAGCATATTGAACACCCATGGATTCATTGGGATATTTAGGCTACATTTCTGTATCTGTTTATCTGGAAGTAAATCCCATTCATCTTAGTAGGGCTTACTTTTGAGTTGATTTGTATAAACTTGCACAGTTGAACATCTGAAATCAGTAGGACCGTAGAGCTTAAGTCTGATTCTTGAATGTTTTACACCAGCAGTAGGACTCACACAGATCTTCAGGTGACATTAGATGGTGGCTCACAGCAGCTTAGCCAGCATAGTTGATGGTGAAGAATGCTAGGGGTTGCAGTCCTGCAATATCTAGTGGGCCGCACGATTCCCACCCATGGTGTACAGTAATGTAACTGCATATATGCAATATGTGTTTACAAAATAATTGTAAAGAATCAGTTGACGGGCTGTAAATTTAGATATTCTCTTTGATTGCCTCAGTGGTACACTACTGTTTTCTGTATTCAAGTTTGTATGTGATGGTCTAGTTGATGTAAAATTTTAAAATGTGTGTGTGCAATTTGTTTTACATTTATTTTGTGGATTAATTCAGCCAAGGGCTGGAGGGAGCAAAATTTCATCCAGTTGATATCTAAAGTCAAGTATGTGCTTTTCTGCTTTTGCAGGTTCATGATGATTTTCATGGTACATATTCCTTGGCAAGAGAGCTAAAAGGAATGTTTTATCAACATTTCCCATTTTGTTCAGATTGTGAATGTGAAATTTTGCTTAACATGCAGATAGTTAGACTTATTGTCCACTTTTGCTTGGCACATATATAATTTCAAGGTGTTAAGAATCATTATGAAAAACCATTGCATTTCATTTCACAGGTTCTGCCAAGTACTGAAACTGAATAAATACAATTACCAAATATTTGGTGAATATTCCACCATAGACTATATGAAGGCTGTTTGACATGATGATTCTCAAGAACAATTTTTAGGAAGAAATTTGCAGCTAGTTCTGCTGTTTCGGAGGGCAAGGACCAGATGGAGAATTCTAACACTAATACTCGTAGTACGGTAAAAGAGCACTGAAAACATTTAGAATCATTCTGGATCAAATGTGACAGTTTGCCTGTAAATCCATGTGGTGAAATATAACCCAAGAAAGGTTAATTGTTGCTTGTATACTGAAGAGTGCTTATGAATGTCAAGGGTATGCAAAAAGCTGAAATAAACACAAAGAACCTTAAGTATGACATTCTTAATCACATGCAGAGGGGGATTAACTTCAGCTTACTAAATTAATTCTAGCTATACTCTTGGAACTGGAATGACTCAAAAGAGAATCCAGAGATAGTTTTATAAGACCTTCCCTTATCTATTTCTTTTCCCTTGATGTGGAGGCTCTTACCTACCTATATACATATGATTAATTGTTACTGCTTAATAACTAATCATCTTCACTGCTCCAGACCCAGTCTTTTGTGGCTTTACAAGAAAAGAAAATGAGCATAATGTAATCTTCAGCCTTAACCTTTACCTCCCATATAGGTATACCTACTTTAACTTTTTACTGTACTTAACCAAGGTCACAGAAGACCAGATGGAATAAGTGAAATGTAATTTAATGATGGCTAAGTTAAGTCCTACTGATTTCGTTGGGCCTACTATAAAAATGACATACGGGTAAGATCTAATGGTATCACTCCACCGTTGGGACTGTTTTGTCAGTGGAACTGAGAAGGGAGCAATTCTGCCTACAGCTTCTCATGTGTTTCCAAAACCTGCTCCATAAGGATGGCCCAGTTTGTTGGGTTCAGGTTTGTGATTGGCTTGGAGGGCTGCTGGGCAGTGGAGGGGAAGAAGCTCCTGTCATACTGGTGGGCATCTACATGCATGGTATTAAATTTAAGCCTTTATGCCATGCATGTTTCTCCTCTTCCTTCTTTTCTGTCTGTTCAATATAGATTTACTGCTGGCTTCCCATTAAATAGTTTGAAACTCAGGAATCATACTCTAATGTTCATGTTGTTCCCTATTAACTTTTCTTCACAATAAATTATATAAAATTTGACAATAAAAGGTATAATTAAAGTGCCCTTCTCCCACTTCTGTTAATCACTTTATTTATATTCTGCCCTTTCCTTGCTCTCCAAAACTGAAGATCAAGTTGGCTACAAGATAAGAAATACAAATAAAAACACATGTATCCCAAAACATCCAACTAGTAAGTTTAAAATATATTTAAAATGTCTATACAATTAAAACCATTTAAAACATTGATTTAAAAGGAAAACATATAAAACCGTAGGACATTCTTTTTTTAAAAAAAAAGGCTTTTAAACAGTAAAGCAATTTGCTTCCAGAAGCTTGGTGGAAGAGAAAATATTTGACTACTGACAGAAAGACAACAAGGAAGGCACCAACCTAGCCTCCCTGGGAAGGGAGTTCTGGGATCTTCAGATAGCCATTCAGAAGATCCTCTCTCCCTTTCCCACAAAATTTGCCTTTGAAGGTGGTAGGACTGAGAGACGTGCCTCCCATAAAGATCGTAGACCTTGACCAAACTCATATAAGAAAATGCAGTCCTGTGTTTATAGATTATAAGCAGCAGTCTGAATTGTGCCTTGTCTCAGTTAAGCTTCCCTCATCCCTCATGCTGATTTAGATCCAGTTTAGAAGCAAGACAACTTCCTTGGATTAAGGAAGAAAGGAGAGTTGGGTGTCATCAACTTACTGATACCACCAAACCTCAGAACTGTAGACAACCTTTCTAGTAGTTCATATGTTAAATAGTATGGGAATTATTTAAAAATAGAATTATAAGGGGGAATTAATCACTAATAGTATACTCAACTGAGACAAGACTTGACTTGGGAAATTTCAGGCTAACGGATTGGATGCTTTGCTGTAAATAGTTTGGAAGGAGCTGGCAAAATTGCCCCACACACCTCAAGAGGGTGGGAGATTCTTCAATAAAACTAAAAAAAAAAATGCAGGTAAACCCCTTGGAGTGCATTCTTCCAAATCATCTGTTTGTATGTGCCTTCAAGTTGTCTGTTGACTTAACAACAATCCTATGAATTACATGCAGTATACCTACTCTCAGTAAGAAGTTAAAAGTTTTACTAATTGCAGGCCTTGAACAAGAGATTTTGATTCAGAGACATTCTGTTCTAAATGCGGGCATTTGATATGATTGAAAGTGGATTTGCAGAGAAGAACACCCATTCATCCCTATATTCAAATACTGTTATTTACCATATTTTAAACTGATGAAGAATAGTTATCTTTAATGTAAAAATGAATCAACTACAAGTGTATTTTAGTGCCTAGTCAAATTGTTGGCATGATATAGCTGAAACATTACATTTTCAGGTTCAGTTTGTTTGTACAGGGAGATTTAAACATATGTTTACCTTTCCCATTTTAATAGTAGGTTTTGAAAACCTTCAACTTTCACTGGATTTTACCACTTTCTTCCAAATTTTAAAGTCACTTTTCATGAAGTTATATGTGGAGAGGGGCTACATGGATGGAGACAAATAATCATCCAATTTTGTGCTTATCAGAATGTGATTCTAAGGAGTTACAGTAGTCTGTGGCTTTTCATTGTATTTTTATCTATGAAGAAGAACTGACTAATGTAGGTCACAAGAAGCTACTTCTTTATCCCTGCCTATTAGTCATATGCTCCATACAGTTATTGATTCAGTTAAAGGCAGCAACAATTTCAAATGTAAGATAGAAAACAAAATTTGTACTTGACTTAAAATTTGAAACGGTGGGTATTTTGATTTGGCTATGTTTTAATGTAGAGGGACAGCATGTGATTCTTCTTCATGGTCTCTGTGACTTACACAAATGGGTCATCAGCACCTATAGAGTTTATCTAGAGCAAGATGACCTGCCTTTGCACTGTAGCTCTGCCCATTCCCTATGCCTGTCCAGCACACTTGCTGCCTACCCTTCAGTTCATTCTCATCTACCATAGCAGCAGTGTCAGTGAGAGACCTTCTGAGCGCTAGATTTCTCTGTGTTGACTTGGATACCTACCTTGATTTGGCTAATGGTTTGTGGTTTATTTTCTGTATTTTGGCACTTCAGCTGCTAGGCCTGATTATGGTTAATTTGCCTTGGCTTTATCTTCAGTAAGAAAGGGCTTCCTGTTTCAAAGACTGTCAACATGGGTGGCAGCAACTATTTGTCTTGCTTATGAATTGGCTGGCAAGTAGTTTCCTGCCCAACTTAAAGAGTGACTTGACAAGAGCGATGTCAGCATCAGCTGCCTTTCTTAAAGGCATTCCACTGTATGGTATCTGCAGGGCTGCCACCTGGTCTCAGCCATCAACATTCATTTCTCATTACGAACTGGACACAAGGTCTAGGGAGGAGGCTGCCTTCTGGAGAACTGTATTCTTTTCCTGTGCAGCATGACAGTTCCTCCTCCTATGGTTAGTAGCTTGATAGTCTCCCTTTGTGTGAGTCACAGAGACCACAAAGAAGAACAGTTGCTTACCTGAAACTATGGTTCTTCAAGTGGTCATCAGTGAACTCACGAAACGCCACCCATCCTTCCCTTATCATGTGCTGCCTTCTCCTTCACTGCTGTCTCGGCATTCATGGAACTGAGGGTTTAGGCCAGAATTGTGCTGGATAGGCATGTGGGGCTTGGGCAGGGCAACCACCAAAAATGCATGTCATACTGCTCTAGAAGGTTCTGAAATACACACTGCAGAGGTGCTGGCATCTGTGACTTCACAGATGACCACTCAAAGAACCACAGTTACAGGTTAGCAACTTGTTCTTTTCTCTCTTCTGCAGGACCACCATTCACTGTTGCTCATTTGGCTTACTTTGTTTTGGGCTAATAAATAGGGGGGGAAATCACGCAGGTGTTAGTCTCATGTCAGTTGCCAGGTTCATATATAGCAGTAAGCCTGGTTGTGGTTTGTTGAATTCTGACTTAATGTATCAACTCAGTCTGTGCTTAAAAGAAAAAAAAAAACAAAACAAAAACATAACATGCTTCAATCAGCTGCGAACCACAGTTAGGAACTATGGACAGTTTATGACATATGAATCCTGCCTTTTTTAAACCATGGAGCCCTGGTGGCGCAGTGGTTAAATGCCAGTACTGCAGCCACAAGGTTGTGAGTTTGATCCTGCCAGGCTCCAGGTTGGCTCAGCCTTCCATCCTTCCGCAGGTTGGTAAAATGAGTACCCAGCTTGTTGGGAGAAATTAGCTATCACATTGTAAACCACTTAGAGAGCACTTAGCTAATAAGTGGTATAGAAATACACATGCTATTGCTATTGCTATATGGCCTGATACTATGATTGAACCCAGAACCATTGGTTGTCCTTGAGTTGTTTTTCGCACTATCCACACTGAAGTAGGAGCTGAGAAAGTGGGAGAGAAACACCCGAGAAATAGCTTAGCATGATCTGTCAACAGGCTGATCTTTCCTTGCAGACCATAATTTAGTTAATAACCTTCCAGACATCTTTTGCTCTTTCAGGTGGCCAACAATACAGCCAAGATGAACTAACTTACTCTCAAACTTTGTTGCTCTGAACACTGACACCTCAAAAATGCTTCATCTTGTTGTTTTTAAAAAAGCAATTGTTGTGAATCTGAAATATAGCTAAATCCACCAAAGTTGACTGTTTGTTTCTTTTGTATGGTTCACTGAAGCAGAGCTTGCATCCAGTACTTAACACTTAATAAGGATAGAAGAGTTTTTGAAGTAGCATATTACAGGCTTCTTGTATAAATTTCATTTATCTTGGTGCTGATTTTTTTATAGCAGGGGTATGGAAAGTGTGCCCCTCTTCGGACCCATTTTGTAACAAACAGAACCCCCAAAGACCCACCTGAAGCCCCTACCCTTTCCAAAAAATTGAAAAACATCTTTATATATGTGTGTGTGTGTATGTGTGTATAAAGATGCAAAAGAGACAACCTATCATTTTTAATTACACTAAGAGCAGCTGTGCAACTCTCAGATGGCCCACATCATGAGGAATCTGCCCCCATTGATCCATAGATGCTGACCATTGGTTTACAATAATCAAAGTATATAGGTTTGGAGCCAAACTTAGAATTGGAGTAGACCCATTGAAACCAATGGGAGTTAGATGAATGATGACTAACTCTCAATAGATTTATAGATGGTATGCGTATATATGTTAAATATTTTTATGTATATCTTATCTTGCAGCTATATTCAGGGGCAATTCTTGAAGTGTGTGGATGAAAATTGGGGAGGTTCCCTCAAGTTCAGGGTAAGTGTAATTGCAACAGGTGACATATATTCTTTTTTCCAGTAACTTCTGTATCAAAATGTATCACAGAAATGAAGACCCCTTTCTACTAAGTTGTTTGTATACATCGCAAAGTAAGTCCCATCCCTCTGTGGGTTTGCATAGGCTCACATCCTCTGGATCTGCATACTCCATCTAATAGAAAAGGGAAATGGAAAGCATGCATGGACAGAGAAAAAGTTGCAAATAGAGAAGAAAGATACTGTGAACAAAAGCCATTTAAAAATAGCAATATATTCCTCTGATTTGTTGGTAAAGAGTTAGTTTTGGGACAGTGAAATGTATCTCTCCTCTTTCAAATCCCAGTACACAAAAGTTCACAATTAGTGCATAAAACTAAACTTATTACTCCACAAACTTCATTTAAAATTAAATAGACCTACGAACATGAAACAGCGTGTAATCTGCGCAGCTGTTCAACTTTTCAGAAAGTTTTCTCAGGAGATATATAATATTAACATTTCCTTGAACATATACTGCAAGTATCTTAAAACTAGTAAGAGGGGAGCTAAAATGGATTTAACAAGTGAAGTAAAGATTGAGTTGCTATTTTAGCAACAACAACAAAAGCTGAGTACAGTGAATTTTCAGCTTGCTTTTCTGTGTCGAAATCATTATTGTGATTGTCAGCCAATAAATTTTCTAACGGATGCATCCTCTGATTACAAAATGTCAAATATACTCTATAATGTTTTCCACCCAGTCTATTTCTGGATTCCCTTCTTGGAATTATTTGCTTTAAAGAGAGGGGAGATTTTTTTTTTTAAAGCAAAGCAATTCAATGTACAGTTTTTGTGTGTGACAGATTTCCTAACAGAGGTGGGAGCTGGGGAATGTTGCTCATTAATCTGTAGATAAAGGCAGAAGAAAGATTGAGGTGGAAATTCCACCCAGTCACTTGATTTTTTTTTTTACCTTGGTCATGAACTTCCATTATGTATGTGGGCATGATACATATGCCTTAATACATCCACGTGCTTGTAGTTCTGCTTTGAAAGAAAGATTCAGTTTGGGGTGCTTCTTTAAACTCATTGATATCTTCTAGCCTATTAGCTTTGTGCGGTCTACTCTGAGCTTTTTGTTTGCTAGTACTGCTGGTGGTTGTTACTGTTTTTGTTGTTGTTGTTGTACTTTTGGGTGTATCTATATTAATGGCTTCCCAACCTCCAACTTCTGTTATGATTCCAATGCTTGCATTCCTTCCCTGACATTCTTGCTAAGAATTCTAAGGTTATATTAAAAGAGCTCCACAGTGCTGAGCCATTCTGCTCATAGTAGTGGTTATTAGCTGCCTTAACAGCCATATGATGAAAAAAGCAAGGGCCAGACCGGGAAATGGACAACAGCTTCTTAGGCAGAAATAAGGAAATTGGGGGAAAATGGTAGAGAAAGCAGTAAGGATGTGTATATCTATGAGCAATGTACAAAGAAGAGGAGGACACATTATACTAGAAACATTATTGTGTTACATTCTGAGAAATATTTTTTGTTTCAACGTACAGATTTTATTATATTTGCCCTGTTCAACATCTTCCTGATCCAGATTTAGCCTCCAGCAGTTTCCTAGTGAAAACTATTGCATTGGCTCTAAAGGCTATATTTGTTTCCTACATGTCGCTTCAATGGTTTTTATACGAGGCTGAATGAAGGTCATACTGCTGCTTTGAAAGATGCGAGTATTTTTAGGTTATATTGAACTGTGTACCCTTTTATTGTCAAAACTTTCACTGCCAACATTTCCGTTAATTCTTGCTTGATAGAGCCCACTACAAGTTTTCTCCCTTAATGAATATTATACAATTGTAGCATTTATTTGCTGAGTTGTGTGAGAATTGCAACCAAACTAACAATTGTTCATTCTGTGCCGCCTTTGACTGCAATTTTTATAATACAGACTAGTGAAATACAGTTTACTATAATTCTGCTGGAATCCATTCCTCTCCAGTGCGGGGAGGGGGTAGGTAGCTATTCAGTAAAATTTGACCAAATTAAAGTTGCTGATTTATGGAAATGAAAAGAAAGAGATACAGATTTATATCTGGCAGTCTTATTAAATTAATCACTGCAGAAATAGTGGTGTATTTCAGTGGTCACAGATAAGTGGTCTTAAAAGCCCCTTTCATAACACCATCCTCTTTTATTTGCCTTTTAGTTCCACTTTTCTGTCTATAATAAATAAGTCTTGAACAAAACTTGCCAGTAAAATAAATACCCTTTTAATTGATTCGTAATTTTGTATAATCTTGCTTCATACGGTCTCTAAGGATGTATTATATCACCCCACACAAAGTTGAGTTCCTAAGAGGTAAATGACATTAGTGTTAATAAAAGTCTAGGAAGGAACATAATTTATTTGATGATCTCATCATAATGTGATTAAGTAATCCCCTATGAAACATTTGAAACACTTCCACATTAAATCTCTGTAGCAAGACCTTGAAATGCAGTTTGCACACTTAAAAAGAAATCTGGTCACCTTCCAGCTCATTGTGTTTGTATGTTTTCAGGCATATTATAGGGTTGGCAGGAGGACCAAGCAGCTACCACTTGTTCTAACCTCAGTAGAAATTCTTAGCCACGTTCCTTGGAATCTTGACTTGTTCTGTGAGTAGGCAACTATAGCCTTTGAGGATGTCTTCTTGGACTGCAACTCCCAGCCGCCCTCACAGTTGATCATGCTGGCTGAGGCTTGATGCAGCTTGTAGGCAAAAAAGGTTTCCCACCTCTAACTTAAAATAGCTCAGTAGAAGTGTTATTTCTATAAGATTCCCCCCCCCCCCCGTTTTTAATCTGCTGTCATACAATACGGGTTTCTTGCTCATTTTAACACATGTGTGTGTTCTTACTCTCTCAAGAGCCTAATATGTAAACTCTGCATCGTACTGGAAATTGTGTTTTTATCCCACATTACAGTTCTTTCTTTTTCTTTTTGAAAAAATATTAAAATCTTCTGAAGCTTGCTCATCCTCAAATAACTTCCCATATTGAGAGTGTCTTGACGGAAAATGAAACAGTAGCAGGTTGTCTCCTCATTTTTTCCCTTAATCCAGACAATGTCTCAATTCATCTTGACTAGATTTAGAAAGCTGCCAGTGCTGCAATATGCCTCACAGTATAAGTTGACAGCAAACTTAGAAAAACTAGTGTTAGACTTGTATTTCTAGCCTCCGCTCATTTTTGTTCTTAACACAGTTAGATATGTCCTGTCTGATGTCACTGCAGCAGCAAGATAGAAATGTGCCTATGAACAAGCATCTTTCAGTGGAGCCAACGCTCAGCACAACAGTTACAAACACTAAAGGTTCTCAGTTCATTAGTCAGCCAAGCAGTTTGCAATTCACCTGAACAACTTAATAGTGGTCCCTGGGCAAGCAACTTAGTGATACATAGAGCTGCCAGCCCAAGTTTCCTGATGTTACATCTCTGCTTTCACACTTTCTGGCCCAAGGCTGGCAGCCATGATCATGGTGTGTTCTCTCACGATGGTAACAGTGCATACACTGTGGCAGCTACATGCCAGAGAGAGAAAAGATGAAGAGAATTAATGTAATGATGTGAGATAGAAACAGATGATGGACAGCCACACCTTTAAAACTTCCTGGGGGATGCCAGACTCAGTTTTACTCTCTTTGGCCCCCTGCCCATTTTGTATCTGTTGCTTCTAACAAAAATCCAATGATAATTATTATTTTCCTATTGAAGTAGTGATTGTGCCTGCTTCTTTCATGACGAGTCTTCATCTGTGGAATGTACTTTGAGGAAATAAAATGTCAGCAGGACATCTGGCATTTTCTCCTTGACAAAGACCCACCCGGTCATTTGGGTTTAGACCATTTGTTGCAATTTAGCTTAACTGGTCTGTCTCTCTCAGTTTATTGGTCCACCTGGGGTGCCACAAAGCACTCATTTTCAGAGGCTGATATATGCTTAGAATAACTTTTTTTTTTAATTATAGCTTTTGTCAGGAGTGACAAGCCCAAACTTTTCAGGGGACTGCAAATCAAGGTGAGTACTGATTTTGTTAAGTTCTCTTGCTGTTTTCTAATTTGAACTCTTCAAACATTATCTTTATAAAAGATAATAGTGCAAATGAAGGGTCAGGTAGACAGAAAACAATACTGGGATGTGCCTCTTTCACCTGTAAATAATTGATTGAGCTTATTATAGGAAGGGCAACAATGTTAAATTCATACATGAGTCTTGAATTCATTCTGTATTAAAATAACGGCCTTGTGTGGTAGGAATTCATATTAATTATTGAACTCAATTCTTACATGGAACAGTTCTCAGAATAATGATTTCAGAACAATGATTTAATTGTTTGTGTGGTATTAAGAAACTGGCTCCAGGCTCTCTAAGCTCCAGACTTTCACACATTCATTTGCCAAGATTAGTATCTTCTGTCCTGTCCATGGAATGCTCAGCAGTACAGAGGTCACTTCCCCTGGAATCTCAGTGAATTGCTAAGGAATAAAGAGGAAACTCAGGCAATGGTCGTCTCTGAAACAGAGTAAAACCTTTGTTTGATCCAGAGTTCAGCACGACATGAAACACCCATCCTTCTAGGTGTCTTAGGTGTCTTCTCATTTTGACAAGAGGAGGGAACAAAGCCCCAGTAGCAGGCATTGTTACTGGCTTTATTAAAATTTAGGAAGAATCAAAAGGAATTTCTTGCAATGGTCTCTTTAATGGAAACATGGAGTTGGGAGGGTCCTCTTGGTCCATCGATTTCCACCACCCTGCTCAGTGCAGGATCTCCAGCTAAAGCATCCACAACAGGAAGCTGTACAACCTCTTTTTGAAGACATCAAGTAAAGCAGCCCCACTTCTCCTTTAGGCAATTGGTTCCATTGCCAAACTGCTCTTACTGTAGAATGGAGTAAGCAAGGAAAGGTTAGGCCGTGTCTCAGGACTCTCAGGTTTAACTACTACAAGTTGAAGAATAAATGGCAGGAAGTGGTTTATTCATCGTCATATGATATACCACACTTCCTTTGAGCTTAGCAACTTTTTTCAGTATGACTATTGATCTTTCCTGCTCAAAGGATAATCCTTATTTTATATAATAACAATATTTCAAGTTGCTGTTAGATTTAAATTTTCACCCTAGATTGTCTTTTCTGCAGTCAAGCATAGACTTCAACCCTATGGGGCAGCTAATCTAGCTTTGAGGACATTCAGTTAAAGAAATATTGCCTCGCTTTTGGCTTTTATTTCTGAATAAATATATTCTTAATATCATGCCACAGCAATTAATTCAACTGGGAACTGATATTTGAACAACTGTCATGGACTACGTTAGTTTTGGAGGGAAAAAGAAAAGTGACGATATATGTTGAGGGTTAGACAATAACCTTGGATTTATCTTTCTGTTTAGTATGTACGCGGCTCTGACCCTGTACTGAAGCTGTTGGATGATTCTGGGAACATTGCTGAAGAACTGAGCATCCTCAAGTGGAATACAGACAGTGTGGAAGAATTCCTTAGTGAAAAGCTAGAACGTCTCTAAGAGAAGAGCTTTCTATCTCTTTTTTGTATTGAATTCTTTATTCCTCACATCATTTTTCATCACAGTAATCTTCTCAGACAAAGTGTGATAAAACCCCGGAAATCATTCCAGCTTCTGCATTAATTTTAAAGCTATCCAGTCTTGTGTGATACTCAACGTCTTTTAATTAGAAGCAGAAGCTTCATGTACACCACATTTGACAAATTGGCAGGCTGAACAAATGGCCTGTCATAGTGCATCTCAGCTCATCTTAGTGGATGGAGATCGTTAATGAAATGCTGTGAGACAAATGTAATGCAAATACTGAAATTTGTTATAATTTGGCCTTTCTCTTTTTTAAACAGGCAAACCTTTTTGTCAGCTCCCACTAACTGAGAAGATTACTGTGCTCTTTTTTTATATGCTGTTGCTCTTTGTACAGTGACGAGAAGTTGGATCTAAATAAGATGTACTCTGCTACCCAAAGAGATGTCTGCTAGCATTCTCTGCATTTTGTATTTCCCAGCTGTCCTTTTTTATAGAATCATTATTTACAAGAATCGTAATGAATGCTTGCTCTCAAAAGAAAAAAGTCTTGTTCATTTGGAGGAGCTCATGATCTGGAGTGACTGGAGGATGCTAGCAGAATGCACCTTAATGATGACTACATGGAAAGCCTTGAACAAAAGGCATGTGTAGGTCTGATGTCAGGTGTACTTTGGTTGAATCTTTTTCCTTTCATTCAGCAGACATGAGTTCCGTGAAGAGAGAAAAATCAGAGAGGACAATAAAAACTACTTTATAATGTCTGTAGTCAGTGTCTCATTCAGTCAATACATAACAGCAAAATATTTGCATGAAAACTGTTTTGCAAAATAGATTTGGACAAAGTATGCTCTGGAGATGTAAACCAGTTTATCCAATTGGGGTTTTTTGGTGGAAGAAGGGCATTTGTCAACATAGGCTTACCTCTAAGTATAGAATCAAGTTTTATCTGATCACCTTTTTCACACACATGTGTAATTGAGCAGCAAAAAGGGCAGACAAACCATAACGATGGACTCTACTCTGCAAGTCAAAGGCATCACACAAGAAAATACACTTTTTCTAAAGAACTATGCAAGGTATATGGGTTTCCTAGAGAATCCAGGAAAAGAGCTCATGGGACAAAGCTTCAAAATGACATTAATAAAATACATTTAATTACTGCTTTACTAGAATTACACCTGTTTTATGTCCCTGAAAGTTTTCTGTGACATATCTTGGGCATTTTCCTGTTTCACCTAAATTTTACCTTCTTTGGGATTTTTTGTATGTTTCTTAAGTAGATCTGTATTGATCAGTTTTAGTATTTTATCTAGGTCAGGATAGAAGGCTAAAGGACTACATTAGCATCCTCTCCACTGCAACCTGCTCCTGCAGAAAAATAAAAATAATAAAATAAAATAAATAAAAATAAAAATTTGCCGCCAAGTGCCCTGTGGAGAATGTGCAGGGCATTTGTACCATATTTTGGGGCTGTCCTGGGCCTAAGAGAGACCTTTTTTAAACAACAGGAAGTGAGTGTAAGTCACTTCCTGTTTCAAAAAAAAAGAAAGACTTTTGGGCATAACTTGGCTTAAGGGATCCAGTTGTGATAGAAATGTTCGCTATACCCCTTAGAAGTCATTTCAAGGTATTTTGGAGGGGAAAAAAATTCTTTTTCCCTTGATGGCCCCCAAAAAATACAGCCCACAGACCAAACTTTGCCCACGCTAGAGCTAGGTACAATTAAAATGCACACTCTTAGTGCAAGGAATACGCTATTTTTAATCTCAAATAAGGAGTTCTGTCAACTGGGACAATACACAGACCCAAGAGATACAATTTAGCTTATAATTATTTATGCATCATTGATGTGGTTCAGACTTCCTGCATACCCAAATTACGTTACAGTGTTAATTGGAAGTTTAGCAGTCTGCCTTTACACTGCTGGAGTATTAAAGAGGCCGTTAAACAACCATTCTTGTCTCTTGCCCCTCTTTTCCATGAGAATAATACAAAATTAAGAATTGCTTTTCTGGAAAGTCTTAACACCTGATTGCTGATCACTGCCATCCATCTGATGACAGTACTATGTAATCAAAATGTTCACATTATCATGATCACTTGTGTTTGTTCAGCATTTAGCTGTTGTGCAGTAATTTGAAAGGATGGGTAGTTTATCTGGGCCTTGCATTAATCTCTCTTGCTGTTTTTTTATGACAATCCCCATATATTTCAGTTTTTTTAAAAGAACAGATTAAATATAAGTTTGTTTGTTTTTTTAAAAAAACTTTCTTTTTCAGATTCCAATTATAGCAATTGCTCATGCATATCTTCAATTATTGTACTAGGTGTTCTGACTACATTGCACACAATGTTCAGTGCTCCCATTTAAGGAAACATTTTTAATGGTATAATATCTAAGTATGAAGACCTGATGCTGAAGCAAAGATGTGTGCTTCCTCAAAAACTAGCAACAACAAACTGCAGCATTTTAATGTATTTATATATATTAAATATACAGTACAATTTTATTTTCCCCATCAACTAAACATCTTTGGGCTGGATCCAGAATTAGGTATACTTGGATATCAAATCAAAGGGACTGTTGTTTATGACTAAGTTATTTATCATTTACACCTCACTTTTCCTGTTTGTACAAAGTAGCTTGAAGATACCTTGTGTATTCTGTGGCATTTGATAGAAAGTATGCTGAGAAATTAGCTCTGTAACTCTGCAATTGGGATTCAACTCTGTATGAAGTCAGTAATGAAACCAATAAAGGCCTCATGGAGTGCATGGGGTTTCTTTTTCTTAGGGTTTCTTGAGAAGTATAAAATAGGGGCTTCTCTGTAGAATTTCAGGAAGAAGGGCTGCAGTATTTTAAGTAAACAGAGAGGCTAGTATACCTTTGTCTGCCAGGCACAACTGAAAAATGAAAAAAAAATCACTCTTCAGCTCAAGGATTGATCATTCAAACCTTAATCCTGGGTGACGGCAAGAAGGTTTCAACTAGACTTAATTCCTAGGCAGTTGTATGTTTTGACATACATCTGCAGAAATCTGTTCCATTAGAAAAACCCTCACTATTCTTTACTGTTATATAACAGTTGCTGGAATCGTATGTGACCTTTTACTTAATGTAAATTTGCCTATACCTAACTATGTTGCAGAGGCTCCAAGAAACCTGGTTACAGAATTATGAAGATATATAACTAGACACTGGCAAAAGTATGTGATGCATATTGGTGATTAATGCAATGTGCATTGGGATGTACCTCATTCCCATTGTGCATCAGGCATTTTGCCGGCTGTCTTATGTAGTAATGTAATAACAGCCCTCTACTCAACATGCACAGTATGGAGCTACCCAGTTCTAATTCCCATACAGGTAAATTCATTTACAAAGATGCAACACCGCAACAGAATTCTGGCCAGTTTCTTACTTCACATCCAACAGATATTAAAATTATTTATCGATCGATCGATTGATCGATCTCAAGGGCAATACTTCCTATTTGAAAAATGAAATGAGTTTTTCTCCTTGAAACACAACACAATAGCAACAATACAACGTTTTGGGTCCAAACATAGAAGGTACCCATTTAAATCAGTGCAATTTAGACAGACTTAAAAGGCTTACTGATTTCAGTTAACACACTTTACTCAGTCTGGCTGTAACAGCATATTATGTCTTCTTACAGTACAATTGGGCAATGAGCCTATTCTTGTCTTCTTCTATTCTTTGGTCTCTCTAGGCTGCCTATTTCCTGCCCAAAAAGAGTGTGTGTGTCTGTGTGTGTGTCTGTGTGTGTGTGTGTGATTTGCCTCTTTTAGAAACATCCAGGAGCACCAATCCACCTTTTAAATAGTTTGTAGTCTCCTTGCACCAGATTTTAAATGTTTGAAGAGCTATCCTGTAGAAGATGGAAGGATCATGTTTTCTGCTTTTGCAAAGTTTAGGACTCAAACCAGGGTATTCAAATGACAAGAAAATGGCTCCAGCTAAACACTACAATGGATTTCTTGTTAAAAAGAGCTGTTCAATGGTGGAATAAACTGCCTTGCAAGATAGTGAACTCTCTTTTATTGGAGCTTTTCAAACAACGTTTGGATGCCACCTCTCAAGGATGCTAGCTGTGGATTCTTGTGCTTATACTTTGGATTAAATGGCCCTTGAAATTCCTTCCAGTGCCATGATCCTATTTCTCAGTGCAAAGGGTAGCTGTTAAGAGTTGTGAAGCAAAGGCTTTCCACGTACACTCAAAACATTATTCCATTTTTTGTATTACACTAAAAAACATGGCTGGCATTCTGTATTGCAGTTATGGATCTGTAACCTAGAGTTACAGATCCATAACTGCTCCATATTTAGTAAGACTGTAATTTTACTGTAAAGCTATGTAAATGCACTCTCAACGTACCTTAACAGCCAGCAGCTGCATTGTGTGAAGGAGATCTATTCAGCTGCCGATCGGAGAGCAAGGAGGAAAATGTTTCCAGCCTCCTTCCCACCAGTGAGCAAGGCTGCAACAATCAGAAGTAGGACCTCTCTCAAAATTCCTCATTGCATCCTCACAATCAGGAGCTGAGCTAAATGTTGCCGCTGGCTGTTAAAGTTGGCTGGTGTGGGTTGAACCAGGAGATATTACTTAGTTATATACTAGTGTATTTACCCAGTGTTGCCTGGGATTTTATTTTCTCATAGATAATACTTGTTAGAAATACCTTAGGAATTACCTTACCTTAGGAATTAGATACAGTTGAAATGCACAGATTTGAGATCCTGTGTCTGTAATTCCCCAAACTGTCTTGTCCAGTACCTATAACTTTTCCCCATATCCTGTGTGTCCAGTAGTGTAACTTTACCCCATATTCCTCAATCCAATCTGTATTCAGAGTTATTAACATATAGAGGTTGGGTTCCTGAGGGAATACATTGCCCTCCTTCTCGCTGCTAGGTCTCATCTCCATAGCAACTGGCCTAAGCTCTCTGGCTGAGAATTCTAAAGGCCCTTCCCTGAAGTGCAAACCCCAGGAGTCCATAGAATCTTCACAGCCAGCCAATCTTACGAGGTCTTCTTGTCTCACACAGCCAATCATATGAGGTCTTCACCTGCCTGACACTGACAAACAGACAAACTCACAAACAGACAAATTTTTACTTTTATATAGTAGATAACTAAGTAGCCAGTGTAGAATAGCAGTGTATATTTCAGATCTAAAGTATAGTGAGCTGAGCTCAAATTAACCTACAGTAGGGACAAAAAGGTAAATGGCCTTGAGTATGAGATGAACATGTGGTGAAAACAGCAAAGCTTACTCCTAAACCTTTGCCCCAGATTGGCACTCATGGATTGGATCCAGAGCAATGGTTAGCAAAGTTCAGCTCACATTGAGGGAAGGGGGCTGAGGGACAGTGTTTGCAATATGTTTTTCCTGCAGAAGCTCCTCTGTCTCCTGAAAAGCTGTACTGGAGCAGTGTGGGTCTCCCAGGAAGAATCCAAAAGGTGACATGGGAGTTGCAGGAGAAAGACATAGTGGGGAACTATTGCCTTTCTGCCACCTTTCTCCAGTGGCAGCATCTCTTGAATATTAGTGCCTTCTGTAAATGAAAGGAATCTTTCCATTGACAGAATGACCAATACAGAACCAACCCACTATATATAAGTATTGGGAGGAAGGGCATAATTCTGTATGCATGCACACACAGAGAGACACCAAATGGTTTCATCTAGTACAACAACATGGGTCCGCATGTGGCAAACAATCCACTGGGCGAAAGAGAATGGCTGCTGACATGCTGGATGTAATGGAGTGAATCCACACTGGACATTCAGTGCAGGAATTGCACATCTTTCCAGCAGAGAGTTATAAATTAATGGCAGGCAATCCTGGATACCTCTTAATGGTAATATAGCATATGGCAAATGCATAGAATTCTAACTGGATGATATCGAGGGGCAGTCCAAGAAGACACTTCCTTCCTGAGGCAGAACAGCAAATGGTACCCCTTCCCTGTAAAGTGCATTGTTCCTGAAGCCAGCACAGTTATTTTGGTACATGAAGCAGAAAATCCCATAAGCGCCACTCTACCTCCCTGTGGGAAAGATTTTCCTGAAATCTCATGATCTCAGGTGGAATATAAATATTTAAATACATAAATAAAGTCAGTGGGTTAAATAGCCATTCACTGCCCTGCAGTTGGGCTAGCTGCTATTGTTGTTATGTATACCTATCTATCTGTCCATCCATCCATCCAATGTGGGACTCAAGGTAGCTTAACAGCACGCAAAAGCTAAAAAGCAATTAAATCATCATAAAATTAAAACCAGTTACAACAAATTAAAAACTACAACAAGAAATAAAAGTCCAGCACGTTATAGTAAGCCCATGTCCCTTGAAAAATCAATTCTCAAAGGCTTGCAGGAATAAAAAAGGTTTTATTTGATTGAGGTACTAAGGAAGGTACCAGCCTAGCCCTTCTTTAACAATCTTCCTCCTGTTTCTAGTAGGGTGAAGTTATTAGGCTGTTACAAACAGTAGAAGTACAACAGTCCAAATGTACTGCATCATAAACTTTTGCAAGAATAAAACTGCTAGTCTATACTATACAGATTCCAGAGGTCGCCATAAAACTCTTTGTTGTTTGGGCCCATGGTTTGTAATCCATACTGTGATTCCCAGTATCCTAAATGCTATTTCTTATTACGAAGTTGCTCCAGCATTAACAGTGTTTAAATAAGGAAATTTGTTTAATTTTCTAGTGAGGAGGCTAGAGACTGGAGGCTTTTAAACAGAAGTCAGACGTTCAGCTGTCAGGGTGTTTTAGCTGAAGATTCCTGCATTGGCAAGGGGCTGAACTAGGTAAACGTGGGGTTCTCCTCCAACCGTATGGTTCTTCAGTTGACCCATTGTTAATATGGGATTATAGTAACATTTGTAATTCTGACTGAAGTCTAATATGCCTGTGATATTAAAATATACACACGTACGCACATCTACATTCAATGTATGCCAACCATCATTTTTCAGATGTCCAGGCTCCACACAAAAGTGTTGGTATGTTCCCTTGTGCTGTCTTCCCAAGTGACTGACTGTTTCTAGTGTTCGCACACACCACAACTCACTAATGCTCTCATTACATGAGTTGCATTAGTCACAGAGCATCTGGTTTTATGGCTCTTCATTCCCCAAACCCATGGCCTCTATATGCGCACACAGGTGGGTCCTGCCACCCAATACTCCACATGCTGCTAATGCTTTTACGGTTTTTTTCACAGAGGAATTATCTTAATGGTGTGTGAGGATTTTAGCTGCACAGCTGCAGCGTTCGAATGTACAACATAAATGGTAGGGAGCCACCTTTGTTCTGACGGAGAATCCTTTAAAAGATTTTTGGGCTTAAGATGATATCCCTCAAAAATCATGTTCAAATGCTGACAGGAATCAAGAGCAGGTTAGCTTAACTGGAAGGGACAGGAAAGGGTTGCTAATGGACTCTCTCTTGATTTTTAGCTCAGCAATTCTGTTTTGAGGTAAATTTCTCTATCTGTTTGGTACTGAGCCTAGGTTGCCAACATAAAACTGTAGCTTTCGACATGGTGTGTTAAAAGCTCAAAGAAACTGTAAATCAGGGCAGGACTTTTGCAGCTTAATCCTTCCTTCAGTGCAAAGTGGTGGGATTTCCTGAAGAGAAGAACAGCAGCTGTTAGCGGCATCTGAACAGGCAAGCCAGTGCCAAGAAGCCAAGCTGTTCTCCAGTTGGTGTGTATTTCTTGGCCCCTCTTGGGCAAATGATTGGTCCTGCTATTGGGACCCCCAGTAAACATTTCCATTACTTTGGAATGTTAAGCCACCATTTCGCTCGAAGCTATTTTATGGCCTTCACAACTATATGTCAGTCATAACAGGCATGTGATGGATGCTGCACAACAACACGGGTAAAGAAGGACCAGTTGTCAAGTGTCAAGAAGGCTTGAACTTCATTCCAAAACTATTTTCTGATAGTTTTTACCACAGACATTTACAGTACAATCATATATAGAATTAACTTCCACCGAGTGTAGCATGGCTCGCTCCCAGCTAAGTGAGTACATGATCGCATCCTTTAGGTATGTTAATTTTTCAAGCACGCTATGCAAGACTCCTGATGAAACAATATATTCCTGCTGGCAAGTTTTCTGATTTTAATGTGTTTCTTGTTTTCAATGCTGCCGATTCCCAGGAGAATGAGATGTCAGACCAAGATGCCTGGATCTCCTTAGCCAGATACATCACAGTCATCCTGCATGAGAACATTGCACAGAGTGGCCTACAATATTACATTCCTCTTCCTCCCATTTTCTCTTTATCTTCTGCTTTCTTCAATTGCTGCAAACTGAGTTCAAAGCACCTGAGTAATTTGCACCCAATGAACTCAGCAGGTGGGAAAAGAGAGGAGACAGGGGAGGGAAGAGGATAGGAGGGAGTGAATCTTGCTCTTTGCAATAGACCCAGGTCAAAATAATTTGCTACAGTCTCTCCTAGCTTGTGTGAACTTCCTCATTAATAACTTTTGCCATCCTGACCACGCTCTTAATGTTGCTTGGCCACACATGTACCAATTTTTATCTGTGAAAAACTGGAGAATATGATATGTAGGATTCTGAGAAGCACTCTAGTTACATGGTGTGGTATATAACACCTATGTAAAACAAACCAGGTGCCTCTTGAACATTTATGGCTTTGTATGATTTCCTAGTCTGCCTGAAAAGCAGTGCTGTCCCAAGACATTTTTCTGCCTGAAGCAAAGAAAAGGATTGGCCTCCTTCCTCTTCTAACATACAGAAACTGGCTGGACTAGCAAGTTAAATTGCTTCCATACTTTCAATATATGATCATTCGTTCCACCATGCCTCAGAGAGAAACTTTAGGGGAGGCTAGGTCAGATTGTGTGGCAGGGGAAAAGATGTGGAATTCAGAATGAATTGCTGGGAATCTGTCTGTGCTCTTTCCTAGGATTGACTGCAATTGAGGCAATTGCTTCACTCTAGTGCCCAAAGCATGAACCACAGTTGCTCAGATCATGCCATTCAAATAAAAACACAAAGTCTAGCAAATGCCAATATATTTGTCTGGATGGAAATCGTATTTTCTGAGCTCCACAGTGCCCAGGAAAAAACAGCCACAATCCCAACATTTCCCAGGTGCGTTTGACACATTTGCAAGTATTGCTTTCAACAGTGCACAAGAGTTGTAAAACAGTGCATAAGAATTGTACACCAACCAAAGAAACTTCCAAGCAACATGAAAAAATCCCTAACTCTGCTTTTAATGGGTTGCTCTCATTAATCAGTGCTTCTCTCTGGCAACATCTTCTTTGTTTTACAGGTTGTGAAACTGTCCCACAGTAACAAGCAACAGCAACAACATCAATAATCATAAACTGTTTGGGAGATGGGGAAATGATGGAGATGATGATGATGATGATGATGACTGTAATAATGCAATAGACCATCAACACAATCCTATATCTGCATGCTTGCTCAGAAATAAGGCCCAACACATTTAAAATGCTGAGAATCTAACATGTCTAAGGCATGAGTTCAAAGTCTAGTGGGCAAAGGAGGGAGAAACAGCACTGGGGCAGGTAGTATCAATAAGGAAAGCTACAAAATAGCATTCTTATAGCACCATGTTCAGCAACTCCTGAGTCATTTAAGGTATCTCCCTGCACACACTACACTCTTCTGTTGAACTCTTCATGTTGGTTTACAACTGCTCTAAAGGAGCCTAAAACAGGGGCCAGCAGCACGTAATAGTTTTTTTTTTCTTTTCAAGGCAATGTTCTCACTGTGAATTCTCCCCTCACCATGGGACCCGAGGGAGATTGGCCCCAGGCTCTGACACCTGGAAATCTTACACCCCAACTAATGATAGGGCCAGCCCTGCTGAACCCACACTGTTAGGTGTTGAAACTCCTGGATAGCTATTATATTGGGAACATGAAAGTCTTGAGACCTGTTAGTTCATGGACTTGAACAAAATAACATTTATTAAGTCTTCTTAGCAGGCCAGACACTTTACAAGGATTATCTCTGTACTAATGGTTACACTCAGTCCTTGGCCTGACCTTCCTCAGCCTGTTGCTACTCAGTCCTTCTGTATCCATCATTTCTTCATTGCTCTCATATCTTTTTCGCATTCCTAAAATGCACACAAGACTTTTAAAGCCACATCTCTGAAGCGTTCTTCCTGCTCATGGTGTGCATCCAGTCCTGAAATCCACATCTGCAATGTCTTTAGCTTATGTTGCTCCCTTTTGTTGCACCTAGCCAGCAAGGATTATTACAAGACATTAGTATAACATGTACATTCACCATTATGATTCAACTATAACAGCAATTCCACATTTATAGTTCTATATAATACAACATCCACCCAGGACTCAAAACTATGCCCAAAAAAATCATAAAAGGTAAGGTCATGATCAGGTTGTGCTTCCATTCATACACCAGGGCCACATGAGCAGACCTTTTAGAGCAGAGATGCCCAGTCTTTTTGGATCCAAGGGCCACTTGTCAGCTAGTTGGTCAGGGCATTTTTGACCCCAGTGTCAACTAGGGGGCAATGGCCACATACATACATCATACCTTCCAAGTGCCCCAATCTGCCAGGGACAGTTTTAATTTTCCGCTGTTGCATTTTTTAAATCTGATTTCAAAATTTCCCAGTTTATCTCCTCTCACTTTTCCCCTGGGTCCTCAGTTTCTTTCCATTGCTGCAAACTGAGTTCAAAGTACAAAAGCGGTTTGCCCTCAACTAACTCAGCGGGAGGGAAAGGAGAGGAGGGTGTGGAAACTTGTCCTTCCCAGTAAGCTCAGGCACAAGGAAACTGCCGCAACCTCTCCTAGCTTCTGTGTTTTCCCTCATTAATACCTTTTGTCAGTTTAACCATACTCTCATGTTGCTTGGCCACATATATTCCAGTTTTCATCTGTGAAATTTTGGACAGTATGATACATATCTGTATCCCAGCATGCACTGGTTCCTCAACTTTCATGAGGGTTTGGGGCACAGAACCCTCACAAAAGTTTTTTTAAAAAAGTGACTAACTCCCCGGGCGAGTGCTCCCCCTCCCGTTCCCTTGCTTTTTGCCTCGGCGGGTGTGCCTTCCTTCTCTGCACCTGGGCAAAAAGGCAGGCAAATGGGAGGGGGCAGTCGTGCAGACAGAGAAGGCGTGCATGCACCTCCGCCCTCCATTTTCTTGCCTGTTGCCCAGGCACCCTGCCTTCTTTCTGCAGTCCCAAGCAAAAGGCAAGCAAATGGAGGGGCAAAGCCTTGTGCAAGCAAACCTTTCCCCCTCCCATCCACTTGCTTTTTGCCGGGGTGCAGAGAAGGAAGCAGCTCAACCGGGCCAAAGGCCAGGGAATGGTAGGGGGAGAGTGGGGGTGAGCCAAGCAGGCACCTCAATGAATAACCAAATTTGCAAAGGTCAAACCTGTGAATGTGGAGGAAGGACGGTACTGTCTTGTGGCTGTTTCTGGATCTCTGGGGGTAAGAAGATAAGAATTACAAAGCAGGTCAGGGAATACGGGGGCTGCCTAATGGGACTCCACAGGTTCCAATCTGGTTACACACCTTTGCTTTAGAAGACATTAGACAGACATTCAGATCATAGTGTCTTCCTCTTTGTACCATTTCCAGGGGGTTAGAGGAGCTGCTGTGGGGAAGAGTTGGTATGGAGGAGTCCAGCTCTGCCAGCCCAGTCACACTTGCCTAAATCCTGACCTGACCTGGGATAATTTTGTTTATGATTTTTCTATTTGCTTCTTTCTGTATTATGATCATTTTTATTGCATTTTGAATGTTTTATTTTTTTATACTCAGTTGCAAAACAGATCATGAGCAAAGCCAGGATACAAATCCATAAATCTGACAACTTAGTAAATAAGTTAAAAAATGCACTTCTCAGTTTTATCGATACTTTCCTCTCTATGTAGGCAAATAATTCCTATCCTCATAAAAACAGAACAGGCCCTGAACTTACCACACAAACATGCACATGCAAAAAACTTCATTAAAAAAAAACCCCTGAGTTCACTGGATGGGCCATCCCAAGATGCCGATAGTTCAAGGCAATTGGACAGTTCCAGGTCTGGCTCACTGTAACGATCACAGCTGCCTGTTGTATATATACTGTAATCAACATACACTTATTGGCAGACTCAAAGACAGCAAGAGTCGGCAGCCAAGCACACTAATTATGACCACTCTTCAAACATAGTGTAAAAAAAAAAAATGAGAGACATTTCTTGTAGGTTGCCAGGGGGAAAAAACCGTGGTGCGTGCAATAGGCAATGTGTGCTCTTGGACTTTGCTCATTATCTGCAAGGCAACCTTTAGTGGGGCAGTACAATCAACTTACATTCCTTTCTGCTTTCCTTAAAGGGGAACAAATGGTGCCATCTGCTGGACAAATGACAGCATGAAGAGAAATTGACCGTATCACGGATCTCAGTAGTCTTAGACTAGAAGACTGGCGCTGCTTTGACAGGTAGGATACATACTTAAGAGCCTGGTACGTAAGTCTGAAAGAACTTGAAGGCACACAACAACACGGCTGAGTACTGTATTGCCCTGTGTGGGTTGTGTCTCATTATTCTTGCTTCAGAGTACAGATATGCCTATGAGAATGGCCCCATCTGCTTCCAGGATAGAAGCTTCACCTCAGCTTAGCCTTGGGTAGAACCAGACGCAAACACAAAGTCCATGTTTGCCTTTAAATACTAATGAAAGCAGTGAATAGGGTTCTTTGACTATTTTTAACATGAAAAGCAAGTGTTCCACATCTTCAGTAAACACGGAACAAAAAGTTATGACTAAAAAAAAAAAAAGCCCTAGAGAATTAATAATGCAGCCGAAACTCAGAAGACATGTAAAAAATAAGATCTGAATAAAAAGAAAATTGTGTCTTTCTTCTGAAAATGTTTGCAGCTAACAGGCTTTTTACCTGTAACTGTGGCTCTTCAAGTGGTCATCAAACATTAAAACATACCCATTTGTACTGAGGAGATACACAGCTGCCTGGAGGACCAGCTCCGGTATAAGAAACTTGAATGTTATTGTGCTGATATTCAGAGATGTCCAAGTTTTTAGCATTTTCTACCCTTTCATACCTGGATGGATCCCTGCATATTCATTCTGTCTTAGAATTAGTCAAATTTTGTGGGGGGAAAGGTAGTAGTTATTTTGTAAAAGTTTGCTTACTAGTCTTCCAAACTTTCTGTTGTGTAATTATGCTTACCCGAGTTGGAAATATGTGCAGCACGAGTGAATCCAATATGTCGTTCTTCAATGTTTGCTGGTGTAGCAGAAATTTATGGCATATATACATTTATATAAGAAGTCTACAAAAGAATCGGCCCCCAAAGAAATGCTGAAAGATGTAGCAGTGTCCGACTGTGAACTCTACACTATGTGACTATGAAGATCTTGGCCTCTTTTATTACTTTTCTGTGACTACGTTTAATACAAATTTAATTGGAATAAATCTTGCTTCAGAAAGAAATCTCTTATTTGCATTTATTTATATCCCGCTTTCTTAGTGGTGCGTGTTGTAATATTATATCAAAATACAGTTGAAAACCTGTGAGGTTTTATATGTTTCAATAAAGCTTCTGTTTCAAAACATGCAAAAAAATTATAAAGCCAATTTACTATAATTTATTGGAGATTTCTACCCTTCCTTTTAAATCCAGGGATTTGTATTTAAAATCAACCACACAAAAAATTAACATTGACATTAAAGGTCTTGGATTACAAGTACCTCACGAGACATCTCTTCTTGCATTAGCCATAACTGAAAACTGTGGTGTCAGACAGTGGTTCCCAATCTTTGGGCCTCCAAGTATTTTGGATTTCAGTTCCCAGAATTCCTGTTAGCCAAGCTGGCTGGGGCTACTGGGAGTTGAAGTCCCAAACACCTGGAGGATCAAAGGTTGGGAACCACTGGTGTAGAACACAAAAAGAATTAGAGCCAATGTGGTGCTGTGATTTGAGTGTTGGTCTAGGATACTAGGAGACCAGGGTTAGAATCCCCGGTTAGCCACGGAAACGCACTGGGTGACCAGTGGGCAAGTCACACTCTCTGAGACGCAGACAAAGGAACCGCTCCCCCTGAACAAATCTTGCCAAGCAAACCCCATGATAGGGTCACCTTACGGTTGCTGTAAGTCTGAAACAACTTGAAGGCGTGTGTGTGCACATGTAGGCATGCGCACACACGCACACACACACTAGTCCAGTGGTTCCTGCAACAAAAATTATGCTTCCTGGGAATTATGGCAGTTGTAGTCCAAACGATACAGATTGCTTTTAATATCAGTTTTACACACTCTTTTAACTGTCACTTTTTTTTAATCATTTTATTCAAATTCAGATATAAAACAAACAATTATAACTGTCAACTTATTTGAAATATTTCTGATCTTCCACACTGATCTAGATTTCATTATCAATATTTCTTAACGTGCTTAAAATATTGTACTACATTTTAGTGCTATTATTACTTGTTGATTCTTGCATTTCCATCTCCATATTCCCGCTTCATGGTATATATCCTGTAGCCCCCTCATAATTTATCTTAAATCATGAATCACAGATTTCCATCTGATGGTACCCAGCAATTACCCATTACAATTTGCCATTCTTTTTGTATCTCTTCGTCTGATTTCCCTTTTAATCTCTGAGAGACCATATCAGCATTTTTGTTTTCAATCAGTGTACCCCACCATTGTTCTAATGTGGGTATTTGCTAAGTTTTCCACGTCTTTGCATATTCAATACGAGCTGTTGTTATCATGTACAGTAATATTCTCCAGTACTTCTTTATACCAGTGCCTTCTAATACATCAGTCATATTTAACAAATACAATTCTGGTAACTTAGCAAACTGTACTTTCATTAATGCACATATTTTGTTATGTATTTCAGTCCAATATTTCTTAGCTTTAGGACATGTCCACCACATATATCGTACCGGCCTCATTCTGACATTTCCAACATTGTCCAGTACCTGTATTATAAATCTTTTTTAATTTATCTGGTGTCATGTACCATCTATGAAATAACTTGTAATAGTTCTCTTTCAAATTCTGTGCTACTGTAAATTTGTTTTTTTTTCCAGCTCTGCTCCCAAGACTCTAATTGCATTGAATGTCTGATATTTTGTGCCCATGAAATCATTGTTGCCTTTACTGTTTCTTCTTGCCTCTCCTGATGTAGTATTTCTTGATATATTTGGGCAAGTAAATGAGGCGGATTTTCGAACAGCCATTTAATTACTCCAGTTTTCTCTTTAAGTTCAATTCCATATGTTTTTATATCCATCTGAAACCTTTCTGCTAACTGTCTGTAAGGGAACCAACTTAATGTTATTCCCTCTTGTTCTAGTTTTTCTCTTGTTTTAATCTTAAAGTTGTTGGACGTTGATCTCTCAATTATATCTCTCAATTATATCGTCATATCACAACCATTTATCTGTGTCCGTCCATCTGCCAAAAAAAAGCCTCTTGCGGTGAGACCCAGGTGGGGAGCTGCCATATGTTTTTAGTTTTATAATCCCCCCAAATTTTCAGAAGGGATTTTCTGATAAAGTGATGTGTGATGTCTTTATCTATTTTTGCTTTATCATAAAACATATAGGCATGCCACCCCATCCTCAGGTCTGCTTCCTCCAGTGCGAACATTCTCGTGTCTTGTAGTCTACCCAGTCTTCTATCCATGTAAAAGCCACAGCCTTATAGTATATTTGAAAGTCTGGTAGTCCCATTCCTCCTCTACTTTTTAAGTCTGTCATAGTATTCCATTTTATCCTAGGTTTTCCCCCTTGCCATATAAACTTAGTTAGTTCTCTCTTCCATTGTATGAAAGGTTTCATGTTCGTTATTATGGGAAGATTTTGGAACAAAAAGTTCATTTTTGGCAAAACATTCATCTTTATTGCAGCTATCCTCCCCATCATTGACAAACGCATGGAGGTCCAACTTTCCAAGTCTTTTGTTATTTCTTTCCATTTTTTTTCATAATTATATTGAAATAACTCATTGTTTCTTTTAGCTATCCAAATACCTAGGTATTTTACCTTTTGTCCTCTATTGAATCCTGTTTTTGTACTAATTCCATCTCTTCTCTTTCAGTCATATTTTTGGTTAGGAAGACTGTTTTTTCCTTATTAACTTTAAAACCAGACAATTCTCCATATTCTTGAACTGTAGTAATCAATTTTTCAATACATTTCCCTGGGTCATCCAGTAAGAAGACCAGATCGTCAGCGAAAGCTTTTAACTTGTAATGATATTTCTTAATTTGGACTCCTCTTATTTCTTTATCTTCTCTTATAGCGTTGTTAAGTATTTCCATTGTCATGACAAACAGCAGAGGAGACAAGGGACACCCTTGTCTCGTACCTCTGTGCAGTTCTATCTTTTGTGTTCTTTCACCGTTTATGACCAGTTGAGCTTGTTGTTGGCTGTAAATTGCTTCAATCCATGCAACAAATTTTTCTCCTGCCTGCATCTGTTTAACTGCCGTCTTCATGAATGGCCAGCTGATCATGTCAAAAGCTTTCTCCGCATCTACAAATATCATGGCCATTTTCCGTTCATTATGCTTTTCACAGTATTCGATTACCTTTAAGATAGTTCTGATGTTATTTCTCAAAGATCTTTTTGGTAGAAAGCCATTCTGGTCCTCATCAATTACCTCTAACAGCACTTTTTTGAGCCTCGCTGCTAGAATTGAAGCAAAGATCTTGTAGTCTGTATTCAAAAGTGATATTGGTCTATAGTTCTTTACATCGCTCAAATCTCTTCCTTCTTTCGGGATCAGCACAACGTTAGCTTCTTTCCAAGTATCTGGTATTCCTTCCTTTATTATTTAATTTATAGTGCTTTGTCACATGTTTTTAACTGGTATCAATTTGTTGTTTTTTAATCTGTTGTTTTCCCTAACTCAATCCATAGGGAAAATCAGGAAAGAAAGAAATTTTATCATCATCATTGTTGTTATGGTGGTAGTGGTGATGATAATTATACACATTCTCTCTCTCTCTCTCTCTCTCTCTTTCACACACACACACACACATTTCTTACCTGCCTCTCATCATAGATTAAGATGGAGAACAACAACAGATTAACACACATCAGTTAAAAACAGAACATCACTTTTTTTCAAAAAAAAGTTGAAATGCATGGTATCAATTTAAAAGAACAAATAATACAAATATCTATTTATACATTCAATACACATTTAAAATTAATTGCTAAAATTCAGAATTTAAAATCATCTGGATAGGCCTGCCAGAAAAGACTGATCTTTAACACTTTTAAAAAATCCGGACAGTGTATTCAGCTGTCGAATTTCTTCTGAAAGGGCATTCTAGGGGAGGTTGACGAAAAAGTCCTCTGAGTGACTACTGACAGTCTAGTCCTAGCCAGCTGAAGTACATGTTCCCCAGAAGATCTAAAAAAGCAGTGCAGCTTATACAGGAGGAGGTGATCCCATAGGTAACCTGGACCCAAACCATATAGGCCTTTAAAGGTAATAACCAACACTTTGTACTTTGCCTGGAAGTGGCAGCCACCGGCAGCCAACACTTTAATATAACATGTTCATGCCTAGATGTATCACTAACCGATCTGGCTGCTATGTTTCAAAAAACTGAAGTTCTGAATTTGCCACAGTGGTAGTCCAATGTACAGTGCATTGTAAGTCAACCTTGAGGTTACTAGTGCATGCATGACCATGTTTGGGTCCTCCAGCTCTAGGAAGGGGTGTAGATGGTGTATTAGCTGAAAATGATAGCAAGCATCCCAGCTGTCGCTTCTCTCTGAGCTGTCATTTGGAGCAACAGACCCAGAAGCATTCCCAGGCTGCGAGCAGTTTTTCACGGGGAGCGTAACTCCATCCAGGACTGGTTGACACACCTCCAAACCCAGGTTAGGTCCCTTTACTGTACACACCTCCATCTTGTCTGGATTCAGCTTCAGTTTGTTTTTCGTCACCCTGCCCAGGCATTCATTCAGAGAAGACATACTATCCCTAGCTGAAGCTGCTTTAGAAGGCATGGAGGCTATTTGGATGTCATCAGCATACTGCTAGCACCCCACCCCATGCCTCTGGATGATCTCTCCCAGCAGTTTCATGTAAAGAAGCATTGGGGATAGAGTGGCACCTTGTGGTATGTCATGTAGCAGCTCCTTATTTGAGGAGCAGCTATCCTCAAGCACCATCATTTGGAATCTACCTGATAGGATCAGAATCACTGAAGCACAGTGCCTCCAATTCCCAGACCCCTCAGGCATTCCAGAAAGATACTATGGTTGATGGTGTTGAACACTGTTGAGGTCCAAAAGCACCAGCCAGGACACACTCCGTCTGTCAGCATGCAGGTGCAAGACCAGTGTGCTTGCATTTACTATTCATCATGTTATCCTGAATATGTGAGGTTTTCCTTCCTTTGAAGTATATGGTAGGCCATTTCCTAAAGTGAGTGAGAATAATCCACCCTTGGCTGACACAAGGGGCTCTGTTTTCCGCAGCAAAGGCAAGTACTTTTCTTTGAAGTACAGTGGCAAAATGAAGCTTCTGATTATGGAAAATCCATATTTTTACCACAATAGTCTTCATGAATTAAAAATCAGTCCTTTTGAACATATCCAGTGGGCTTTATATTCACCAGTTCTGTCTCTTGTGAAATAAAATAACACATAAATTAGTGAAATAATGAGTTCATATGTTCAAATATAAGTAAATGGTAGCATCAACTCAGCTAAAGAAATGAATTAAAATCAGGCACAAACACAGGATGGGTGATACCTGGCTTGAAAAGCAGGACATGTGAAAAGGATCTAATGGTTTTAGTCAACCACAAACTAAGCATGAGTCAACAGTATGATGTGGTGGCCAAAAAGGTCAATGCAATTTTGGGTAGCATCAACATTAGTATAGTGTCCAGATCAAGGGCAATGGTAATGCCATTCTATTCTGCTTTGGTCAGACCTCACCTGCAACATTGTGTCCAGTTCTGGACACCACAGTTCTAGAAGGATATCAGCAAGCTGAGAAGTGTCTGGCAGGCAACCAAAGTGATCAAAGGTCTGGAAACCAAGCCTTATAAGGAACAGAGAACTGGGTAGGTTAGACTGAAGGATATCCATGATAGCCATCTTTAAATATTGGAAGGGATATCATACAGAAGATGGAGTCAATTTGTTTTCTGCTGTTCCAAAGACTAAAACACAAACCAAATGGGTTCAAATTGCAAGAAAAGAGATTCCACCTAAACATTAGGAAGAATATTTTTTTAAGTGGAAGAACTGTTCAGCAGTGGAACTGATTGCTTCAGATGGGTGGAAGACTCTGCATCTTTGGAGGTTTTCAAGCAGAGGTTGGATGGATATCCTTCAGGAGTGCTCCAGTTGTGTATTCTTGCAAGGCAGGGGGTTGGGCTAAACAGCCCTTGTGGTCCCTGTCAATTCTAAAGTTATTTAGGGAGGTCTGGAGATTGAGTTTGGGAGGCCTTGCCCTGTAAAGTGATCAGAAACCTGAGGTCTTTGCCATACAGTTGGGGTGGGAAAATAGCATGCCATGGTCAAAAGATGCTCCTAGAAAAAAGGTTATTGCCTGCTTACCAGTCTAGAAAGGATTACAAATCAATTTCTCATGATTTAGATCCTCACCAATCAATGACTGTCAGATGGACAGCCTGCAAATGGAGATGGTTTAAGACCAGGATCATTCTATCCAGAACTGATTGTCCCATACAACTTCACTAATGGACTGCTACATCACCCAAGTCACAAAGAACCTCAGAATTCTCTTACCTGCAGGCCAATCTACCCTGGCTAATGTGTGTGATCGTGACTCAGTGATTTTTTTTTTTTAAAAAAAAGAAAACTGAATAGAACAGCGTTTGTTAGAGGCTAACCAGGAGGAACCCAGTGTTTTTTTTAACAAGAATTACTGTCCTTCTGAATTTTGCTAAAAATCACATGAATCATTGATACTCAAAGTGGTCTTTAGCAAAAATCAGAGGACAATAAACTTCTAGATCACAAGGTTCCATTTGTGTACAGAGCTCTCTTTGCCATAGGTCTCTCTGAGTGCCCAGAGTTGCATGGTATGTTCAGCATGACCTGCTTGACTTCAGTTCTGTCCAGACGGCTGCATCACCTGCTGGATGCTTCAGCTATTAAGCATCTTAATGTATCACAAATTTTGCGGTTTTGCTCACTGCTTGAAATAAGCAGTGGTCTGGATTACACAGGTTAATTTGTAGTAGAATTTTTGTTGGGAAGAGAGCTTTAGATTTCATGGTCTTCTAGTTACTACTAAACCCGCAATATCCAGAGGAAAGGTTCTCCCTCCCTCAGCTGGAGATAAAACACACAGAGGCTTCAAAACATTTAATGTGGCAACTGAAAAATTTCCTGCAAGCTCTGTCTCTAGCCCAGCACTGTCTACTGTCTTTGGCAGTAGCTCTCAAGGACCTTCAATACCTGTTACTCATTTAAAAAAAACAACAGTAAATATCAGGGATTGTACCTGGGAGCTTTTGCATGCAAAAGATATGTGCTCTATCACTGAACAATGTAGCTCTTTCTTCTGAAATACATGACGCATTTCATGTTGCAGAAGGGTGACTGTGTGATATAAGACAGAGGTATGGCTCTCTTCAATATTTCTATCAAACATTATTTCTTCTGCAATTCATTAAGGATTTGACTAACAACTGGAATTCTGTTCCCTGTCTGGTGAGCTTATCATCTCCAGTGAGTGTATATTAAATGAGCCACAATAATCCAGAGAATTAAGGACAGTGACAGAGATCCTGTGATGCTCCAGAAGTTCTTGAATTGCAGCTCCAATCATTTCTCAGCATTGGTTATGCTGGCTACAACTAATAGAAGCTGCAATACAACATCAGAAGGAGCACATATGCCTCACCCACTGATCAGAAGAATGGGGGAAAAAAACCCAAACAACTCACAATGATGCGAGCTTTACAAAGTAAAAAATAATATATGCCATTAAAATACAAGGCAGGTAAAAGTGCCAACAAAAACAATAAAGTGCAGCATAATTCTTTCCTTTCTGGCTGAGAAAGTTAAGATCTGATGAAGACCTGTAAAATAAAAGGCACTTACACATCTACCTTCCCAGCAGTGCTTCTACTAGAAGTATAGTTTTACAAGTGCTACTTTCCCCATGTCTCCAAACCCTTCCTTTCACAAGGGATTTATCCAAAGTGCAGGTTTGCCAGACTGTACCTTGAGTTTTTATAGTTGCATTCAGAGAACCTTCAGATAGAGAGACAGAAAAAAGCTTATTTCAAGAAATAGTTTAGTTCTCAATAGCTCTCATTCAAAGCAATAATTTCCCAGCTCATTATTCTGAATTTTAAAAGTTGTGTGTCTGCCCACAACTGTGTAAAGACATTTGAAAGCTTTAATTCCATTTTGCAATTCTAAATAGATCTCGCTAATTGCTCATGTCAGACACCCACTTCACATTTTTAAAAAATTTATGAAGCAATTCTGGCCCATCAGGGAGGGACTTCTTAGCATTCAAGTTTATTAACTTGCTGCTTGTTCCTCATACTAATGTGTTTTCCATCAGTCACTCATGTCAGGAAACTATTTGTAAAAGATTTAATATTCATAAAGTAATTCTGTATTTTCGTTTAGCAGACACTCATCACACAATGCCCGAAAGCTCAGATGTAACGTTTATCAAACTGTCTCCATTGTTGAGGGCAGGCTGCCTTGCCTTCACATCATTAAACAGCAGAAAGAGGCAATGATCAGGAAAAAACCAGACATGATAAAAACAGTGTGAGTGCTGTGACACACTAACAATTTTAATAATTATATATCTGCTTGAAGCTATAGTAAGTGAAGCTTCTTCCTGAGCTTCAATTTCCTGTTTAGCATAACAGAAAAACAGCTTCATCTTCACTGCTGTGGGGAGACTAAACAGTTCTCAGTATGGACTTACTATATACAATCTATGGAAACATGTTCTCTCCCTTTTGAGAGACACTTTCACAAGTGTATCTCTTATTGTCATCCTCAGAAGATAAGCCAGTTCACGTTTGCATAGAAAAACAGACAAATATATCCCAGACTCCAATTTCACTTTCCATTACTACTTGATTTCATGCTAAATATAGTTTTAGTGACCAGATATGAAATATATACTTCATTCCTATTTGGGGTTTTTCCCAATCTTTTATCTGAGAGCATCCAATCTCAGTCACCAATTTCAATCTTCCAGATACATTCATAGCCTGTAGGTCAAGTTTATGAAAACTGCTAGTTCAGAATGGACAGTGCAGTCAACACATTGAAGTTCCTCCCAAGACTCTGCAACTAGTTACACGTATTGATTCTTCAGAACATTTACAACACCTTCACAACAGGACATTTATTCTGCACACTGGACCTTAACCCACAAAGCAGAGTGAGGTCTTTTGTTCTGATAGTTTTGGAGGTTTAACTTTAAGCTGTCTCTGTATGGTTCAAAACTAGATACTTTTGCATCTTGCTTTTCCTCTAATGACCTCAATGTGACATATGCCCCAGTGCTGTCAGGTAGACTAAGCAAAGTGTGACTCAAAGGTCACTCAGTGAGTTTCACAGTCAAATGGAAACTTGAACCTTGATTTCCCAAAGCTTAGTTCAACACTTTAATAAAGGAGTGACCAACTGTTGGACTACACCTCCCAGCATCTCTCACTACCGACCATGCTGGCTAAGGTTAAATAAGTTGCAATTCTGTATCTAGACAGTTAGAGCTACTGGCTTTCTTTTTGCAAATATGACTTATCTCCATTTTTTATTTTCTGCTATTGCACCAAACTCAACAGCACTATGAAAAGTCATGTTCCTCCATGGCATTTAGAAGGACAGTGTTTGAAATCCTGCTTTTTAAATTTTAATTGCATAAAATAACTTTGGACTCCATGGCAATGACCCAAAGGTACCATTAATGTTATCTAAATGTTTGCACATGGCCAGTATTGTTCCTGCAGGAGTGTTCTCCCTCCTACTCTGCATCAGAAATACCTTTACCTAAAACCCTGCCAGTATCTGACAGCAGCATAGTTTCTTCCATAATGGAAGGAAGGTTTCCTAATACCTTCCATTATGAATGTAGGAAACCAATATAATGCCTTTTGGTTTGAGATTAATATATCCTAGATCAGTGGTTCTCAACCTCTGGTCCTCCAGCTGATTAGGACTTCAGTGTCCATAAACACTAGTCAGCAGTAAATACTAGTCAGCAGAGACCATGGTGAGGGACTCTGGGAATGGACATCCAAAGCATCTGAAGAACATCTGGGGGAAGGAATCCCTATCCTAGATGAATAACATTAATGGTCATACAGATGAAGGGGCCTATAAGACACTTACCAGCAGAAATGCAATAATGGTGGATTGAAGTTCACCAGAGACGTTTCTTACTTGGGCGTAGGCAAAACATTGGTATTGAGTATGCCTTGTAAGAAGTGGAACAGAGAAGGAAAACAGGAAACACCCATGGCAAAGTACACACGAGCAATGACCCACCTATGATTGTGATGACATGAAACAATAGTGTGTGAACAAAAGTAACAGATGTGTACCATCCCAAGAAATGGAACAAAAGGAAAACACATTTACTGGATCCATTGGTATACAGACAAACCTGCTCTTGACTTAAAAAAATTATTCAAAGGAGAAAAAAATCAAATGTAAGATGACATTTATGGCCTGATGTTTCCTTAGAAGTACTTTTAAGCATGCAAGCAATCAATATTTCTTTTCTTACTTCAGTATACAGACGCATCTAACAATTACTGTTTTTCATATGTAAATGGATATGAATACATATTAAGAGAAACTATATGGGGCAAGTATAGCAATATTTCCCCTCCTTTTTGTCAAACTTTAAAGAGACTAAATTAACCTTTTAAGGAAACCTAGATAATGTGAGTTCATATCTCCAGATTTAGTAACCACAGGAAAGCCAGAAACGGAAAAGTGCAGTGTCCTTTAAAAATGTGATGTAAAATATCCCTTCAGCAAACAAGACGTACAGCTGGAACGTGCAATTGGAAGAATTAGTGAAATATCCAGCGCATTATAGGATTCATTGCCATAAATGAAAAAAGACAAAGTCACGTGCTTGTGCTGTTTTCTACACAAAGTACGCCAAAAACTTGTTGGGTCCTGCATTTCACAGTATTCAACACTCACTGGATAGGGTATACACCATTAATGAAGTTTGGCCACTTCCTCTTTTCAGAACACAGCAATGAAGCTGAGAAGAAGATCAGGAACACTTCTCTTCCCCTTCTTCCTACCACCATTTCATTTGATTTTTTTCTCTTTTGAAATATTTTGAACAGCAAATATTTATGGAATTGCTTATAACTGAACTGTAACACTTTTTCCTAAATACTGCATCTGGATCTTCCCATGGATTATACTTAGTGTCAGATTATAGGTACAGAAGAAATCTCCCATCCACATCCATGTTACATTTGTTCCAATACACTACTCCAGCTTTGTGGTAACTGGAGAGGAATTCAGGTCATCCATGGAAATGAAAATGAGGTGTGTACATGATCCATTCTCTTCCTTTTTCATACACTTTCTTCCAATGCCTCATACTTGTTTCAGCAAACCTATACTACCTCATATTCGAAGTAAAAGTATTGTTAGAGACTATGGTCTAAATCCTACTAGCAGTTCCAATTAAAGAGCACCTGAATTCAACAATTCATCCAGTGAGTGTACTCCAGCTGAAACTATCAACGGAATTTCTGACAGCATGCAGATTAAGCAATATTAAAAAGCCAAGATGAAAATCAAGTAGTTGATCACTCAGTGCTTTCCAGAACTCCCTGATCAATCCTTGTACAACAGTTACATCACCATTATAATCAAGAAAAACCACCAGTATAACCAAGATACTTTTCACTTTTCTAAAAAGTATCAGAATGATTCAGTAAAAGTTATCTCATTCTTTGGAACCAAAGTCAGTGCATCTCCAAATGCTACTCCGTCAGTAACAATCAAAGCCACACATGCATTCTGAAGCACAACAGAACCTGAACAAAGATTTTGCTGCACATCCAATCAGAATCCATTTTTAAATAATAAATTGACTATACTGCTTTCAGAGGAAAACCAAGAAAGCAGCCAAGAATACAGTCATTAACATTAATTGCTTTCTATATATAGCCACACTGAAGACTGTTAAGATTTCTGCATCAAGAGTAGCTGCAACTTTAGAAGTAGTAGAAAACGGCAGTTTATTGAAATTAGTAATTTTTCTTACTTTCCATACCCCAAACATATTCCATTCCCACAAAGAAGAACATATTAACTGAAATGGAACGAAATTTAGTATTGTAAGAACATATTGTGTGCACAGCTACAACTATGATCAAAATTCCATATAAAGAAAAGATGAATTCTGAATTTTAAAGGTTATGCAGATCAGGTAGTTTTATATTTTATTTTGATTCTGCCAGTCAATCATTACTTGCTTTTTTCCATTGCTGCCTGATGAGTTCATACATAGGAGCCATTCAAACTTGTGTTTGTAAATCCAAGCAGTTACAGGTTCCTTCTTCCAAGAATGAGGCTCAAGCTTATATTTCTAATGCCTCTTAATCAATTCCTTCTCAGAAGTAATAGCTAAGAATTATGTGCCTTATGGCGAACAAGAAAGCGCACTGCTCCAAAGATGTGACTTACCAAGTTCTACTCAACAAGAGTATTAACAGTTGTTCAGAAAATGTACAGTCATCTTTCAAAGGCACGCTATTTAATAAGGAGAACAAAATCCTCACTGCCCTTTTGCTAGTTCATTCATGAGTAGATGTTTGCTCTTGCTCCTTAGATCAAACATAATGGATTTTTCATATAACTACCAATTATTTTCAAGTCAGTGTTTCTCAACATCAGTAAAAATTTCTTGACTTCAGTGTCCCCTAAAGCAATTTGTGATCCAGATATTTTCAACTGTGACAGTTAAAATAAGAAAAGCTAGATATGAGCTCTGGAATGCTAACCTATACTCTAGCCTATTAATTATGTGGTAAGAAGGGATACCATAGTTCTGCAAGCCATGCCTGAGCAATGCTTACTGGACATATTTGGGGTCAGATTAAGAGATATTGGACAAAAAGAAGAAGAAGTCAGAACAGAGTTACGTTTCCTTTCAGAAGTGTATTTAATGTTTAGAAACCTTAGCCCTTTTAGGATAAACATAAAATCTGTTCAGCAAAGAAAAAGAAGAGTGTCACAGTTTAACAATTTATTGTTTGTGAAGAAGCCTGCATTATGAAAAATTCCGCAGAAAACAGTTACTCCTGCTTTCAGGTTTAGATTACTCAAAAGTAGATGTTTGTTATTAGTGAAAACTCCAGTAGAAACATAGTTCTGTAGGAAACAATCTTGGCACATAAAGTAAAAGCTTTTAAACAACTTACACTTGAAAAGAGTATTACCATGCAATATTAGGCAGAAAAGCCCATTTTGAGTGGCTGATACTCATATCCCTTAAGACATTAACATGGAAGACACTTAAATCTGCTTTATATAAAGTTAATTGCATATAAATATTGTCTCACCATCACTGGCAGTATTTATAAAAGCCAGTTATTCAGTTTAACAGTTCTAAGTAAGTAATAGGCACTTTGCCCTTCTGATTTCCTCGTTCACCCATCAACCAATCTGAATCCATGCCAGGGATACTGTACACTGTTATTACCTAGAAACAAAACATGAAAGATACAGGCCATTAATAAAGAAACTTGACAATCTGCTTATCTGAATTCTCTTGCTCCCTGGTCAAGCAAATACAGGACTAAAATACTGGGTGATGGGTGGGGTAGTGGAGAGGATGCTAGTGTCTTGGTTTACTGAGTGTGAGAAGTGGGGAGAACATGTGCATGTATGTGAAATATATACTCATTGAAAATCAAAATGGTGACACATGTCATAGTCTTCACTAGCAGTACCAGAAGAAATGTGCATTTAAAACACTTTCCCTCCTAACTTATAATAAAAAGTTATTTTATAAATTACGCTGATGCCCACGGGAAATTCGCATGAAAAATCAATAGTGACTAGAACATCAAAGTAATGTTGTAATCATGTGATAAACATAAAAGGAGCTTATGACTTGGTAATATCACAAGCCTTTCATAAGCATGCATTCTTTCATCATTACTACAGATTCAATTGCTGGTACAAGAACACACACATTGCCAGCAACAAATGGCTACTTATGTTTATAGCCTTTGATTACAATGATGTCAGGCCAGAGGACAGGTTGTCCTATAGTTGTCCACTGTAGTTCTCAAGAATAATTTAATGTTCCTTTATGTATGAGCTAGAGTAAGAGACATGTACCTCATCTGCAAGAAGAGATAATTCAGTGCTGTTTGCAGCATCATAATCATAAAGAACTCTGGCTTTTCTGCTGCCACTTGAGGTCTTCAGTTCACCAAAGCTTGAAGTAGCTGCTACGTTGCTTAGTGAAGACAGGGAGGTTGTAACAGAGGCAGAGGATGCAGCAGTAGTCGTATTAGAACTACTCGGAACACAGGTTGAAGTTGACTGGTTATTGTTGGCAAGGAACGTGGATGGAAAGCTGCAAAACAAATTAACTTCATTGTGGTGAGGAAATGCTAATGTTTGAATGTTCAATTAACATTCCAATTACAAACCATACCTACTAAATTCTGAACAACTTCCTTTTTTTTGTTTTGGTCCTCTGACCTAAAGTAGGCCTTGAAGTATTAACTCTAGCTTTTCCTCACTGGCACTCCCTATGACAACGCAAGCAACTGAAGTTGACAAATACAGTGGGCTCTCAGTATCTCCTGAGGTTTGTTTCCAGGACCTTCTGTGAATACCAAAATCCATGGATGCTCAAATCCCATTATATACAATGGTGTAGCAAAATGGTGAACAACTTAAACAAGTGCCAGAGAGAATCCAAGGATCTGTGAAACGGCCCAAGTCTACAGCAAGGTATGCCTACACATCAGCATAGTGTGTCGCGGGCAGCAAAATCAGCTTTTTGGATTTTTTTCTTTAAACATACATGAGCCACAGTTGATTGAATACATCCATGCAAAACCCATGGATCCACAAGGCCAATAGTATATCAATCACTTGCACTGGCCTTCCACCAGAGTCAGAATTTTCATCCTCACTCCAGATGGTTTTCCAATTCCCCAGAGTACTTTTTTTGGTTGCTCAGAGCAGCAGCAGAGACTTCTGCCTTCACTTATGCTGTATTGCATTCTTACATAAATCGAATTCTTGGATATAGCCCAAGAATACCTAGAAATTGTGGTTTTAAAAATAGCCTTTACAACAGAGATTTATTTTGCAGTCCTTTATGGCCATTTAGATATATGCCTCCCCAATTGTTCTTTTTCCTGTGCAGACAGAAAATGTGCTTTTCTATCTTACCTGTACTACTAATTACTGACACCCTTTTTTTACAGTCAGAACCCTTCCAGAAACAGATTTTCCAGTATCTCCCCTTACATCTTTAAAGAGCAAAGAATAAATCTTTATCCCGGCTGGTTTCAAATAAAATCCCAACACTAGGACTATACTGAACCACAAACAAAGGCATTTAGCATGCTTCTGCAACCACTAACTAGAAGATCCAAGTATTTCAGTCAGCCAACACAAATGTACAATTTTAACTGTTATAACTTTGAAGCATTATAGGTTTGTACAGTTTTATAACATCTTTTCTACTAACACTGATGAACTGGAGACAGATGAAAACCCCTCTAAATCTTGCCTTGACACCATTTCCTTTGATTACGAATTGAAGCAGCTTTATGAAGCTGCATCAGTCCATCTACGTCTTACAATAAAGCTTTGATGTCACACATGCAACACTTATCTTTAAAAACTAATTCTTTTCCACTGATATCCTAAGAGAAACAGTCAGAGAAATTACAATACTGTAGAAAGGTATTTAATGTTCATGGTACAACAAAGACATCTAACAGAATTAAGAAAGCAACTGGGATACGTGTCTATGATGGAGGAAGTGCCACGCTATCAGTCCTGCAATTTATACACCAGCTAGAGCAGAACACTCAGGGCTGCCATATTTTTTTCTCTGATCACCTTATTGTCTCAAACAGTGGGGAACTGATTCCACCAGCACTTCAGATCAGGTAGCTATTGGTTTTACTGATGTTATACAAGCAGAATGAGGCAGCCTGGGATTCTGTGGATCCTTGACCACCTCCAACACATCTCAAGCCATCATGGTGTTGTCCATCCCCCTGGAAGGAGGGTTGCATAAGAGCAGAAAGACTTGCTACAGTCCACGAAGGACCCCTACCAAGACTGGATTAAGGTTGATGGGTCCTTGTGAGTAGTTCCAAAAGCAAGGCCTCATTTATGTGTGTATGTGGACTACTCTAGGAATTTTTCCATAAATAAAGAAAAAGAAAAAAGAAAATATTGTTAAGAGGAGATGGAGGCTGGAAGACAGTGGCACCACCAACAGGAATCTGCCTCTTTGCTCAGGCAGAGTTTCTCAATGACATGATTATTTCCTTCCCTTGTCACTCTCCAAATCAAAACAAAATCTGAATCAAAACAAATCACTACCTCCTGTGCCCCATACTTTCCAGAATGCTTGGTGCTGCTTCCCCATCCCCATTATTCCCCTGCTCTTTCTTTCGTTTTCCTCTGCTCTTTCTCTTCTCTTGCTTACTGTTCTTTCTCTGCTTTCTTTCACACAACCCCCAACTTTTGTGTTCTTCCTTCCTGCACCTACTCATCCACTAGCCAGAAGCAATTTTGGTTCAGGACACTCAAAAAAGTCAGCAAAAATCTAGTAAGTTGGTAACAATAATGCAACAGGTACAAGGACAGCCAAATTCTTCTGCCAGAAATGTTCAAAAATGTGATTAATTCTGAATGGGGAAAACCACAGAATAATAGAAAATATACTAGCTATGGCAGGATTTGAAAAACGACTTGGGGAAACAAAAATGATAATTGCAAAAGGCTTGGGGGAAAAAAAGGAGAAAGGAAGATACACTGCCTAGAAAGTGGAGGAGAGCAGAAGAAGGAGAAGGTGGGAAAAATGCTGGCAAGGTAGTAGCTGCTGTGTGGGAAGACTAATTAGTTCTCTCTTGTTATACATATGTGTGGACTTGAAGATAGGCCCAAAACTTATTTAGGCCTGGTACAGCTTCTCTCCTTGAACCATGGACAAAACTTACAGACTTCCCACTCTGCAGGTAAGAGAGCGAGGACAGGGTTAGGGAACAGTCCATAGGCCTTGAACTTCATCCACATCCAGTTTTAGTGTCTAAGTCAGGGATAATGCAGCTCTCACACTGGTGAACTGCAGCTCCCAGTATTCCTCACTGTTGAGGACAGTACCTCAGGTTGCTGGGAGTTTCAGGCCAATCACAACTGGACATCTCCATGATTCTCATCCCTCAACACAATGTTTCCTTAAGAAGCTTATAATTCTTTAAGACAACACATTTGTACAGCAGAGGACTCACTTGCAACAATCAGATATTTGGTTTTTTAAAAATGAAATAACTACAGTTTTTTCTCAAGGCCTTTTCTGGCAAATAGTACATTAACTTCTGTGAGACTAGTGCCAAAGGAATGATGAGAACTGGACTCTTAAAAAGAAGAGTTAAGATCTTTGATGAGAGGTACAGACATAGCTAAGATTAAATGTCTTTTTGTACTTGCTCTGAAAAAGTGCCTGCAAATTCTCTGAATGTTTATATCTAACTGCTGCTTTATTAACTTTCAGCAATAAGATCTTCTCTTCCTTCACTTCACAGTTTTTACCTACTCTCTCTTTCTACAGCAGCTTTCTGCACTAGTAAACTGCTGTTATACTCTGGCAAGCTCACAGAAATACTCATCTCAAGCCAAGGCCTTCTATTAGCAAGCCAAGTGTTAAGATGCAGCTGCCCATTAGAGACTGGTTTTTAATGAATGTGACAACTGTTTGCTAACATGGAGCAATGCTACTCAGCTGGACAGCTGTTCTGTATCACAGGAAATGTACAGAACTCCCTCTGCCAGGAAAGTAGATTGTCATGTTTCATTTCTCTGAAGGATTCATTCCCTTGTCAGGCTCTAGGCAGTTTAGTGCAGACAGCCTGACACACTCACATGTACTATGACAAATTTAGCTTCTGCAAGGCAGACCTGCTCATGATTCAAATCCATGGTATTTTATGCCTGTCTCTCTGCCTATCTATGTTATGCATCCTGAACTAACATTGTGCTTTATCTGGCCATTTCTTCAGATGTCTGAAAAGTCACAGAAGCAGAAATATAAAGACATCACTGAATTCACCCATTTCTGAGTACAGCAATATTTTGGCTTAAGTTCACCTGACATAACATTAACGTGGAGTGGAACTGAGTTGCCTTTATTTGCATGTTTTATTCTTCCAAAGTTTAGACAAGAAGCTATAGAAACAGAGCTGTGTTACCTTCCAAGCTGCTTCTGAAGGTCCAACATATACTGGTAACACTGGGCATAATAGGTCATTTGAGCTTCTACAAAATCATTCAGACAACGAAGGTGATGTGCCTAGAATGAAACACAATTCAACTCTGTGAGTACAGAATTCTGCTAGTACAGAAAAGGCTACTGTGTTGCATTAATTAGACCTTAGCAGATATGGAGATGTTCCAACTACATTCCACATTTGACCTTGCTTAAGAAGCATTTCAGAGAACTATGTTTTACAGAACATCTATAATAGGCAAAGCAAAACAGCCCAGTTCAGTAACTCTTTCAGATACTGTGGTAAGAAACACCGACATAGCTGAATTTGAGCCAGAGGCCATATGGGTTGATTTTTTTTCAATCATTTGTAGAGCAAGGGCTAGCAACTTCAAAAGCCTTACCATATGACTTTCATCTAGTGGAGTATACTTTGTTAGATGCTTCTGAATGATAGCAAGAAGCAAGGTTACCAACTGTAAAGCAAACTATGGCCTTCTGGATGTTGTACTGCAACTCCCATTAGGATTAGATAGCACAGCCAGGACCAAAAGAAGATGAAGTTGCAATCCACACACGGTCTATCCTCCCTTTAGACAGAGAATATATTTAGATATTGAAAAATCAAAGGCTTTCACGGCTGGAATCCATAGGTTGTTGTGGGTTTTTTGGGTTTTGAGGCCATGTTCTATTAGTATTTTCTCCTGACGTTTCACCTGCATCTGTGGCTGGCATCTTTAGAGGATATGAGGATATGATACATATCCTCTGAAGATGCCAGCAACAGATGCAGGCAAAACGTCAGGAGAAAATACTAGTAGAACATGGCCTCAAAACCCGAAAAACCCACAACAACCTATTTAGTTAATGTTATGAGGCTTGTATAATCACTTTCCATGTTCTTGCCCTCAATTGTTTTTATACGAATCATTATTTAACAACTAAATACAATTTCCAGTAGAAGTTCTGTTAGTAAATTTAAGTACCAAAAAAAACCTTCAGGAGAAACTAGGGTATTTTGTCAACAACAATAAGACGCTTTCAGTAAAAAATTATGAATCACATTTATTTCCTTCTACTCAGTACTTACATGTGTACTGCTGATGCCTTCCAAAAGGAGTCTAGTAATTTCCGCTTGCCGATCAAACTCACTCTGGGCTATCCTGACTTCCTGTTCTGACTGAAAAGCATATTACAACATTTAACAAAATACTTGACACCAAAGAATAACTATGCTGCTGGGAAATACATACCAAATGACACTGAAAATCAATACAGTTTCTTTTAACAATGGATTTTAGCTCCATTATTTCAATGGGACTTACTGGCAACTAATACAGCTTGTACTACACTACTTTGCCAATAATAATGTACATCCCACCATTCTATTTATATTTCAATAACTGATAGCAGAAAGTCAAGACTTCGTGGTACCAACAGCTTGCCTCAAATCACTGGTAATGCTTTATTTCTCATTTAATATCAAATCCCTTCAGAAAGTTAAAGGCTGGCACTGAGGAAATCATTTGAAGAAAACACCACAATTCTCAAACAAGGCACCTATATTAGCAGGGGGCAGGGGTACAGGGAATCAGACTGTTGCTTAACTAATGGGAATGGCTAGCCTACTGTTCCAGATTCAGAGATTATACATAGAGGTCTCCTGCACAGACAGAACAGAGAAACACTGTTCTATAAATTATTTAATTGTATTTATATGGAACAGACCTACAATATCTTAACATTTATTATCCCAATTTTCTGTTAGAAACTTAGATTTCTTTGCATCATTTGTAAAGACTTATCCTTTCTAGACATAGTATTTGAGTACAAGTCTGTTTTAATTTGGACAGAATCTTTTCAAATAAGAAAATGTATGAAGATTATTAGAGTTTCTTATGTAGATTTAATTTAACAGGTGATTAAAATGAAAACTCCTCTTTCATTCTATGCATGTTGATTACAGAGGTGCCTAACATCTGATTATGCGCTAACATTTAATCAGGTGACATTCAGATTATGGTTGTTGTTATTTCAAAATTCTGCAGAGGAACATTAAGCTCTATGTGAACAGTAACTATTTAGTAGTAAGGCAGTTAGCAGATTCAGTGTTAAGTATTCATCCAAATATTTTAAAGGATCCCAGACAACTGTGTTAACAGCGACATTTAAGATATGACGTTATAATTTTTACATGCCCAATGAAAAAATAAAAGCAAAACAAGCTAAACACATAGGAAATGTACTGTTTTGAGCATACACAGAGAAATAATTAATATTTTATATTTTCACATATTTCTAAAAACAGAAGAATTGTTGCTTTTATGATGGCTGGGTAGTTTCACAGAATCATCACACACATGTTCATATTCTGAAAGGCACAATCTTCTTCTCTGTACATCTTGTAATAAGAGTTTCATCATATCTTTTTCTGGATTCTAATATCATCCAAAAGGTATGTAGATCAATTTGTCATCAACATCTCAAATTACAGTGGACTTTCCTCTTGTATGACCTCCGCACACACGAATGTGAGGTTGTGAGAAGCATCGTATCCCATTATATTTAGCGGAGGTGGCATATGTGTGCCTGCACTGCTGTGGGCACACACACAACGCATCCATTGACTATAATAGGATGCAACACTTTGCATTTTTTGGTTTACACAGAAGTTCCTGAAACTGAATCCCCACATTTATGGCAAGTACACTATACATCAAATAATACCAGCTCCTTGACATCAAGGACAAATCATACTCGAATTTCAATTCAACATCACATTATTTCAAAGCCAACAGCTTACTAACTTTTATTTAAAGAATACTTACTTTTGTCACTTCTTCTGCCCAAACCTTGTGTGCATAAAGAGGTGGAAAAACAGTAGCATGAAGCAATTATCTGGCAAACTTTAGTTTATTTATTAGCACTTTCATGCTTTAATTTTCTTGCTAATTTAATACACAGGTTTTGTACTGTGTTTGCTATCAAGAAGAGCTACAACTCTGCTTCTACACTAGTTAAAGCAGGGATAGATACCCTCCTGTTCTCATCAAAGTATGGGCCACAACTACTATTTTTCCCAGTCAGCCTGTTCAATGGCCAAGAATTATGGGAACTGTATTGCAAAACATAATTTTGTCACCAGGCTGCCTATCTAAGTGAAGCTTTTAACTTATGAATACTGTCATAAGCTAAAGAGTACTGCAGTGCATTGCCCTGGTATAAATGATACTGTACTTTGCAAATTACATTATCAATTCTACCAAAGTGTTTCCATAATAAGCCTGGTACAAGTTCTACAAGAAGTGGTGTTTTTCTAGGAATCATGCAAGTGCTAGTAGACAAAATACATCTAGCACAAGTAACACTTAGCTTAAGAACATTGTAATACATGGTGGCTTGCTCAAGCAGAACTGCAGGCTACGACATTGCATGAGGATAAAAATCAGTTTTCTACAAATGGTAAAAGCTGGGTGCTGGCTGTATAACAAAATTTGATGCAATCCTAATACAACTCTACCTTCTAACAATATTGCCATATATAATGATAAAACTACTGTGTTTTATAAAAGACTAAAGATGCAAAGAAGAGGCTTTTGCTTTAGCTAAAAATTTTCCTCAATGACTTCCTCCCTGTTAATTGCCAAAGCAATTGACTAAAATGGGAAGTGAGCAATAAATACTTTCTGTGCTCTAGATGTCTTCAGTTCTAAGCTGTCACTTGCTAGAAACATATAGTTTCTCACAATAATGACCTTAAAAAAAGCTACTAAATATACTGGATCCACAGTACACTCTGTGAGAGTGGAAGGGCTGATCATCTAGCAGAAGCAATTTTCATCAATTCCTCCTTTAGGAACAGACACAAACATAAAAGGAACATCATAAAATTGCCTCTTCTTGACTATCTGTAAACAGTATTCTGCCCATGGGATCTCTCCGTGCATTAATTTAAGTGTGACTGAGGTACAGAAAGATTATTTGGGAAGAAACCAATTTAAAAACACACAATGAAAGCACACAAAGGCTAGTCAAAATTATAGTTTACTCAATTGTGAATGAATGCATGGATGAGATGCATTCAAATAACATCCTATGCAAGCCAAGTCTACTAAAAACAAGCTAATACAAATGATAGTGAAAAGTGATTTCTCTTGCTATCAAATCAACAGTTGCTGAATACAACCCACCACATCTGCTGCACTGCAGTCATGATTTGAATGGTAGAGGAACAGGCTTATTATGGGCTAAACCCAACCATAGCCCTACCTGTACAATTAATGCTAGACCTATATTGTGGCTAACAAATTCTATTCATTTCAACTGCCCAACACTTGGTAGGACTATTTGATTTAGCCCTGTGACATAAGTTTTCAGGGACTAAAGCAAGGGTCGGGATCATGTGGTCCAGGAGTTTGTTCCATTAAACTCACACCTGCCTAAGCCAGCACAGTCAATAGTGGGGAGATGGAAGCAGCAGTCCAAAAACATCCTAAGGGTTGCATGGTATCCACCCTTGGGTTAATGGCCACTTTATCAGCGTTACTGTTTTCTATAAGATTCCAGTGTCTTTGAATACGACTACACAATTCCACTAATGGTTTCGGGAAAGAAAACAAACATAATCCTGTTTTACAAGTTTCTAGCTACTTTGTTTTTAGGGAAACTTCTCTGGGCTCTTACAAAAAAAGAAATGCCTAAGTAGACAGGGGACACATTTCTTATGAATCATTTACAACAACTGTGGAGCAAAGTACAACTTGAATCAACACCAAGTTGTTTATTCTGCCAACAGTTCTAGTAGACACAGGAATGTCCTATCATGTCTGCAATGCTTCTAAATGAAGGTTCCAATTATAAAAGGACCCATGTGATCAGTACTCTGCAGGCACACCAAGACTACATGTAGGTTCACTAGAATCAAATGTACTAGGTAACCCCCAAAATACACTGTGGTCATGGATTGTACATTTGGAAATATTTGGAGATAAGTACTCCATATTTGTCCAGATTTGCTAAACACTTTTATATTAAGCCCAGAGATCCTTGGAAAAAGAGCAGGATACTCATGTAATAAAACAGTTTAGCCCACTGATATTTATAATTTGAGATACTACCTTAAGCTAATTACTTCCTCAAAATAAAGCGAGGAAATCAAATACAATATTATCTAAGTATTGCTATCATCCTTTGCTCAAGGCATCTGAATGACCCATACATATCTGCAGGAAAGCAAGAGAAAACACTTGAAGAAATGTTATGAAGACAAGAGGCCAACAAACCTGCAGCCATTTTACATGCAGCAAGTTGAGCATGTAAGAGACATTTACCATAATGTTATTTTCTTCAGGTGGTGAGAGGTTTAGTTGCTTAAAGTACACAAAAAAACAAGAATCTGTTATATTGTGAAAAAAACAACAGGACTCAAGGCTGATCATTAAAGCTCTACTGCAGTATTAGTGAATACAATCAGAAATTTTCAAAACAGATGTACTTATGTTTGTTTTTCCATTTGTTTCATATCCATATTATCATATTTTCTCACATCATTCTTCTGATCCATTGAGCCCACTGCCTGAAGCATTTGCCTGGATGTCCCCGAAGTGTGACAGGTTACAATCAGTGGGAGTGAGCCTTTTCAGTGGTGGCTCCTTGCCTTTTGAAAGACCCTCTCTAGGAAGATCTTCCTGGGTCCTGTTACTAGTTTGGTGTCAGGCAAAAGCACTTTTTTTAATGCTTTCAATAAATGATAATATGTTGGTGTTTACAGCTTGGAGCAACTGAGTCTGTTGTCTGTGGACTCTTCCTGCTTTAGCTGCTTGCTTTAGTAGAAGTACAAACTGTTTCTCATTATTTTGTTTACTCTTCTGGAAACATGGATTTCCAGAACATTTAAAGGCTCAGATACAAATTATGTAATTAAATTTCTACTGTGAAATTATTTTAATTTCATGATGCAGTCTTCATATTCGCATGACCCACTGATAGCTCATCCAGTTTACTGACCATTGCCACGGGCTATTTGTCCAGCTCCCTGAGCTTTGCCTTACTACAACAATAACAAAAAATTACCTGTGTATCAGCTCCTCTTGGAATGTTACCCAATAAGCAAGATACCGCTCAGCTGTAATATGGGCCCTAAAATGCTAACAATCTAGATTAATTTGCTGGATTTATGTTGAGGAGTTTGTAAATTTGGGCTAATCTTGGTCATCAACTCAAACATATGCTCACCATGACTCTCTATCTCTACATACCAGACAAAACAGGCAAGCTCTTGTTTGAGATAATACTCATCTTGCAATTCAGTACAATTTTTAGAAGTATTACAATGTCCCCCACCTACAGCTGCAGAACAAAGTGAATTCCACATCTGTTGCATTGAGCCTTGAACACAGAGGAAAAGCAGTACAGCTATTGCTCCCTTCCGATTGTCAGAATAAGATGAAGTAGAGTCCCTTGCCTTCTTTAGGCTCACAGAAAGTCAGAAACTTGGAGAGATTTGGAGAGAGGTGCCACACAATATTTCTTTTTGTGATCAGTCATGATATTGTGGATACTGATCAATTTCTGGATTTGGTAAAGGGCTGGATTAGGGTCAGTGAATTAAAATTGCATCCTGACAAGATAGAAGCACTACGGGCTAGTGGTTCATGTGTCTGGAAAGTCTGTAATTTACCCATTCTGAATGGAGCTGTGCTTTCTTTGAAGGGACACCTGCAGGGTTTCAGGAAATTCCTTGATCCAATGTTGCCAGTAACTTTCTTCATTGTTTCAGATCACCTTTTAATGCCTTCCTTGAATTAAGAACAGCTTGGTCATCGTGATCCAAACCTCCAGGATGGGATACTGTAATATGCTCTATGTATAGTTCTCGAAAATAGTCCAGAAACTTCAACTATCACAGAATGTAGCTGCAGCCCAACTTTGGCAAATTCTCCTGAAGGAGGTATGTCTGTGCTAAAGCTGCACTCTTTTTACTGCTATGCTAATTTTTTTAAGCAAAGTACTGAATAAATTTTATTCAGCAAAGTTGGTGAAAAAGTTATTCATCTCCACTGCATATTTTATGTTATTTTCAAATTGTATTTTAGATATACACACACGCGCACACACACTGCTCCAAGGTCTACCTTTTGGAATAAATGTACAATCTATATATTCTTAAAAAACAATGAAATAAGGCATTTTCACCACACTAAGAAATGTGCTTGCCAGTGAAGAGTACCTAAGGATCCCTGCTTACGCAGATAATACTATGACACTCATCCCCAACCAAACACCACCACTGCCATCTGCCAATGATTAAAGCACATATAGTTGTTCCTCCGGTTTACTATGGCAAATTAGAAGTTTCTAGGTGATGAGCAGGAGAACGTTTACAAAGTGAGAATGGTTCTTCACTTAGATGATACATGAGCATGCCCCCAGCTCTTAATAAGGGTAATTACATGCAAGAAAGAAGAACTTCAAGGCTTATGTGTAGAGATGCATTGTTCTATTTATTTATTTAAAATATTATAGCTAAACATTACGTATTATACGTAGTATAGCATAGACTTAAATACATCTATAGCATAGATACAAATACATCTATAGCATTATTATAATAATAATTATAGCAATCAAATGTATATACCTTGGTATACCACTGGTAAGTCAAGCCTTCTTCCTCAGAGACAACAAGTCATAATTATATTTTAACACAGCACCTTTTGTTGGTGATTACTCATTCTTCAGTTTTTCCACTAAGCCATGGACTTAAGAGCTCCATCTTTAAATCTTTATGGTCTTTCCTCCACCAAACTTTTCCCCAAATGTTCTTCCCTTTTAAATTAACTTTTATGGTACCATCTAGATTTTGCACAATGTTGTATGCTTCCAAGCTGAAGAATTCTAGTGCAGAACAGGGAACTGGCTTCTGTCAATTCTCCCCTTTCATTTCACCACCTGTGCCCTCTGAAAATACAGTCTAAAGAATCCACCCGGCCCATCAGAGGATATTTTTCAAAGAGAGTAGCTACTGTAAGAGATGAGGCAGAAGTCAGTCCCTCCATTTTCTGCTGTCAGGAACAAACTCTGGACCCAAGAAAAGTGTTAAAGATTGAGCACAATATAATAAATATATTCTGAAGTTTCACGGAGAGAGATCTTACTTACTGCAGCTCGAGCTTCTGCTACTTTTGCCTTTTTCAGCCTAGTTTTGGCAGCATCCAAATCTAGTCGTTTGTTTTGTAATAGTTTGCGCTCTCTCTGTGAAAAAAAGAACTATTACTTGGGAAAACAGCATCAGAAAAACTTTAGTTCAGTTTCAGATAAATTAAAGCACAAGCCACCGGTACCTTCTGTGCCCCATCCCAATTCCATAATGTCTAAAGACTTCTAGGTCAGGATTCTAATAATAGAGGTGTTTTTAAAAATGATACTATACACTTAACTACACAAAACTGGTACCTAATTACATTCTTTGAACTACTCCAAATTTAAGCTAAGAAACTACACTTGAAACTTACTGTAATTGTTTTATAATCTCCTTCTATAAAATTTCTTAGAGGGGTGAGGAAGTTTATTGCAGCTGTCTGTATTAGTTCTCTGTCTGCCGCTCCAATTCGTTTTTGTGTTTCTCCACATTTAATAAGAGCATTTCCTGCAACAACAAGAGGAAAAAAAAAGATGGAAGTTTCAGTCCTACACCGATTTACTTTGGACTCAGCCCAATTAAATGCAACCAAATTTACTTCTGAGTAGATATCTGTGAGATTGTATTGTAAGTGATTTCAGTATGAGCTCACTTTATTTAATTTATATCCCAACACAGAAGCCCAGGCAACTCACACATTTTCAGCTGTAAGAATTTAAGCCAGTGACTTCATCAAGTAGCCTGCTAAGGGTATTTTGTATCTGAGAACTACTGTGGATCTTATCTTATCTTATTGTTTTCACAGCATGCTAACAATTCTACTTCAAAGTTACATTCTATTCCTAGAAACATTCCTAAGTTCTCAAAACTCCTGCCAGGATATATGACCCACCATAATCCTACTTGCTAGTTACAATACTGTACTAGACATTACTAAACAAACTAAGCCCCATTAGTTCAAGTTTTCATCATGCCAAGTCCATTCTAGGCACCTGTACCACATGAACCAAAAGTTGTGACTTACCATATGCTGTTCCTGGACCAAATTCATTCCCAGCATCAATCATGTGCTGGCCCAGCAATTCTGGGTTATTCACACGAGTTGGTGCTTTGCGGTCTAGTTTCTCATAGACAAACTCTTCCATTCTAGCGTCTGGCAAAAAGAATACACAATCAATCATGATCAGTTACTGCCAATTTAAAAAAGCATTGAAAATTACAGAAAGTCTGAAGAAAAACTTCATATATTCTTCTGTAACCAAACACTGTACTTGATGACAGCTTTACAAAATACATCCAGCACCACTTAACATTAAATGTGACAAATGTTAAGACCCATGCTTAGGTAATAGGCTCTCCTTGCCACAAGAATCTGTGACTCTTCTGGACTCATGATTAAGAGTCTTGCACTGTAATTTACCAAGAATTCATTTTTCACATAAAATATCTCAATCAGGACACTCCACATCTAAACTAAAACTATTACTCTATTGAGATACATCTGTACATGCTATTAAAGCCTATATTTACTCATTAAAGTGCTCTCAAAAGGGTAGTATAGATTAAAAAAAAATAGCATAAAGCAACAGTCCATTTGGTCTGATTTGGAAAGAGAAAGAAGTCATTTATACTAGAAAACTTTCTTTCCCTAGCCTAAGAGTAACTTGACCCTCAAGAGTATAAAATTTCTTTTGTAGGTGCAAACTATTATTTTACCCACATTAAACTGCATTAATTTTAACCACATAAAACTGTATTGCTTTAGCTACTTTAGCATTGCAAACTTGGAAAGACCTTCCAATACCAACCACACTTTCAAGTACCAAAATAAAGTTGCATTATTACCTCAGGAAAAATACATTTTTACATAGTGCATATAACGACTATTTGATAGATATGTTAAAAATTATAATATCTGAGCCAAATGAATTCTTTACAAAGGGGATCAGCAAATTTTGCTTGGTTTACTATTCAGTAGCATGAAACTTTCAACATTTTCTAATTGTGGTAGAGGACACAGAAGAAAGGAAGAAAAGATGTCACAAATCATACATGTAACTAGAGCAGACATAAGCAGTACTTTGATGCTGTTAACTCTGCCAAGCTGACTTCAACTTATGGTGACCCTATGTGTGAAGGACTGCCAAGTCACTCTATTATCAACAGCCCAGCTCAGGTCCTGCAGACATAGATAGGGCTGTGGCTTCCTTGACTGAGTCTATGCATTTGTAATGTGGTCTTCCTCTTTTCTTGCTGCCTTCTACCTTTCCAAGCTGCCCTCTACCTGACCAAGCATTTTTCTGGTGAGTCCTATCTTCTCATGATATGTCCAAATTACAACAGTCCCAGTTCAGTCATCTTTGCCTCCAGAGAAAGTACAGACTTGATTTGGTCTAGCACCCGTTTATTAGCCTTTTTAGCAGTCCACGGTATCCACAGAACTCTTGTCCAACATCACATTTCAGAAATTGGAAATAACATGGGGCAGACACCTAACTTCAGTATTCAATGAAATATCTTTACATTTCAGGATCTTGTTCAGTTCCTTCATAGCTGCCCTTCCAAGTCCTAGTCTAATCTTGAACTATTTGAATGACTTCATCATCTATTTTAATTACATAAATCATTTGTGGTCATTATTTCTGTTATCTTAATGTTCAACTGTAAACCTGTCTTCACATTTTCTTCCTTGACTTTTTTTCAGTAATTATTCCTCCTCTTTGCAATTTTCTCCTGGTAATATGGAGTCATGTGTATATCTTAAATTGTTGATGTTCCTTCCTGCAATATTCATATCTCCTTTCTCCAAGTCTAATCCTGCTTTACATATATGGTCAGTGTACAAACTAAACAGGAAGGGTGATAGAATGCACCCCTGCCTGACCCACTTGCCATTCTGTCTTTCCCTATTCTGTTCTGACATAGCCTCTTATCCTGAGCACAGATTATACATCAGGATAACGACATGTTGTAGCACACCCATTTCTTTAAGAGTGATCCACAGTTTTGCAGGATCTACATAACCAAAGGCTTTGATTTTTTTTTACATTTTTTTTCTAAAATTCTTTGATGTATTCCATTATTCAACATACATTTGCAATATGATCTTTAGTTACTCTTCCTCTCCTAAAACCAGCATTTTTCATTCCATATATGGTAAAAGTCATTATTGTAGAATTTTGAACACCACTTTGATTGCATGGCAGATTAATGCAATAGTCCTGTGGTTACCGTGATCACTGATGTCTTCTTTCTTGGAGACTTGAATATATATTGAGTGTTTCCAATCTGTGGGCCATTATTTTGTTTTGTATACTTGTTCATATAGCATCCCCACTCTTGGTTCAAATTTTCCTTTGACTTCTCGGATCTTGTTCTTCCTCTTTGTTTTTTTGGGGTTTTTTTGGACATCTATTTCTCTGCATTGATTACTATACTTGTTCTGTTTCTCTCTGCACACAAATTGCTGAACAGTTCCATTCAGGATTCTGAACTTATTTCTGCCACCTTTTACTTTTGCTTCTCAGCTCTGCTTAACTGCCTGAAAAGTTTCATCCGTCATCCACTAAGGCTTCTCTTTATTTTTGGCCACCACCAGCATAGCCTCTTACCTCACAGAAGCATGCAATCCCACCACTGCAGAAAGGTGGTGGCATGGTGAGATAAGCAGTACTACTCTTAGTTTCCAACATTACACCAATTGGGGAGCCTCATGGCTGCCAAGAAGATTTGTAGATGCCTGTATATACTGCAAAGGGCCCATTTTTAATTTTTAAACTGTTACTATGATTTAAATGTGGAAACATATGTAAGTGTACTAATATTCAAGGGACATGCTAATGCAGAGTTAATACCAAATGCCATTAAACATTAATACCAATACCATTAAGTAATAACTTGCTCATGACAATTCAGCAAGTTTAGGACCATGGTGGGATTTGAAATAAAGTTATTTTGCCCTATGTCCACTGCTGCTTATTAATTACAAAGAATTATCACCCAAGTACTCACTCACTGTTGACATTTCAGCACACACATTTTTTCAAGGAAAGACACAACATGGCTGCCTAGCCTATGACTTCACATCATTCATTTTCTAATCCAATTAGTTAGGACATGATTCCCCACCCCTTTTTTTTTTACTTTTTAAAATAATCCTGTGATCTATGCCTCGATGGTAATTTTGTCATTTTTAAACATGAACTGAAGAAATGGTGGCAGACATGGAACGAGAGACAAGATGCTTGCCTGAAACCTTATTTTTTGTTTTCATCCAATGTTTACTACATGTAATAAATTATTGAATATGTACTTAAATAAATCTACAAAAATGGGCAAAGTTAGGAAGAATTGCCACTTTTAAAACGAATATCTTACTGAAGTTGTTGTTTCTCTTCCAAAATTTACCAATTATAAAAAATTGTGAACCCTTTAAACAATGGTCCAAGGGGATAAGAAAGTTTATATGGCAAGGAAAGACGTCCAGAGTTAGATGGAATATTTTAGTAGATACCAAGGAAAGAGGGGGTCTAGCCCTCCCAAATCTTAAATTGTTCTACCAAGCATGTGCCCTATCCTGGATTATGGACTGGATAAATCTAAAAAATAAGAGATTGCTTCAACTTGAAGGTGCCAATAATAAATATGGCTGGCAAGGTTAAATTTGTATAATACGGCCAGTGTAGATAAAGAATTTAATAAGCATATCATACGCAGATCTTTACTAAAAGTATGGGATACATTCAAGAAGAACGCCTACATAAAGATCCCATGTTGGATATCAATACAGGAAGCTTTTTTTAAACAAACGGAATCTTATAAAACTAATAAGTGGTTAACTTATGATAAACTTCTGGTCACTAACTCTGCTAGAGATACCTTTAAGACCTTAGTTCTTCTAAGGATAGAAGGTTTTAAAGGAAATTGGTTCTTACATAGGCAGTTAAAAGAAAGATATAAATTAGATGCAAAAACGGAAGGAATCAAAGATAAAGGCAGTAAGGGAAACAATATGGATATAAAAGTATTAGAAGAGAAGCATCATATAATTTCAGCTATTTATAAAATGTTAGTGAATTTGGAAATGGAACACGACACTATCAAAGATAATATGCTCAAATGGATGCAGAATATTGGTCATACAATTGATCTGAGCAAATGGGAAAAGACTTGGTCCACAAAATTAAAGTTTACAAAATATATAGCACTGAGAGAAAATTTCTACAAAATGCTATTCAGATTATTATATTCTTGTTAAAAATTTACTATAGTTAGATTGTTATTAGTTTGATAAGGAAAGAATGAATGAAGAAAGAAGAGAAGACAATTTGATAATCATAAGGATTGCTTAATGTACAATAATCTATTGGTGATTTATATTCTGTACAAGATGTATGTGTGAAATAAAATAAAATAAAAAAGAACATGTACTTAAATGAAATGCAAAGGGATTGCAATAAAAACTCAAAAGAACAGATGGCAATATCATAGAGAAAGCAGCAGGCAGTGACTGGCATCCTGTTAGTTACTAGGGTAGATCCATTCAATCAATTGCTGAATGATGAATCAATCTGTAAATAAATCCAACTGATTCAACAGGGCTATTCTAGTCCGGGCTAACAACAAGATTAAGATCAGGGAATCGCCTTAGGGCCAGCGTAAGTCAGAAACAACTTGAATGCACAGAACAACAATAAATGCTAATAATTGTCTATAATAGTTTAAGGAAGCAGCTGATGCATCAATTTATATGGTGCATGCACCAAGGATTAAAAGACAAACTTGTCAATCTAAAAAGAAAAATATTTTTCTTACTTGGATTAGGTTGCAATAACACTTCTGTCTGTTTCATAACCTTTTCTGTCCATAATTTAGTACATTCTGCTTTGCATAGAAGGTTTTCTAAGTGAGCATCCAATTCTGTCTTCTCTGCTTGCCCAAGTTTCTCTTCTGTAAACTGTATTGACAAAACAAAAAGTAAAACATTTTTAAGTTACAGTTCAGCAAAGTTTTGTTAATACCAATACAACCAATCATAACTCAAGAAAAAGGCATTTACCCAGTTTTCACTACCGGCTCACTCTCCAAGCAGTTGGCACTTCAAACAGAAATATGCAATATTTTGGAAGAGAAGGAATACTGCTTTCTGTAACATCTGATTATCAGGTCTTACAATAAAGAAATGGAGAAATCTGGTCTTATTTAAAGAACACATGCTTGGAACATCCTTGTGCAAATGTTATATATTACGACCAATTAACAATGGCACCTGGCAAGCAAGCAATGATAACCTGCAGTTGGTTACCCATCTTGATCACTCCAGAATGCTGCACTTGCATTTCCCAAGCAGAGGAACAGAACATTACTATGCTGCTTTTATTTGCTAGGCCACACAATCCTAGCTACAATGCCATATTTGATGCAATATTTAATACTTGAATATGAGATGGAGTTGTATCTTTCTGAAAAACAATTTCCTAACAGGACCACTGAAAGACCTCCAAACCTAGAGTTAATTTTTTCAAACCCATTCTGAGAAAGAAAGAAAAAGGGATAAGTTGCTATAAATACAACATGGATTGCTGTTTCTAGCATCAAATTACAATAGGTGTGTATATGCGACTTCAGAGTTCATGCTATTTTCAGTAATACTCTTTAAAGACACATTTCCCCCTGAACAAAAACAGAAGTGGTAACTAGGAGAGAAGATAAAAAACAAATGTCCATGTGTGAAATGTCAATGGTATACTTATTTGATTTCAGCAACTGTAAGCCCAGCAGCAAAGGACACTCCTCTCCTTTTCCTTTTCTTCCACTGTTCCCAAAGCTGTGTGTTAAGTTAGAATCAAGATGATTCTCCTCCTTGTGAGCCCAAGGACTTGACGGAGTGACATGGATGTCATAAATAATGACTACCAGGACTAGCCCAGATTTATGGAGCCCAGATGAAAATCATCTGAGACTGACAAATAAAGTCTGTACCTAATCACAACATAGCAGTGAGATAGCTGTTGGCAAATGCCTCCTTCTTGCAACAGATAGCAGACCCAGCTGCCTTGAAGGAAGCAGGTGTGAGACCACTCACAAAAGAACCCCTTGGAAAACAGCATGTCATAAACAATTCCAAAGTGCCCACTCTCCTGCTGGTAAAGCCAGGTCAGCTCATCAGTTTAAAGGGCAGCTGTGGGTGACAAAACAGGAACAACAAAGCCTAGAGTGCTGATAGAGAAAAACGTGGAATGATTCAGATCAAACATGCATCAAAGTGAAAAGACAATGAAGTGGTTATTTTTTGTTACTATCACAATTGTACAAAATAAACTACTACTTTCCCCATGCATAAGACCTTCTTTACCTTGGTGCAAAAGAGGAAGAACAGAGCAGTCAGTGCCTCAGTGTGAAGGATCTGGTTCATTATTTGCAGATAAGTTGCTTGGATGCCTCTTAAATTGGACCAGCACAGGCTGATCCTATTTTGGCCACTACTTATCCCATTCTATCGGATTCTTTCAAGCTTGTAGTTCTTGAGAATGCAAAAAGTATATCCAGAGAAGCAAGAAATACTAAGTGCTTACTCAGCTTCTATCGTACCTGGTTAATGAATGCTATGATTTAAGAAGGATCAAGGAATGATCACACTATCTTGCTTGAAAGAGAGCAACAGGATCTTATTAAAGCAGAGCCTCCCTCTACCCAATAATGTTCACTAGCTCCAGGCTAGCTTCAAATACATCATTCTTGGCTAAAAGTGAGACAGTGGTGAAGCTATAACTTCAGAAACAATTGGAAGATACTAAGTGGAACCCTTTTGGGCTTTTAACTGGAATACAGAGCCAAGACTACTTTAATCATCTCAAGATGAGACATATATCAGGGACTGGAAGAAGGTAGAAGAGTTCTATTGGTTCTCCAGGATCTCTTGACAGCTTTCTGTACTGCCCACCAATGGTATCCTTTTGGATTGATGAACAATGTTGGGCTGCAGCAGTTCCCTTGTTAACAGAGTAGCAAATCTGCTCCAGTCTGAACTGTAAAGGAGCTACCCAAGGTGCTGAACCTATTTTGTAGATGGATACTTGCATAGCTACAGTCCAGACTAAAATCCAGAGCAGATTCAGTAATCCCCTGACACGGAAGCCACTAGTCTCCACTGACTGAGAGGACAGAACTGCAGTGATTCACCATTCTAACTAGTGATTCTGAAGAACCACTGTTCAGTGTTATAGTTTTTGGCCTATGGTGTTCCACAGTTGCCATTTTGTCTCCTTTGTTTGCTACATGACATTGCTGGGGAAGTCTTCTGGTGTTAGTTTTAAAATTTAAAACAGGAGTGTGCAATTGTGGCCATCCAGATACTGCTGAACTACAACTTCCAGCATCCCTCACTGTGCTGACAAGGCCTGCAGTCACAGTTCAATGACATCTGGAAGGCCAAAGATGCCTTAGTCAAAAATAGTTTAGGGCCAGGTCAGGTAAGAGCTTTGTCCTCTGTTGCTCTCAAACTGTGGGACACAATTATGATCAGTCTTCTCCCCTTTCCATGCTTTTAAAAAAGGCATCAAAGCACATCTTTTGAATTTGGGTTTTAACATTATTTTGGTGGTTTTATCATTTGGTGGTTTTAAATGTTTAATGCTTGTTGTACAACACCCTAGGATTTTATTAGTTTACCGTTATAAACTAGGGTAAGTGTTCTGAGTGGGATCACACCTCCCCTCTGGTCTACCTTGCTGAACTCATATGGTAAGGAACACCTTTCATAAGATGTGTTCCTACTTGCAGATACAGGTAGGCCTCAAATAATGAAGCAGATGTGTTCCTGGGCATTGCTTCTTGAACAAAAAATATGGTACCAGAGGCAGAAGCAATACAGAATAGGGATATGTGCCTACACAACAAAAAAGGTAAGAAGTTTTGTACATATGCACAATATGAAATGAAACAACCAGATCAAGTAAGCCTTGAATAAGTAAACAAAAACATTTTAACTTTTTAGAGACCATGTGAAGTCTTCTTCCAAAATGCCTCAAAGAGTGACTTTTTCTTTCACCAGCCTCCACTATTCTGATGATTTCCATTTTGGTGGCAAAATATATGGCTCTAAACTTTTGAAAAAAAATTGCTGGGGGTAGCTGGTGAAGCAGGCTCATCTGCTCTCCACTCTTCTCCCAGTTTTGCTGTTCATGCATGCATGCATGCACGCACAGTAAAGGATTCTGAAGGCAGCCACTGTTTACTTTGCCTGTTGTAGAAAGGCATACACAGCTAGAGCATGATCGGCTAAGCAGAATTTCACCCTTTCCCAGCTCAAGCTTTGTTTGTTATATTGTTTACTACGGATATGCTGCTGCAACTCAACACTGAAAGTTTGTGTTTCTCCAGCTGTTCTTCATTACCCTCCCAATGCTGATGCTGCTAAAAAAGCCTCCAACTACACAGAGCATGTGGAAAAGGGAACTGTAAAAAGGTTTTGTGAAAACGAACTTCTTTGCAAGGCTTTGTTAGCTGAAGTATGCATTTGGTCATGGCTATCCCAGCTCTAGAACAAACTACTGAAATGTCTCAAGTTCTGCATTAAATAACAGTAACTCAAATACAGACATAGGCACCACTTAAATCTGTGGAATTAGAGCCTGTTTCACTGGGTGCTGTTTTCCAAAGCCTTTTAATTACTGGTGCACATTTAAATCTCCAAATGAGGCAGTGTGCTTGAGCAGCAAAAGCCTCATCTCTGCAGAGTAAAAGCCTGGAGAAACAATTAAGAACATGAGCAGAGATGATGAAAAGTATTGTTGTTAACTACCTCCAAGGCAGCTTTGACAAATGGCAACTCTATGAATGACACCAACATGAGTTGTGGTCATCAGTGGGTCTGCTTAGAACTTGCAAGTCCCGAGCAGAGTTGCTGATAACCTGGATCTCTTGGAGCTCTCTCATTCATAGGGTCGCCATAAGTCAAAGCTGCTTGAAGGCAATTAACCACAATAACAACTTTCTTCTCTGCTGGATGTCTTTCATTCTTTCTTTGGGCTTTTACTCTGCAAAGAGATGAGGCTTTTGCTGTCCAATCACACTGTCACATTGTGAAAGTTTACAGGAGAAGATGATACTGCTTCAGTTTGTTGTCATCCTGTATCATATGCCAGCTATATCTTCCCATCTTTTTTCTTACCAGAAAACATCTAGGTAGATATCATAGCTGCACCCTGCTTTTTGATTATGCCTAGAAGCACCTTTTGACTACTGTTTTTTTACTTTGTTTATTAATCATTTTGTGAATTGTTTTTAACTTTGTAAAAACTGAGGTACTAATTTTTAATAAATATCACAGAGAACAGAAAGGAATCTGTCTAAACACTCATGAAAGACTGTCTAAGATGACATAAGGACTTGTAACTGACTATTCTAGATAATCACAGAACAATATGGGAAGTTGGTGATTACTAGCTAACATGGAAATGTCTAGATTTATGAATATGAAAGCAGTAACAAGATCACCATGATCTGCCCATGGGCCTAACTTGTCTGTATCCCAGTGAAACATATTAACTCCAAACAAAGAAATATACTTATCTGAACCTAAGCCAAAGAGAAAAATGTATGTTCAGCTTTTTCCTATAAAAGCAAACCAGAGTCAGCATCACAAGACATGCATCATAGGATCTCTTAATTATATGATAGCTTGCCTTGTCTTTGCTTTAGTTCCAGTGAAGTAAAACAGGATTCAGATGTAGGAACAGCACACAAAAAAGAGGAAGGACATGAACACTGTAATCTATGAAACAGTTGTGCCTCAAATAATGCTGATTTTTTTCAATAAAACAGTGTTGTAATACTAACGTCTCACCTACTTCCTAGTACTCTCTTCTAGTGTAGTAAAATAGTATTTACAGAATCTGTACCCCGATTTTCAGTTTTTGCCATCTGGGTAATGCTGGCTTGCTAGAATGTTAGTCATTTCCTGCTTGAAGGAGACCATCCACTGCCACATTCCAAGCTGTGCTTGAAATATTCCAGGTTCAAAACCAGTTTGCCATTCAACATGGCACATACTATTATACTTGGTAGAATAGATAGTAAAGGAATTAAAGAGGATCCACCCCACCTGTCCTTATAAATCCATAATGAATGCCTACATCATGACCTAACAAAAGAGTTCTCAATCTGGGAAGCTCCAGATTCTCTACATGTCACTAGACTTCAGCTCCCCCAAACAGTGCCATTTGGTCATGCTAGTTGGGTGTCTGGAGCCCCCCACCCACCCATGAGAACTACAAGTCTGGGAACAGATGAAGCTGGCTGGCAGTCAAAATACCAGGATGTTACCGTACTCAAAATCAAACTCACGTCCTCTCACACACAAATCCATTCCTGGATTTTTCAGCAACCTAATCTGAATAGGGTAGGTGAGTTTTTTTAGCTGTCTCTATTGTTAGATAAGTGGGAAAAGAATCCCTCAGGAATTTACTGCAAGTCACCTGGATTTACCATTAGATCGTAACCTATCATCCATTCACCCCTGATTTTAACACATACTTCCTCTGAATATGCAAATTCCATTCAGATAATAGGCTGGCAAGGTGAGTAGAGCAAGTAGGAGGAGATGAAGAAAGGTTTGACAAGACTAACTTACAGCACTGGAAATATGACCCGATATTTATGTAAAGGTGCTTATGGGAGCAGGGAAGAACCGTGTACACTTCCCCTTTCTGGAACTTTTAGCCACCACATAATTAAAACCCTGTTGCTGCTATGTGCATTCAAGTTGTTACTGAAGTATAGTGATCCTAAGGCAAACATATCCTGGGGTTTTCTTGGCAACATTTGTTCAGTAGTTTTTCCTTTGCCTCCCTCTGAGGCTAAGAAACTGTGACTTGCCCAAGGTTACCCAGTAAGTTTTCCACGGATTTGAACCCTGGTCTCCTAGTGTCCTAGTCCAATCCTCAGAGCACTACACCATGCTGGCTCTCTCAAAGATACTGGTGCATCTTTGAGTGATAAGTGTAAAGAAACATCTGCCATATTGAAGCTCTGCGATAACGATTACGTAATACAGGAAGTATAGTGTAAGACTGCTTAGGAACAAATCCAATTATGAAACCAACAGTTCATTCAGTGTATCCTTGGATATTACAAACAGGGAAGCAGGATCAAACTTCCAAAATTACTCTTCACTCTACTTAAACGAAGGTGTGGAGGTTAGGCAAGGGGACATGATCCATCTCCATGATTAGGAATGCTATTTTCTTAGAAATGAGTGGAAGGTGGAAGACAAAGGCCTCAGTACCAAATAATATGTAAAAAGCACTGGGAGAAATCAAGGCTAGACAGAAACAGGCAAGCATTTTCACTGGAAACAGAAGCTTCCTAATGTTATAAGCAGCCTTGCTGCACCCAGACACACCTCTCTTTTATTGACAAAAGAAGTTACCTGCCCCTTTCAGCCCCGAGAACCCAGGCTCAGTTTCTTTTTCAAACGATCACAAAGGGATACAGAGAAGGACTGGCAGCTCTCTTTCTAGCTGCCAGGCGTCACATGCGCCCTTTGTATCTCGTATCAGCTTCCTTTTACTTTCACCCCTCCAAACTGGAAAATGTAAGCGCCAAGCGACCGTCCCCAAAAACTAGACGCAAATACACCCGTCGCGTTGTGTTATGCATGGATTTATTTAAGACACAGTCTGACGGATCTAGTAAACGTCAAGCACGGCACCAGTTTTACTCTTTATTTTTTTCTTTTTAAGAGCGCGCGGGGAGGGGGCGTAAACAGATAAGAGTAACAAGGAAGGAGAGGGGAAGGGGGGTTAACAAATCTTGCATAAGCCCTTAGGGACGGCGGAGGTCTGGAGAACAGCTGCAACTAGGTCAGTCACACCCACCACTGGCCCCGAACACCGCGAGGGCAGACGGCCCGCGGCCTCTGAAGGCAACGGCCCCCAACTAATCGAAGTGTGTGTGTGTGTGTGTTGCGGGAAGCAGGGGAGAGAAAAAGCGGTTACACCGGGCCCGAGACAGGAGTCAGAGAAGCGGCTACACCCGAGCCAAGACGCAACCAGGCCTGGCGAGGCCCCTGCCTCAAGCCCCCCTCTCAAAAAAAAAGGGCCTCCCCTGAGCCGCGCGTCTGAGAGAAGGGGGGCGCAGGCGCACAGGCCGGGCTCGGGGACACCAATGAAGGGGAGCGCGCGAGGACGAGGGAGGGGGGAGGAGGTATGCGGGGGGGGCGCGAGCGCAGCAACGGCCCAACCAACGCCCCTCACGAAGCGCGGTGGGGAGGGAGACTCCCTAGGAAGCCGGGAGAGCCGTCGGGCCGAGCTCGGCAACTCCCAACCTCTCTCCCCTCCCGCCCCCGCACCGGCGTTACCTGCACGGCGCGGCTGAGGAACGTGCCGGCGTCGGCCGCCAGCTTCTTCACGTTGAAGTCCATAATGTTCATTTTCTTTAGCGGGGCCCGGCCCTCCAGGGGTGGCGGTGTTGTCGTCGTTGTCTTCGGCGGCGGCGCCCGCCTGCCGCCACCTCGTTTCCTCCCGTCCCCCCGTCCCCACCCGTCAGGAGCTGCTGGCCAAGCCAGTGGCGAGAGGGGTGGCGTCCGTCGCCGTTGGGCCCGGCCGGGCGGTGGGAAAGGGAGCGCTGATTGGGTGGAGCCCGCTCGTGGGCGGGCACAGGAGGGAGGAATCGGCGGACGCGCCGGGCGCAAACTCCGAGGCCTCTCCCTTTCGGGGAGCGTCGCGGGGACGGCTCTAAAGGTCGGTCGTCTCAAATCGTGGAAGATACCGGGAGTCATCGATTGTTCTCGTAGGAAACGGGGGTGCTTCTTGCACGTCCCCGGCGGTGCCGTGTACGTGAAAACGGCCCAGCCATGCACTTTCTCTTTCATTCCGTGCTTGGCAAAAGGAGTCTGACAGATAAGCACAGTTCGTCGCTTCTCTCTGCTTGGGTGATTTGTTTTGAGCTTAATTCGAACCGTTTGTAAATCAGCGCTCTGGGCGCGAGGACTGTTTTCCAGACGGCGAGGTTGGCCCAGGAGTCACTGTCATACAGTCCAGTTTCAAGATCGTCGGGAATCTCCAGTTTGGGAGCTTCTATAAGAGATCATGAAGAGTACCAGTGAGGATGTACTGTACAAACGGCCATTTTCTCACTGCTTCAGAACAGTGCATGGGTTTCACTTTAGAAATTACGGATTTTGAGGTACAGTATAACTTATTCAAGAAAGAGTTGGGCCTCCTAATTTTTAGATACCTATGCCCTCTAAAGCAGAATAGAAATAAAGGCAAATATGCTGTATCATAACGACAGAAGAAGATTTCAGGTAATGGTGGCCTCTTTGTGTACCTAAGCACGTTGCCTTACTGCCATGTCAATATGAAAGCTGGTTATAGTAAATTCACCTTTGGTTACTGTTGCAGCCCACTAGGTTACAAAACAACTTCAGTGACAAAAGCAACATTCCCTGAATCAAGTAGCTTAATTTTAAAATTTCTGTGCCATGGCAGTAGCCCTATTGGATTCAGAGTTTCCTGACTAGCCTTCTATGACCAGTAGCGTAGCTTTGAATGCTTATTGGGAAAGAGCTCGTGAAGGTAGTACTGCAGCTTATTCTTATACATTTCTACTCAAATCCTTTTGAATTTATTGAGATTTATTCCCAGGTAAATTGGTAAAGGATTTCAGTGTGTCTCCTACCAACAAGTATTGCTACATCAAGTTTTGGTTGAAAAATACCTCACGATATATTTAAGTGCCACGTAAACACAGTTCATGAGAGCCAGAGTGGTATGGTGGTTTAAGCATCAGACTATGACTGTGGAGATCAGGGTTCAGTCCCCCACTCAGCCATGAAAACCCACTGGGTGGTGTATCACATGCACTCAGCCCCAGAAAACCCTGTTAATAGGTTTGCCTTAGGGTACGCCATAAGATGGAAACAACTTGAAGGCACACAACAACAAACACATTTCACAATCCTGTATGTTTTCAAGGCTCAGCATGAAGGACGTACACACAATAGTATGTATATGTCAGAATGACAGTTAAATTTATGTTGAATAACTGTTCCATTTATTTGCACAACTCAAGTGCATGCTGACAAACATTTAGTCATCATTCTGATGTCTAATCAGGACTCTAGTGCTCACTTAGTGTCACTATCAGCTCTGCCGTAAATATCTGAGGGCTGTGAGGACAAATATTTGTCAATAATCTCCACCAGAGTTCTTTATAACTAGGTACTGTGGAGTATGACAGACTTGATGTAGCAATTTAGTGCATGTTTAGAAATGAAGCAAAATATAATAAAAATAATGATGGCCATTTTTAATCTAGCATGGCTACAGTGATGGATAGGTTATAAGTGAGTACAATCTGGATTTTGACAGAAGAATTAACATTATAATCCTGAAATAATGAAGATGCATAAATCCATGACAGTTAGCTTGGATTCCCCTAATGTGGCAAAACTCACTGTTTACCAGATTGGCAATGTACACAATTCTTCTAAAATAGGTAGACCACCTTCAGTGTAAAACAACGTTTTACCACTTGTGGCAATGAATCGTCTACAACAACAGAACCTCAAAATATTGCACTGTTTCCATAAAGTATTATACTCGATTAACATTTATCTTTTGATTGGTCCGCAGTTCACTTGACATAATGTAATAGCAATGTTGAGCAATGTTCAGATACTAAGTTGCTGCAGTGTTGCGAGGAACTTTAAATATCCTTCAACAGCAACAGTTGAAATTCATCCAAGCAAGTGTAGCTGGCTGAGGCATCCCTTTTAATCCATTTCTTTCCAATGTAGTATCCAAATCAAAGCAGATGTGAACAATTTTATGTGTAGCATTATGCTGGCATGTCATAGTTGTTATCTGAACAGACCATGCCTTCATCAGATCCAGAGTCTGGAAGGTCACTAATTTCACTGTTACTACTAATTCTAAACAGCTCCACTAAATGACACTGTGCAGAATATTTCAGTGCTATTGTGTGTGTATGTGTCTTCCAGTTGCCTGTTGGCCACCCCATGAATTTCATAGGGTTTTCTTAGCCAATGAATACATAGAGGTGGTTTTTCCAATTTCTTCCTCTGAAATATATCCAATAGCATCTGGTAATCTTTGGCGGTCTCTCATCCATATACTAACCAGGGCTGAGCCTGCTTAGCTTCCAAGATCAGACTGTACCTTTAGGGAATTTATTGCTATTACTTCCACAGAATAGTTTCTCAAATGAGTTCACTGGGTTTACTGATCTCATTTTATTCTCCTTGAGTTCCCTCCTAGTTCATTGCCCACAATTCCCTGCTATATTAGGTAGCACAATGGCAAGAGGCATCCTGAAATTACGTCAGTCACTCATGCTTCTTCTGTGTTGCAGAATTCAAGCTAAATTTTTAACAACTTTTAAGAGTAACTGAACATTTCCAAAGCAATCTGAAAACCTTTTGGACATCCGTCAGCTGCCAGAATGGGCCATAAAAACTGCCTTCCTTAGGCATTCTAAAAGTTGTCAAGATTGTGAAGTTCATAAAGTAGTGATCTGACTATGGCAGAGTTTTTTCTATACGTAGACCGTTTCCACCCCTGCGTATCCCTGTTTACAAGCAACATTGTATTTAGCGTATTACCTGTCATATCTGAGAGAGCCAAGTTATGCTAGGATGTAGTGGGATCCAGAACACATTCTCATAATCCCACAAATGCTAGGTTTTGAAGGTAGCTTGTTGAAGGCAGAGGAGCATGGGAAAGAAGAACAAGAATATCAGAGGAGGCCTGAGGCTTTTAGCTCATTATTAGTACATGGCTAGCTTAGTACATTATTAGCTTAGAATCTCATGTATTGACCAATGATGCCATAGCCTACATTTATGCTCTGCACTACTACCTTCTTAGAAATTTATTGTTATTATCTTTATATTATTCTGCCTTTTCCCAAATAATGAGACTGCTGAAAAATAAGACAGTTTAAAAGCTATACAAAAACATCAGTAAAAACATACAAATATAAAAGTTACTTTAAAAACAATTAAACAGTCTGTGCAGTTAAAACCATTTAAAATTAAAAAGACCATATTAAAAATCAAGAAAACAAGAACAGCACCGCATTAAAAGCCCATGCCAGTTAATTTCTAAAAGCTGGATGGAATAAGAATGTTTTTATTTGCTAGAAGAAGGAGGAAGCCATCCTAGCCTTCCTAGGAAGGGAGTTCTAGGGTCTTTCTTGTTCCCACCAAACAAGACTGAGAAGATAGTAGGACAGAGGGATGGGCCTCTCCTGAAAATCATAGAACTATAATAGGCTCAAACTGTTTTATCAGAACAACCAGTAGTGCTTCCTAACAAGCCGTGCAAGAACAAACACCGAGTGCCTGAGTGTTGCCCGACAAGACTGAAAAAAGAGAACTCAGCATGGATTGCTTACAAAATTTGCTGACAAACTGTGATTTATTTATAAGTAAGCAAACATGGGATTCGTACAGAAATTAGCTATATTTTACTACCTTTCTACTGCAAAATATGAAACTAAGCATTAAATGTTTTCCTCTGTGACAAGGTCATCTCTCATCCATAGATTCCTTCCCCATATTAATTAATTAATTAATTAATTAATTAATGCAATTAATACATCTGTAGGCTGTTGCTTTCAAATTGGTTGTATCATTCCATTTTGTGAGACTGGACAAATGACAAATCAGATCAAGAGTTTATTGTGAGTCATTTACCTCTAGCTCGTCTGAAAGCTGGATAATTTCTTTATGGTAAACTGGAATCATACTTCCGTAGTATAATTTTCTTTTCCTATGAAAGATTTTATATGCAAATATTAAAACATATTTTTAGACATTCATTTTAAAGTATCTGGTTCAAGTTATCCAGTATTGGGCACACTTAATTGCCACTTATTTTGATGGATAAAGGACAAACCTGGCTAAGCTTTTCTATTTAAATCAATAAATGCTAAATGCTGCAGTTCTATACCTCCTTACTTGGAAGTTTGCCATATCAGACTCATTAGTATTTCCTTTTGAGAATATTTGATTTTGCTGTACCTTGGCAGAATCATGTCCCATTATTCCTTAGAAACAACAATTAAAAATGAGTTTTTCAAAGCACTGTAAGATATAAGATGGAATCTTTGTTATGATGAGGTAATAGTTACCTGGCATTTCAGAATAAAACTCTCACAGCTCATTTTGATCTACATTTTACTCCTAATCTCTCCAAGAAGAAATATTTTTTCCTGAAATATTTTCACTTTAAAATTGTTGGTGTCGGTAAATATTTTAAAGGAGGTATATAGTTTGTTAGAGGATTTAACTCTGCATTGTATGTCCATGTAACACATGTGTCCACCAATTAAAACAAATTTTTGAAAACTGATCTTGGGCTGCATCAGAATGTGCTTTCTAGAAAATAAGTCCTACTGAGCCCAGTGGGATTTACTTCTGAGTACTAGGGGTGCCATAAGTTGGAAACAACTTGAAGGCACACAACAGCAAACTTAATTTTGGGCACTAGATGTCAGTATAACTATATCATACTTCATATCTGTTGATGTGCACCTTCAAGAATTTCTGACTTATAGTGAACCTAAGGTGAATCTATCCTAGATTCTAGGATAGGCAGAATTTGTTCGGAGGGGGTTTGCCCTTGCCTTCTTCTGAGGCTGAGAGTGTGTGACATGCACTAGGTCAGCCACTGGGTTTCCATGGCCAAGCAGGGATTTGAACTCCTGGTATACTAGTCCAACATTCAAACTATTACACTATGCTGGCTTCATACTGTGAGTTTAACCTATAAGTGCAGAGATTGTATAGGTCAACAATTCACAATTGGGAAAATTCTGCTCTTCTCCCAAGACAGTGGTGATCGAGCATCCAGATGGATTTCTCGTTTAATGAATCTGCATAGGACTGTGGACCAAACCAGACATGATGAAATCAGATTCAAGTCTCTCCCAAGATCACATAAAACAAAGGCTGGGTTTTAGAGTAAAGTGCACACAGTTATGTAAGACAATTTGAACTCTATCTTCTTGCATTGTCCCTGTCTCCATAGATTCCTTCCCCATATGTTTTTCTTCAGTCATGTTTGCTTCTTGAATTGAATCATGACTTAGACAAAAGAGTACCTGGGAAGATGGAGCGCAGAAGCATAAGCTGTGTTTTGAATGAAGGTTTGCCACACATCACATCTGTGTACCTCCCCCCCCCACCAAATGGTGGTTTCCCTTCTACTTTTTATATATACTGTGAGTTTCCACTATGTTTTAAAAGCTTTGAAGAAATAATTTGTGTCTCCTCACACTATTAATAAAATGATAAAAAAATGTATTTTTACTAGACAAGAGAAGAAAATATTTACATAATTCTGCATAAATCCAGTAATTAGTCCCCAACTAGAGCAAACCCATGAATCCATGGGACCTTCGTAATTTCCACTGATTCAATATATCTAAGTTGGGACTAACATTTGGATTTAGGCCTTGATAGTCTTGTGTCTAGTTATTCTGGGCTAGAGAAGGCCTAAGGTTAGGCCTCAAGTTAGACCATCGAGTCTTATGCTGTATTTCTAAAATATTTCTGTAGACATGGGTGTGGAGCTAAGTGAATTGCTGTCTATCCACTGCAAGAACTATGAGTGATATCTCTGGCCATTGTGGTAAAAAGGCTTCTGATATTTTGTACAAATAGTATTTAGGGGCTTGACAATCTCAGCAGACTTAGATAGCTAATTGAAAGGACAGTGACTTTTTATAACAACCACGTAAGAGAATTGTGCTTGTGTCTGTTTCAATCTGGCATAAAGTTTTCTAAGGATTTCTTGTATGTGTGTTTTTGACAGACTGTTCCTTTTCAAGACTCAACCTGTCCCAAATAGCCAGTTAGCTCATTCTTCAGGCACTCTGATATTCTGGAAAAGAAAACAGCCTACAGGAATTTATTTAGTATATTTACTGATTGCCAACAAGTTTCAAAATACTATAACTTCTAGAAAAGGATACATTTTAGATAAACAAAATTATGACAATCCAGGGCTGTAACTATGGGGTGGGAATGAAGTTTTGTCATCCAAGTAAGAATTCTGCCCCCCAATGAAATTTTCCTTCAGTTTCCAAATTAAATTCAAAGAAATCAATATAAAGAAATTAGATTGCTAGACAATATGAACAGTTAATAGATTTTGAAAAAATGAAGTGAAATTTCTGAATTAAGAACTAGGCCCCTAGTTTAAAATAAGGCAGCTTATTTTCTTGTTTTGATAATATCAGAAATAGGCAGTACACCTGACCATTAGCAAATCAACAGCAATGTTTCTTTACTTGATCAGTGTTCTAGGGATGTTCTAACTACTCAGTGTTTTGTTTTGTTGTGTTTTAATCAACAAAACTCATAATTTCAAAAGTTAAACCAACTAAAATTGCCAAATTCTGTTGTTTCTTGGACCATTCATAATTGCATTTGGAGTTATACATGGATATAAGACTGTTGACTTAAGCCTGTCAGCTGCATTTGCTTTGTTAATCCTATCCATGCAATGCATAAGATTCTTCGCTAGGTCAGCTATCATATTACTTTTCTCTGCTCATTGGACCAGCAGGTATGTGAACTTCAGAAGAGTGATGCTAATGCATTCGGTTTTTGCATGCAGGACAATCAAGGTCTTCTTTAGCATGACTTATTGAATCTCTGGTTTTGAAACCAGCTAACTGGTGTAAATTGGTACCATTCTACCATATGTAAGTAATTTAAATATCAGAACAGTGTGTATGGCAGCAGGGTATGTGTACAGGACAGTGATCCTCAATGAGAAAAAACAGAGCCACTTGTATTTATATGAGCAGTGTTGAACAGTATGAAAGTACAGTAATCCTGTAAACTAGCCTTGAAGGTGAGATTACAGAGAGTATTCATTTGTCTAGTTCTACAGTTCAACCTGTGTACATGTTACCATTCAAAATGTTTTAAAAGCATGAGATTAGATAGATCCTCATCAGATGTATAGGGAAATATGTTATTGGTTCGTGTACCAAAATACCAGAAGTATATTCAATGGGCTGAATTTAGATCCTGTTGAAATCAATGTGACGAGTTGGTAATGACTTTGAGTTCAACTAAGTCAATCTGGATCTATCTCCCATCCTCCATTTTTGAAGTTTGGGCTTCCTTCGCCTTACAAATCAATACATCATTTTTACATTGCAGTCTCTGGACTTTCTGGGCAAATGCTTTTTTGCTTATGTAAAACACAAACTGTTATATTTACAGTAGCCCCAATGATAATTGCTAAAGCAGATATTGTTATCACAGTTATGGTAGCAGTATTGTTATTGTCATTGCTAGAGGGTGTACTGGCCAATGGAGAAATAAGCACAGCTGCCTTGGCTATATTAGATGTTTCTTCAACGTTGTTGTTGTCATTGATGGCACGAATGGCAAAGTAGATGGAGGTGCCATTTTCTTTTGTCAAATTTTCTGGCTTATACTGAAAGAACTGTTTGACTCCAGCAACTTCAGGTGTCAGACCAGAAGTGTTCGGAGAGTGAGCACTGTGAAAGGTAGCATTTCTTAAGTCCAAAAGATTTTCACTCAGTTTTATTTCATACCTTCTAGCTGCAAAATAAAGAAGAAACAACACATGCAATCAGTCTTGAAAAGTTTCACTTTGGTAGCTTTCCAGTTTCCTACCATGGAATCTTTATGTTACTCAGGACATGTTCTAGTTCGGGCTTCCATGTCTCTTTCAGAGCTGTTGGGATTCATTGTCATCCCATGAACATATGCTCTGAAAAATACCAACAGTCCCCGCGGATGCATAATCTCCATAGCAATAATTGCCATTCTCCAGATACTGTAGACAGAGAATGCTTATGTAAATAAAACTAGCATTTGCCTTTCCCCCTATTACATAGAGCAGACAAAATACTTTTTTTCTGATAAATCACTAAAGCCACATCTCATAGTTTTGGATAATTATACTACTTTCATCACACAATTTCCCATGTCATAGTCATTTCCAGAAGTTGACCATGATAAAAGAAACATATTGCGATCTAGCTCTACCTCAAGGTCAGTGATTTTACATGGAGGAAGGACATCGATGCGATCTGAATGTCCAGAAGGAACTCCTGCCACTGTAAAAGAACTGCCTGTTGCAATTCTACTAGAGTGTCCTAGGTTTGCTTGGATTTCCTCTTTAGTAGCTTCCTTTCTTGGTATATTCATTCTTATCACAACTACCAAAAAGACAACCCAGCTCCCCAAAAAATGTTATAGTCTGATTATCAAGATACAAACATTCTCATTTTAAGTTTCCTTGCTTTTCCCTGTTGTGCAAAAATTCTGTGATACAATGAGACAGTGTCCTAACTGTGTCTTACTGAGTGCAAGAGGAATCTTTTTTCCATACATGTATCTTCCCTTGGCTCCTCAGTTTTCGGTATGCTTTTGCCCAGCTAGTACCCAGATCTCCTTCTCTTTCGCATATGCCCTCTCATTCTTCACAATCTAATTTCTTGACAGCTACAAAGATGTCATGTTGCCATGTAAAAATCAATATGCAAAAGACTTGAACTTGACTTTTCTCTTTAACTTCTTCACTGTCTCCAACAACTGACATTCCCCCTATTGAGCAAAATCGCACTCTTGGCATTATTTATGATGGTTCTCTGTATTGTATACCTCATATCTCTTTTCTAGCTCAGTTTGCCATTTTTCTCCTAACACTGATCAGCATCCAAAAGTGTTGGTCCACTGATGGAAACAGTTTCATCAGCAGAAGCTGGATGGAGCAGTTCTCCCCTTTCTCTACAGCTCCACGTAAGCCCTCAAAATCTGTCCTGAAGGGCCAGAAATGCAAATGGATAGGCAGAATTTTACAAGCCATTATCATTTTCTACTTAACTTTTTATTTGACTTTGTCTGTGGACTCTTCTGACATTCTTGTCTTTCTGACATTCTTGACATGCTCTTGAACACGTACTTTAATGTTGTATCTATCATTTCCTTTGAAAGATATGAAATATCTTGAGTAAATTCCGTCATTCTTCATAATATCAGCACCTTAATAGCAAAAATATTAACAATTACCAGGTAAAGCAAGGGTCTTACTGTGGGGTTTTTTTGAGGCATAAAAAGAATGTGAAAGAGACACTCTCATTTTCATAGGAACAGGTCAATGTTTGCTTCAAACAGTGATCATATTTTGTTATTAACAAGCTAGATTGCTAGTACAGTCAGCCCTCCACATTTGCGGGTTTCACTTTTATGGATTTGATTGTTCACAGATTTATTTGCTTTCAGCTCTGCTACCTTCCTATGCCCTTTTTAATAGGGTCTGCAAGCCTCATAAGATTGAGAATCTGTGAACAAGGCTAGTAATTTTCTATTAAAAATGGTGTGGGGCAGGAGTGGAAGTGGAGATAAGCCCCACCAGCCACCCACTTCTGCCTTGTGAAGGAACCCTGATGCCTAATCCATGGTGGGTTGAATGTTGTGATCATACCTTTTTGTGTGTGTTAAATATTTTTTGAGGGGAGGGGCTAGAGTTATTCACAGTTTTTCTACTTTCAGGGAGGTCCTGTGCCCCTAACCCTAGTGAATGTGGAGGGATAACTGTATATGTAACTGTATGATTGCTGCTTAGGAGGCCTGAAAGATGTGTCACCTGCCAGTCACCCTTTGTTATTATGAAGCTAGTGTCCTAATATGCAGGTCTGCAAGATGTTGACCTGCCAAACCAAACATGGCCAGCTAGAGTGTAGTGTAGTTTGCTATCTGTCTAACACATTGTCTGCTTCAGTGGGCCCAGACAATAAAGCACAATTTCTCAAGTTTAGGGTGATGTGTTTAGCTTAGTTGTTCATACTCTCTGACATTTTATATATTAAAATTAGTACACCTGAGTGGAACTAGAGGCAGAAACTGGCAGTGCCTGATAAACAATGAAAGGGCTAATCAAATCCATGTTCAAAAGTTGCAGAAATAGAAAGTAATAACAACATAACGCACAGAAGAGACAAGACACATATGACAAGTTAAACCAAATATATATAATAAACAGGGTGAGGCAAAAGTCACTTGATAGTGACTGATGCTGACCATCCATTGATAAGGTTATGATAATGTTATCTATGTCTTAATTGATTTTTCTACCAGTTTAACTTTTATTATTACATTACAGATTTGTATTATTTGTATTAATAAATACATCTCACTATCAAGTGACTTTCTTCTCACCCTGTATATGCCTTATACTGTTAAAGAGTTATGTATTAATATCATAAATGTATACTCTTGTTAAATTTGAGGAACACTATGGCACAGCAAATGACCACTAATACTACTAACATGACTAAGTGGATTCATAGCAGAAAATTCTGAAGCAGAAAGTAAGAGTTAATAAACACAATGCTTCTCGGGATATAAGCAATGCTTTTTAGTGAACAGCAATCTTAACTTCCCCTTCTTCTCTGTGCGTATGCAATTAAGATGTAGAAGATGCAAAATGATGTCCTATCTCTCACAGAGATGAAAGCTCTATCATTTGTCTTTCAAATATAACCATTGAATCTACCTCATTTGCTAATATCCTACAACTGGAGACCACCTAATTCTTTCTCCTTCCCCGATTTTTCCCTTGCCACCACTTTTTCCTTAGAAACTACAGCACACGGGGGTGGGGCTATGGCATGTGGGGGAGGGCAAGCGAGGAGCAGCGGCAGCCCCCCAAAATTGCTGCTGGGGGCACGCCACCCCCATTGTCTCCCCTGTCCCTACGCCACTGAACAGTCACTTCTGAGTGAGCAATTGGAAAGCCAAATGGGAATATATACACTCTGCAAATGCTAAGAGACAGTCTTGGACCTCTCCCCTTAAAGTGGGGGATTGAGTCTGGCTCTCCATGTACCATCTTCTGCATCATCAACCTTTTTGGAATCTAGGTTCCCGCTTCATAGGTCCCTATCCCATAACAGTGCAAGTGAATCCTATGGCTTTTCACTTGCAGTTGTCATCAAGTCTTCATGTCCACCCTGTGTTTCACCATTCTCTTCTGGTTTGTGCAGCTGACATCCGACCTAATACTAGGTCATGGGCTCCATTTCTTCAGTGATGGTGGGAGGAAAGGAGGAATGTGAAATAACTCAAGTGCTGACTCCATCATGGCAGGTGATGTGAAAGGCAGAGTTTAGCATTCATCAGTAAAGACGAACAGGATCGTGCACTCCAGGGCTTGGTGCTTGACAGGAGGAGGATTCTCCTGTCAAGGAGGGCTTCCCTAAACCACAGGGGACCTGAAGATCTCTGTTGCAGCTAAATGAGAACCAGTGGAGGTCGATTGGAAGAGATTGACGAGTTGGTTCCCAGGCTGCTGGAAAATGATTGCAGGCTTTGGAGGTGCCAGGAGGTGAGTTTTCTCAGCCTCCCATGAGGGACATTACGCTTCGCTGATGCTGGATTCTTTGTGTCTATTCAGATTTAAATTGGATTAATGAAGAACAAGGTACCCTTGTTTAGCAACAGCTGACTGACTTTACTTAACCTAAGTTACATTTCTTGGGATTTTAAAATTTAAAGAGACAGTATTATTATAATTTTTTCCTCTTAAAGTGATTTTACTGAGCAAGTTCTAAATAATCACAAAGACTGAGTTTTCCTTAAATTTATACTTAGGATATATGTATATAATTCAGTGTTTATATTATATTCTTAAAGATTTTTCTTTGACTCAAGAGGTTTTTAATTTTCAATTTTTTCTCTTGTTTTTTTCAGTATTAGGAATTGAAAGACTGTGGGTGTAGAGAAAAGAAAGAGGTGGTCTTAGATTGCTAAACTTGAAGATTTATTTTGCAGCATCGGCCTTTACTTGAATTAAAAAACTGGATAGCATTTAAAGGCAATAAATTGTTGAATTTAGAAGGTCATGATTTAAGGTTTACATTTTCCTTCTATATATTATTTCCTTTGCTGCTATGATTGCAGTGCAGAATGTGGTTGTGGAAAGTTTTGCAATAAATATAATCACACAATGTAATGAATAATGAAAGGTTATTCCATACCTTTACTCAAAATTTGTGAGTGTCATATGGAGACAGCATTTCTGATCAGAAGACTCCTCTGTATTCATGAAAGCTTTCTACATGATCTCACCTTCAGAAAGTCACTTCCTCCCGACACGCATAGACAGTCACAGTTCTGAGAGTTGTAGTTACTAGAATTGTCTGTGAATGAGACTTTAAAAAAAATCTAATAGTTAAATCTCAGACAGAGAAATACCTCAGAACACAAACCAGCATAAACACAACCACATAAAGGCAGAACAACAGATTTGGGGAATTTGATGAATACTTTATGCACTTAGCGTGCAAAGATAGTGAATTTTGAGTAGCAAACTGAAATGTGGATATGTGGTTACAGAATTTGAGCTAAATTTTACTGGTATAACATAATTTTCCAACATCACTAAAGTGCTAAGTTAATAACTTCACAAACTTACTTTAATGTTGTCTACTATTTTGTTGTCTTCAGGTAACCCAGGGTAAATTGCAATAACAGTATCTTCAAATCCACCATTATTGAGTTTTACCATGGTATCTGTTACTCCATGGAGAAATTGTAATACCACTAAAAAAAAAGCTACCCACAGAGCACCATTTTGCTTGTACCACTTATGGCAGAAATAATAGCCCAATTTATGCTTACGTTCACAAAAAGAATCCCCTTGAGATTTATGACTGGACTTTGATCTGCCAAGATAATCCAGCTCTATGTTACTATAATCTAAGGTTACATGATAACAATCAGAGCTCTAAAGTTTTCCACAGGTTAATCAGAATGTTCATTTTAATGTCCTGCAATCTTGAGAAACATGCTGCAAACATTTCTTATGACGCTTAAATCATCACCTCAACTGTAGGGACTTGCTCATTCATCTTTTGGCAGGATACAGCTGAGTAAAAGCAATGTGAGATTTATATGTGTGACTGAAAGGAATTATCTCCCACCTATTTTATATTTTGTGATAGGATGCAATAGTTTCAACAATAGTGTAAATTAGAGAAGTTGTGCAAATAAATGCTAAAATTGGCAAAATGTATCTTAACAGTTGTGCAAATTTCAGTGTGTAGAAAACAAAAGTCACATAACCTGACACAAAACAGGGACAGAAAGGAAATGTAGGCTGGATTAGAAGAAAATCAGCATAGTTGAAACTGAGAGATTTTTGAATCCTAGGTGAAATGCAAATCTGGTCAAGCAAGAAAAAAGTGTGATGCAGTGCTAACGTTTGTGTGACAAAAATAAACTTAGATATGGTATAAATGTCCGTCTCTTCCTGTGATAACCAGCAGTGTGAATAGGTTAGGGAAGTAATTGATCACTAATTTTCTTGTTGAAGGAAACAATTGATAGTTTTAGTAATTTTCTTCCTCCTGTGGAAAGATTCCAAAACCCACACAGTTTTCAAAGCCTATTTGTAATTCAGGCCGTCCTCTATGCAAAATATGTATGTGGTTGTTTTGCACAGAAAATACCACTTTCTGCATTAAAAAATAATAGCTGATATTCTAGATCAGCCACTTAGTTACAGACCTACCTTAATTAAATACGGTAGCTAAGTAGCGTCTCCCAGCCCTTGCAATCCTGAGTTGCCAGACAGCAACCACTGGAAGCGACAGGATTCCTGTCAGTAGGGATACAGCAACCTGATGTTCCCACCCCCATCCTGTGAGCGATCTCCAGTATACCATCAAAGCAGGATCCCTGTCATAATTCCTCCTCACACCAGAGGTCACTTATAGGTGGGGGTAGGTGGGAACATCAGTCTGCTGTGTCCTCATTGATGGGAGAACAGACCTCCACTGTTTGCAGCAGATAGTACCTGCTAAGTCAGGATTTGCTGACTTTGATGCTTCTGTTACCCTGATTTTTGGGGCCCCTTGGGGGACATCTCAATGTGCTCCATGTGATGGGGAATGGAAATTAGCCAGCGCACGAGCAATAGCAATGCGAGAGGCACGGTAACCTAGCAGGGTCTTTTTACCCAGTTTTTATGAGGTCAGGCCAAGCCAAAAACCAACCAAAGATGTCCAATAAATTATTTTATTGAATGAAAGTCTCACGCACCAACGCAATCACTCACACGCTCACTCAAGACCTATTAAGAAGCAAAAGAGAGGAAACTGTATAGGGGGAATATTGAAGGGATTGTAGCTGGGTAATACTGCACCTTTTCCTGAAGTCCTTGGTCCGGGAAAAACAGCGGAGAAGTGGAGCTCAGCACGGAGAGGGATTACTCAATGGACAGAGAAACCGTCTGCTGGGATGACCGGGAGTGATCCAAAGAACTGCCCTAAAACGGGGACTATTTGTAGGAGAAAAGGTACCTGGAGGACTAATCCTTTCTTGGGGAGAACAGTGGGTGTTGCAACGAGAAAGAAGCTCCACAATGGTAACTTCTTTTGCGTGATGAGATTATAAGGTGTTGCCAAAGTCTCAGGATCTTCGGCTGCATTGGGTTGTGGTGTGACATCATGTAAATGGTCCTTCCTGATAGGATTTTGCTCAACTTGGGGCAAACATGCTAATCCCCCCAAGTCGGCTTCTCAGGGGCTGAGGACCGTTTGTCTACTGTGGGTTTGCATAGCTTGAGGTCTCCTGGGGCTACATGACAGAAGATTTTACTGGCCTGACCTGGTTTTTGATTGTTCAACCGTTGCTGCCTACGTGCTCATTTGGGTGACCTCTCAGGCACATTGAATAATATTTTAATATCAAAATTGTAGACCCTGGGATAGGGTTTTCCAGTGGGGTAACACTTCCTATGTGTTCCTTCCACTGTTGAATACATAGGGGTTGTGAATACGAATCAGTTATGAACACTTAACTCGAGGTCATGCATTTGTAACTGTGATCATGAATTCATCCCAATATTTCTACACAGAAATCCTTTGTGTGTGGGGGGGCACAAAAAGATGTTTCCTGTATGGTAAGTGCAGCATTTGGAGCATTCTATTCAAAATTAAAACCACTACATCACACTGACTCAGTGAACTTTTACTGGAAAGTAAAACAGATAGTGATCTTAAACTGCAGTATATAGCTGGAGTCCTGCTGATACGCTACAGGTGTTTTCCTAAGTGGTTATTGTGATATCATGGGTTTGTACTTGTAAATGTTTGATTTATTGATTTTATTTCAGAGGATAAAGTAAGGAGCTGTTGGGAGGGAGGAGAGAATGGAATGTTGAAGTGACCGCTGATTGGTGGAATGTTTGAGGAGATTTGCATGAGGCTGGTTAATGACAATCGTTGAATGACAGCTGAGAGTTCGATTAGACAAAGAGTTGAGTTAGGATGTTTTGGGAGTTAGACTAGGGTTGGAATGAGAGAAGGAAATTTTGGGTTGGGGGGTTGGGTATGCCTGGTCTGAGTTAGCTTGAGATAAGTATGAAAGAGAGAGTGTGGTGTCTTAAGTGCAATAAATATTTAATCTGCTTTGATACTTTTAACTTCTATAAATATCTACTGTGTTTTGTCTGTGGTGGCAGCATTGAATATAGAGGGGTGTATCTGTTAAGGATAGAAGTGGCACGAATCCTCATTTGTAGCTTGAGAGCATTTAGATGGTCCCAACAGTTGGTGTCATTCAAGGAGGACAGGAGGAAATCCTTGCTCTGGTGGCAGAGGTTTACACTGTAAATCTTGATAAACAGTAAAGGGGAAAACCCTATTAATAGGATGTGTATAATAAAAGGGGATAAATCAGTATAAATCACTCTGTAAAATGCCATTGCTGGCCTTTAAGTGCTTACAAGCAAGATGGAAGAAACCAGATGTCAGCGTTACTATACCCCACCACCCTTCCTGTGAGATATGCAATTTTCCTAAATTGCACTTATTAGTGACTGTAGAACATGATTGAAGCCATGCTGACCAGAGATGTGTTTGGGATCAAGCTGACCTGAGACGTGTTCAGGGTTGTAAGTCCAAAGAGGATTAGGTGGGAAAAACTGACACTAATGGGTTTGTGCTAATTCTTACCGCTGTTTCTAGCCCGAGCTTGTGGGATATTAGATATCATTTTGATATCAATAATTTGGCCTTCTCTACTCATTCCTCTCCACGTGCTTGCGAGGCCCCCGGACAAGCACGTACACAGGCACGGCCGACAATAGCCAAACCATTCACATCCCGATCTAGGCAGGCCAGTCATTGCCGAATGCAGTTTCAGGAGACCTCAAGGCAAGTACCACATGGATGCAACTTACAAAAAGATCGCCTGCCCCATGCAGGCAGCTTGATGAGCGGACTATACAACGTTCAAGCACTCCGCATTTGCATACTGGCTACTCTGTTGACAATCTGGCTATAACTCAATCATCTAAAGTACTGACCTTTTGGAGCCTTTGTCTCAAGCCTGAAACTCATTGTTTTCCCCAAGTACGGACTAGCCTGCAGCCACAATTTTCCCTATACGAACCCCTGACTTTGAGCGCTTCCTCGGATTGCTCTTGGCTTCCATCCCGCCTTGCTGTCGCTTTGTCCAGCGAGCCTTCCCCTCAGCCTCACGTGCTGAGAATCCACGCTCCCCAGCTTCTTTGCTTCTTACCGGGCTTCAGGTCAGGTATAGTATTTCCCATACCAACCTCGTCTCAAAATCCCGCTATCCACTCCTACCTTTATTTCTGTAGTTCCTTGTGTGAGTGTGTTGCATACACTTATTTGATTGTGTTTCAATAAAACAATTATGTTCAACTTCTGCCTTATCATTGACTCGGCCTGATCCCGTAGACATAGGGTTCAAGATCTCGCTACGTTACCCTGCCTCTTGCATTGCAAACTTGTGCTCTGTGCTAATTCCCTCCCCATTGTCGTGAGCACATTTAGGTGTCCTTCCCGGGACCCCCAGAAATCAGGGTAACATAATCCTTTTACCACTCCAGTCTCTTTGTATTTGCAAATATAGTGAAAGACAAACTGCCCAGATTGGTGAGCAGTCAGAGGCCATCTCTCAGTCTTATCCTATGGAGATCTTCCCTATACACCCTACCTGACCCAACATTAAGGGATCATTAAGAGTTCCCTTAATGTTTTGTCACTCTCGAGTTAAGCAGTTAGTATGCTGTAGTATGTTGGACGTAGAACATTGGACATGGCACCCCAGACTGCCATTCCTCTATGCTACTCTAAGATGCTATCTGAGCCACCTTCTTCAGGACTGGTAACTATCACCCTTTCCACCCAATCTCTCTCTGTCCAACCTTTCTTGACTCACTTTCTGATAGCCTTGTATTGTTCTTAAGAGTGTCTGATTTCTTTTGTGTTTGTCATTCATATAAAATACTAACTGGAGTCCTTTCTACAGTTAGTACTGGAATACATAGGTGAAAAGATCCTGCCATTACCCTACTCTCACAGACCTCTCCTCCTGTCTGCCAGTTCTCCCTCTACATATTATTTTGCAGAATTCTTGCATTGCTTGTCTTTAGGATGTAGTTAAGCCATACTCTTTCTGGAAGGACAGAATAGGGCTGTTTTTTGCTGGTGGACCTGATAAGGAGGTCCTAATGCCACTGCTCATGTAAAAATATACCGTGACCTTGTAATACATGAAGAGATTCTGGCCAAAATCATCTTGGTGCACTATATTGGCATAAGTGGTGACAGAAGGAGGAAAAAGTCTGTGTGTACCATGGCCATGAATAAACCAAGACCCTGGAGAAATAGGCTGCTCAAAGCTCATAGATTTTATCCACCTTACCCCACCACTGTTGTGACACCCTGGAAAAGGTGGATTTGCTAGTTTTACTTACAGGATTTCAGCCCAACACCATTCTCTCTGACTCTTGGGGCAGAACAACATGAGGTGTTTACTGAGCATTCCCTGCCTTTCAGAAGTATGGAGACTAAGAGTTTGTGTGTTTGTATATGTGCCTTCAAGTCACTTGTTGACTTATGACAGCCCCATGAATTTGATAGGGCTTTCTTGGGCAAAGAATACTCAGAGAGGTGGTTTTGCTAGTTTCTTCCTCTGAAATACAACCTGCAGCACCTGGTATTTATTGGTGGTCTCCCACCCAAGTACTAAACAGAGCTGCCCCTGCTTAGCTTCCAAGATAAGACATATCTGGTGCCTTTAGGGTGTTTAGGTGGTGTTAAGGGTTTACCAGTTTCAGATTACACAATGAGTATTACACACAATGCAGTGGCATCATAACACAGCAGATAGGAAAGTGGTGCTACACAGGGTAGAAGAGGAGTGGATGTACAATTTTTGGTAGCTATGACATGATGTATTATTGATTCCTCCATCCAGCTGGGCAAACAAAAACTAAACCACACAATTTTTAGTAGTTGGGCAAGGTAGCTGTGCTGACATTTTCTTTATTAGGAGCAGTAATAAGGTGGCTTTTTCGCTAGAGGGCGTAGCATGTACATCAGCTGAATTTAGCAGAGCTGGAAGTAAAGCATCTCTTGTTATATTCGAAGTTCCTCAATATTCCTGTGGCTGTGAATTAGATGAATGTCAAAGTAGATAATGGATGCATTTTCTTTTGTGAAGTGTGATGGCTTATAGTAAAAGGATTGTTGATCCCAAGAACTTAAAATATCAAACCAAAAGTGTTTGCAGAAGAGGAATTCCAAGGGATGTTGATGTATTTTATTTCTCATTTTTTAGCTGTAAAGTAAAGAACAATTGTCACATGTACATTTGAATCTAGGTGGTCAGTCTGGAAGAATTTCCAATATGCAGTGTTGAATAATTCTCTACACTTTGTTTTGGAGTGGTGAAACTGCACCATTTTCAAGGATGCATCGTATTTGCCAGCATATAAGACGCACCGGCATAAAAGATGCATCTCATTTTCAAACAATATTTTTTGGGGAAAAAAATGAGTCTTATATGCCAGCAAATAGGATATGGCCAGAACAAAGCAATGTTCTTTGCAGTCACACAATCTGGGAAAGACTGGTCACCTCTTCATAGGAACAGACTGATGGTGCTTAGAGTAAAAGAGGTAGAGAATATTGGTGTAAATAAAACTAGCAGGTACCTTTTTCACTTACTGTGATTGGTTGCTGTGGTTACTATGATCAACCAATAAGGTTACATTTTGCACAATTTTGGATAATTACACTAGCGTCTTTGAAAACCACAAGATCTATATTAGATATGGAGAAATGGTTAACTGGTTCATATTTTGAAATATCATGCAATATGATTATTGGGCTGGATCCAGACTAAGTTAGTTGAAGCTGGGCCCTATTGAAATCAGTGAGACAAATACGTCATGATTTACACTGAAGCTGGTCTGAAACCCCTTTCTCCACTGGATAGTTTAGGATTCTTATTTCTTATAAATTAATACATCAATGTTATATTCCAGTCCCAGAACTTCTAGGATGTCTCCCTTCTTTTCTTTTTTAAAACACAACCTGTTGCACCTACAATAACACAGTTAGCTGTGAAAGAACATGCTGTTACCATGATTGCAGTAACAACGTTGTTGTATTCATTACTAGAGGGAGTTTCAAGCAACTGAGAAAGAAAAGCAATAGAAAGCACATGACTCTGTCTGCTTCTAGGCACAATTTACAGTGTTAATGAAACATGCTGAGTTCTCGCTGGAGCTGTACAATTCAGGAAAAGACAGACAATAGCAGGCCACCTTGAGGGCTGAAACCCTCTTTCCATAGCAGTACTGTAATAATGTCCTAAAGGCATCCGATTCTTTCAGATCTTGGAAGCTACGCATGGTCAATCCTGGCTAGATGGGAGACCACCAATGAATACCAGGTGCTATAGGCTATATTTCAGCAGAAGGAACTGGCAAACTACCTCTGAGTATTCTCTGCCTAAGAAAACCTTATGAAATTAATGGGATCACCATAAGTCGACAGGCAACTTTGAAGGTACATACACCCACAATGTAATATTATTCTAGACTGTTAAAAGGAGAGAACTGTCTTTTTTTCTCTCCTTTTCCCCCTTTTATGCAGAAAATACATGCTATATCCTGGATGAAACAAGGACCATTCTTCAAAGTGGACTTTCACTTACCTTTTCCTACATCATACTCTTTCTTGGGAGTTATCCAGGCCAAAAGGAATCCATTCTTCTTGTATTTCCTTATTAAGTGATGTATCATAAATATGTTACCAGCATTTCTTAGGAAGTGAATTGTAGCAGCAATCTGGAATTCTAACAAGCGTTTGAGAAAAGCATCCCTGAAACAAAATCAAAAATGTACCCAATCCAAGGGATGGAACTGACATTTTCTACTGCTTATATTATGTTTGCTAATATCTATATAAATTTGCCTGTTTGCTTGCATGTTTCTTAGCGTATTACATAATGACTGGATGGATTTTTCCCTACATTTGGTGTGTATGTTTGGGGTGGTCAGACTTAAAATATAGGCTAGGTGCCATACATAAAACTTACTGTGCAGGTGGCCTGAGGGCACCCCAATTATTTTTTCCATTGGATTTGCACCAAATTTGGAGATGGTTGGGGTGGTCTGAGTTAACATATAGTGTATATAAGTGCATGTGAAATTCATTTTGGAGCAAGGGGAATCTGCAAGGCACTCAGAGTATTTTTTTCATACATGTTGATGGTCTATTCTGAGTGGGATGCTTTCTCAAAGGCAACTGAGACTAATGCATAACGTAATGTCATTCCTAATGACATTTTTGCAAAGAAGCTAGTAAAATGTGGGCTGGACAGGGCTACTGTTAGGTGGATTTGTAATTGGTTGACTGACCGAACCCAAAGGGTGCTCACCAATGGCTGCTTTTATCCTGGAGACAAGAAGTGACTAGTGGGGTGCCACAGGGTTCTGTCCTGGGCCCGGTGCTATTCAACATCTTCATCAATGACTTGGATGAAGGAATAGAGAGCGTGCTGATCAAATTTGCAGATGACACCAAATTGGGAGGGATTGCTAATATGCCAGAGGACAGGATCAAATTTCAAAATGACCTTGACAGATTGGAGAGCTAGGCCAAAGCTAACAAAATTAATTTCAACAGAGAGAAATGTAAGTTCTTCTTTGTAGTCTCTGTGACTCACACAAATGGGTTTTGTGCCTGCGCAGAAACAGCATTCAGAACCTTCTAGAGCCTACCATTGGCATTTTGGCAGTTGACCCATCCCCTCATGGTATATAAGCCCCTGCCTCGTGTAACGGTCAGTTCCTTTTTATCCGCCATGTGTGCAGCATATAGGAGCCTCTTTGCTAGTGTGAACGGGATTTTTCCCTATTTTCTGGCATTTTGGACTGGTTGTTTCGGCTTTGGATCGGATCGGACTTGGTTTATTCTTTGGGATTGTGTTGTTTGGCCAGTTGTATGGCAATGGCTGTATTTAAACGTTGCTCGACCTGTGGAGGGAAAATACCTGATAAGGACGCACACTCAAAATGCCTCCTTTGTTTAGGTGAGGGCCACAACGTGGGAGCTTGTTGTCATTGTCAGCTGTTTACTCCGCAAACTCGTCAAAATAGGGCTGCTTGGCTGAAAGCCCTATTGTGGGAGAATGTGCTGATTGCTTCAGAACCGCCCAAGCGGGCTGAATCTGCTCCCTTACCATCCGGTATGGCCCATTCTTCTGCTTCCTTCACTTCCTGATGAAATGTGTTGGTACCGTCGTCGAGACTGAGATCTTGTTCGACGTCGAGGCCTTGAGATCAGGCAGTGTCTGGTTAAGCCGATGATCGTTGAGACCGTCCTTCTCCTCCACCTAATACTGAACTGCCTAGGAAGGAGAAGGATCAGAAGAGGAAAAATAAGGAGGCTGCTTTGACAGAAGCTAAGAGGCAGAGGAGGAAGGATAAGTCTAAGGCACATCCTTCATCTCTGGTGAGGAAGCCAACTCCTCAAGTGTCTGCCTCAGAGGAAGTACAGGCCCCTCAACATTGGGGATCCCAGGAAGTTATACCCTCTGAGGAGATCGAGGAGGTGTGTATTGGCTCAGAGGGAGAGATACTGGAAACCTCCCCTCAAATTTCTGTCAGGTTTCCTTCAGACCACGGAGAGCTGTCTCCTACTGTAAGACCTTCTGGACACAGAAGATCTTTGACTGAGCGATCCAGAATTCTTTGGCGTACTCTACCTTCGCCCCCAAGGAAGGCTTACTGAGACAATCGGTCGGTCAGCACTTCCTCATATCAGTATCGACATTATAGGGAAAGATCTCCCTGTTGATACCATGACGATGTTTCGTATGATTCAAGGGATATGTCCCCTTATATGGATGAGTTGGAGCGATATGAACGACATTGTCAGTATCGAGATGTTCGTGATGAACAGTACCGTCATATCACTCGTTGCTCTCGTTCTTTGTTGAAGACTCCTCCATGTCAGCAGGTGATAGAGTCTTCTGGCCGCATGTCTAGGTCCGCCAGGCGGAATCGAACTGCTCTTGATAGGCATCAAGAACGCCTTCCAGAGGGAAGGAGGAGAGAGTCTATTATTATGTCTCCTTGAGGTCATCAGATCCGATCTCCATCGGTACCATCCTCGGTATCCTCGGCAGTGTCTCATGGACTAGATATCGAGTCCAACTTCGTTTCCACCGCAGAAAGAATTTCACCTACTGATGATGTGCAATTGTTTTTGGATCTTGTTCTCTGAATGGCCAGATCGTTGAACTTACAAATTGAAGACCACAAGGAAGATCTGAAAGACCCAATCTTCCAAGATTTGCAGGACCGCGTTCCAGTACCGTCTGTAATTGTGCTGCTTCCATATCTGTCGCAGACAGTGAAGAAGTCATGGTCAACACCATCTTCGGTACCGTCTACGTCTAAGAAACTGGAGTCTCTGTACCGTCTTGTTGAGGCTGATGATGACTGGTGGGTCCAACACCCCAAACCAAACTCTATTGTGGTGGATGCGGCCCAGTCAAAGTAGTCGCAGAGACTTCATGTTATTCCTGCTGATCGTGAGGGGAAAAAATTGGACAATATTGGTAAGAAATCCTATTCAAAGGCAGTCTTGTTGTTTAGGTTTTCTAATTGTGCTGCCTGCATGGGCGCATACCAACAGTTCTTGTGGGGTAGAATCAAACCCTATCTGGAAATGCTTCCTGTTACCGAGAAGAAGACTGCTACTGCATTATATGGTGAGGCTTACCGTCTGTCATCTCAACAAATCACTACAGCTAAACACATCACAGACTGTAGTAATAAAGCTGTGGCAGGCACCATAGCAATTTGAGGACATGCTTGGCTTCATTCATCTGGGTTGTCTCAGCAAGCCAAGATGATGATTGAAGACCTACCCTTTGATTCTCTAGGGTTGTTCAACTCTGGTACGAATGAAAAGCTGGAACATGCCCAGAAAATGCGTTCGACAGCTAAGAAGTATGGGTTCCCGGTGTTGGCATATCAACAGCATTATCAGTACTGTTGGTATCAGCCTTTTCAGAGGAGAACCTTGAGCCCAACTCCGCCTCAGCATAGACAGAGCGCACCTCAACAGCTCTCGACAAGGAAGTTTCCATCAGCAAAGTACAAGCAGCCTCAATATAAGAAACGACAGTCAGACCAGAGCAAACGTAGGGTTTGACAACCAACGTCACGAGACCTTTCTGATGGATACTGGCCTTTGACAAGGACTATGCATCCCTTCTGTTGTGAACTTGCATTCAGACAACCATCTAAGTCTCCATTCCAAACCACCCTTTGGGGACAGACTAAGTTACCATGCCAAGATTTGGTCGATGATCACCTCAGATTCTTGGGTCCTAGACATCATAAAGTATGGGTACACCATAGAATTTTGCCGTCTACCACTGACAGGTCAAATTCGGAGGTCTATGCCATCTCCAGAGCTCGAAGAGGAGTTATCAACATTGCTCCAAAAAGGGGCAATAGAAAGAATCACCACAACTCAATTGAAAAGAAGTTTGTCTTCAAGGTACTTTCTGGTGAAGAAAAAAGATGGAGGTCTCCAGCTCATATTGGACCTGAGAGGCATCAACTATTACATCTGATCAAAAAGGTTCAGAATGGTGACTTTGACTGCTATCCTGCCTCTCTTGAAAAGAGGTGACTGGTTTGCAACCTTAGATCTAAAGGATGCATATTTCCACATAGCCATGAGACTGGAGCACAGACGGTTCCTTGCCTTCATTGTTGGCAGACAGGCTTATCGTTTTCACATCCTTCCCTTCGGCATAAGCACAGCTCCAAGGGTCTTCACAAAATGCATGTCCGTTGTCACAGCTTTCCTTCGTCAAAAAGGTATCGTGGTGTTCCCATACATAGATGACTGGCTAATAGTGGCATCTTCTTGAAAACTGCTATCCATGCATCTCAGGACCACCATCTGTTTTCTAAGGAAGTTAGGTTTAATGATAAATTACAAGAAGTTAACCTTGGTACTGTCAAGACAGATCAAATATATCGGGGCAGTATTGGACTCGAGTCAGCGGAGAGCCTTTCTTCCATGAAACAGATGGGAGAAGATTCTGCAATATCTGACAAGAATGAAGCGACTTCGCAGAGTGCAAGTGAAGGCAGTTCAGGTTGTGCTACGACTGATGGCATCAACTACGCTCGTCACACCATATGCAAAGCTGAGGATGAGACCGCTGCAACAGTGATTCATATGTCGATTCAGTCCTCTTCGAGACCATCAGCTGAAGTACCTGACGATACCGAGGAATATCCTTGCATCTCTGGATTGGTGAACAAGACCAGAGAACGTGTTGAACGGAATACCATTCCTTCCTCGACCGCCATCACTGTTGGTGACAATGGACGCGTCAATGGAAGGATTGGGTGCTCACCTCAGCGCACTTACGATACAAGGTCAGTGGACTTCTCAGGAGAGGAATCTCCATATCAACATTTTGGAGTTCATGGCAGTGCTGAAGGCGCTGCGAGCTTTCCAGCACTACCTGTGTGGGAAGTCAATCCAAATCATGACAGACAATACCACAGTGATGTACTACATAAACAAACAAGGCAGCACTCGGTCACGTACATTGCTGAACCTGTCAGTGCAACTACGGGAGTGGTGCTTGTCGCGATGGATTCTTCCTTCGGCGGTTCATCTGGCAGGAGACCAGAACATCCTGGCAGACACACTCAGCAGGACACCGTGGTCTTGCCATGAGTGGATGATCAACAAGGGCGTCATCCAGGAAGTGTTTGCAAAGTGGGGTTTTCCTCACATAGATCTCTTTGCATCAAGACTGAACAACCAATGCAAACTGTACTGTTCCTGACACTCGAAGGGGCTTCAAACTCTGGGGGATGCCTTTCTGTTCAGTTGGACGGGACTGAGGGTCTATGTGTTCGCACCATTTCCCTTGATAACGAAGGTGATTGCCAAAATTCACCAAGACAGAGCGAAGGCAATACTTGTAACACCATGGTGGCCAAGGCAACTATGGTTTGCTAGTCTCCTTCAGTTATCGCAGAGGAGATACAGTCTGCTGCCATGCAGACAAGATCTGCTCAGCATCCACAACAGTACCGTCTTCCATCCCAACGTTCAAACACTGCATTTGACCGCATGGAATCTATTGCAATAGATAACCTGCCCGATGCTGTGAGACGTATTGTGTTGGCTGCACATAAGCCCTCAACATTGAAGTCTTATGCGTATAAATGGGGTAAATTCTGTGATTACTTGAAACGACAAGGTGTTTCCCATACAGGTTGTGACAATATGCATGTCTTGTCCTTTCTAGCAGAGTTGTCAATTCAGAGTTTCTTCATCCTCAATGAAATGTTATTTAGCAGCAATTTCATGTAATTTTCAAAAACAGGGTAAACCGTCTTGCTTTTTGGACCCCCTGATTAAGAGGTTTATCCAGGGCTATAAACAGTTGCACCCTCCAATCCAACCACCTCTCCTGGGATGGAGTCTGAATTTGGTGCTGACACACCTGGCTGCTAGGCCCTTTGAGCCTATGGTAACCTGTGACATGCAACTGCTTGCATGGAAAACTGCCTTTTTGGTTGCAATAACATCTGCAAGGAGGGCTAGTGAACTATGTGCACTCAGAGTTGATTCTCCTTATTTGAGATTCCACAATCATGCTGTCTGGTAAGACCAGACATAAAGTTCTTGCCAAAAGTGGTGTCATATTTCCATTTGAACCAAGATACAGTGTTACCAGCTTTCATGCAGAATCCAGGTTCAGACATGGAGAAAACTTTGCACTGTTTGGATGTCAGAAGGGCATTGGCGTTTTATGTTCAACGCACTTCTTCAATTAGAAAGTCAAGTAAATTGTTTGTTTGTTATTCAGTATCTAAACAGGGTAATCCAGTATTGCTTCAAAGGCTCTCAAAATGTGTGGTTTCCACCATTAAGTTGTCTTATGAGCTGGCAAAAAAGAAACTCCCTGACTCTGTTCGAGTTCATTCCATAAGATCTATGGCAGCTTCTGCGGCTTTTTTGCACGGGGTATCTCTTTCTGAGGTCTGCAAAGCAGCTACCTGGTCTCAGCCTCATACGTTTATCAATCATTATATAGTTGACAACTGTTCTAGGAATGATGCATGTTTTGGGAGAGCTGTACTCTTTTCCTCTGTGGGATGAATGATACGATATTGTCTGTTTTGTCAATAAATGTTATTTATTATCTTACATATTGGTGTTGACAAGAAAAAAAAAGAGAGAGAGAGAGAGATGGAAAACAGAAGGAAAGGGGGGAGCCAGAAGTTGACATGAGCGTTGTTCAGCAGCATGACATACCCTCCATCCTTTTTGATCAGTTTGCTAGTCTCCCGTTTGTATGAGTCACAGAGACCATGAAGAAGAACAGGTTGCTTACCTGTAACTGTGGTTCTTTGAGTGGTCATCTGTGAACTCACACAACCCCTCCCTCCTCCCCTCATCTGTCCTGCTGTGCGGTGGTTCTGTTGCTGCCACACGTGTGGTGACAGAACTGACTGTTACACAAGGCGGGGCTTATATACCATGAGGGGATGGGGGATGGGTCAACCGCCAAAACGCCAATGGTAGGCTCTAGAAGGTTCTGAATGCTGTTTCTGCACAGACGCGAAACCCATTTGTGTGAGTTCACAGATGACCACTCGAAGAACCACAGTTACGGGTAAGCAACCTGTTTGTCCTACACTTAGGCAGAAAAAATGGAGTGCACAAATATAGGATGGGGGACACATGGCTGGATAACAGTATGTGTGAAAGGGATCTAGGAGTATTGGTCGACCACAAGCTGAATATGAGTCAGCAGCGTGATGCGGCAGCCAAGAAAGCCAATGCAATCCTTGGTTGCATCAATAGGAGTATGGTGTCTTGATCGAGGGAGGTAACGGTACCACTCTATTCTGCATTGGTTAGGCCTCATTTGGAATACTGTGTCCTGTTCTGGGCACCTCAATTCAAGAAGGATATTGACAAGCTGGAGCGTGTCCAGAGGAGGGCGACCAAAATGGTGAAGGGTCTGGAAGCCATGCCCTATGAAGAACGCCTTAGGGAGCTGGGGATGTTTAGTCTGCAGAAGAGAAGGTTAAGAGGGGACATGATAGCCATGTTTTGATATTTGAAGGGATGTCATGTTGAGAAGGGAGCGGGCTTGTTTTCTGCTGCTCCAGAGACTGGGATAAGGATTAGTAGATTCAAGCTGCAGGGAAAGAGATTCCACCTGAACCTCAGGAAGAACTTCCTGACAGTTAGGAGCTGTCCAGCAGTGGAATACGCTGCCTTGGAGTGTGGTGGAGTCTCCTTCTTTGGAGGTTTTTAAGGAGAGGCTGGATGGCCATCTGTTGGGAATGCTTTGATGTGTGTTTCTGCATGGCAGGGGGTTGGACTGGATGGCCCCTGGGGTCTCTTCCAGCTTTATGATTCTGTGATTCCATAAGCAACATTTGAGCACCTGAATAGACAGTCACTCATCTTCCAGAGCAATTGGAATGGAGCAGTAATTCATGATAGTTAATTGTTCTCTTGAGCAATTCTGGGTACGACTGTTGGTATTAAATATTTAGAGAGATGAAGGGAAAGTACATTTCAATACTATTGAATTTTACAGAACTGAGACCACACTAGACAAAATGTCACATTATCTACAATCAAAATGTCACACCATTTTTCTTTTACTAATTAGCAGGATCCTTGAGCTTCTGGGAAATGGCACATTCTAGAAGGAGGTGGCAAGGACAATATGGGGATGCCATTTTGAAAGCATTTGCATCGCATCCATCAGTTGTGTGCTCCATTCTGCTTGTTTGTATAAAATTGAAACCGTAACACTTTTCCAGGGCTGCCAAATTTTTAAAAGCTGTTGTCCCAGCAAAGAAACACAAGAGTCCTTTCAAAATCTGCAAGCATTAACCAAATAGAATTGTACAATGAATTGGGGGGCGGGATCCACTGTAGTGACTCCCTACTGAGTCAGGCAGCATTCTTATGTGTAATTTTGAAATTCTTGCTGTGATGTAACATCAAGAGTTGACAATGCTAAACAATGGTATAAAAAAGAAATTGGGCAGGGGGATGTAGTGGTACATTTAAGACTGATTCATTTGAGCACGAGACTTCATGGGTTTCAATCTGCCTCTTCAGATGTATTAATGAAATACAATTTACAATCTGCAGGTGTTCGGGTACGTTACATATTTGTGGATAAGAAAGTGAGGTAAGAGTGTGGTGGGGTACAGAAAAAAAGCGAATTGTGACCCTGTTTATAAAGATTCAGAGGGTTGTGTAAGATGTTAGCAGTCTGTCAAGTAGCTGGTCTGGTTGTCTTGAGGTGGCAAAGCAATATATTCTTCTTAGCTGAAATTTACTTCACTTAAAGTAAAATACTTTCTGAGGGGAATGATTTTGTTGCACATGCAGCTTTTGATAACCTGAATTTCAGAGTTGGGATTGGAATATATTACAGGAAGAAAGACAGGTTGCTTCTAGAGATGACATTTTGGATGGTCCAGAAATGATTGCTCTAAAAGAAGTGTTCATTGTAATGGATTGCGTTCAGGACCATAATATATTGACCTCAACTTCTCCAGTCTCTTTCAAACAGACATGGCAATGTATTGACATAGGCTGGAGATTGCAAATTAATCGAGGGACTAGTCATTCTGAGTGATTATAGGAGAGAGTTTTGCTCCTATGAAATTTCCCTAAGGACTTAGCTGTCCCATAGGACCTCATTTAGTTCCAAAGAAAGGGCGGTTTTGGAGAAATATACCCCTTCTCTCTTCTCAGGGACTGACAAAGGAAACATTTTATTGCAGTACAAAAAGGGTGGAGGCACTGTTCCTGCCAAGAAAAGTGTAAGAGAAAATCACTTAATTGAGCTTGAAGCTGACACATCTAACCACTGCTGAGCCAAATGGGCTTTACTCAGTTGTTAAGTGCCAAGTGGCTTAGTGTAGTCTCCCGGGGTTTCACTGAAGAACAAGTCGAGCTGCAGCAGTCTTATTGAGGGAAATTGTAAGAAGACATAGCTGCCAGAATATGATTTCTCTGCTGAGAAGATCTCTTTGGACCTCTTTCCTTCCTCTCTGGGACTAAAGCTAAGCTAAACAATCCATAGCCCTAAAACTTGATAGGGCTGGAATCCATTTCTTCTACTCTATCCAAACTCTGGAACATCCTGTACAAAAAGGGGAGTTTGGCCAATTTTTCTGACCGTGTGGCAATGAAGGTGTAAAAAACTGAGATGCAGCAAAAGAATGAGAAATCCCACGGTGGGATTGGACCCACAGAAAAAAGTAAAAACTGGTCCGGGATGATGTTTAAGATGGGGTTATTGGAAGTAGGTTGGTTACTGAAACCCTTGTTTTTTGAGCTGTTCTACCTCCTTATCAAGTCTTATAATTTATCAGCTAATCCTGGCCTCTTATAGGCCTCACTTATGTGTGTTTGTGGGGCTGCTGTGTGTTTTTCCTCCCAGTTCTCAACCTGAGAGAAGGAGGTCTCTCATTAACAGGTGGATCTTGGAGGATGGAGGCACTGTTTAATTGGTACAGAGAGCAAACAGAGCTCAAGCTGCAGTTACTGATTCTTCATTTTCAAAGAGTTTGGAGCATTGGTTCTTACTGGGGGTAAAAATAATACAGTCCTGGAAAATATTTGGAAAATATTGGAAAACATATTTCTCAAGTGTTGAGATATTCTCAGAAATTCTCAGTTATTTTTCAGAAATACAGTTCAGGACTTCGCAAATTCACGCAGGAATTTTTTTGCACAGAAAAAAAAAATTCTAACCATAAAATAATATTTCTATACAGCATTTTTTTATGTGAAGAAAATGATGTTTCCTGTGCAGAAATAGTAATTTTCTGTACAAAAATGGGCAGATTTTGCACAGAATAAGTCCCAAACTGCAAATAGTCTTCAAAAACTGCTCAGTTTCCAATACTTTTCTGTAGGAGGACAAAAATTGCTAAATTTATTCTTTGCTTCCTTTGAGAATGAAATTTTCAAAGAATGGCATCTCTGGCTCTTACTTGAAACAGTTCTAATGAGCAGAGTATCTTACCCTCACTATAAAAATATCTTTTACAATAGAGAGGGAGGACAAAAGAAAACTGCCAGGTTTCTTTCCTCCCAAAGAGGAGGCAAGTTTAGTAATATTTAACATGTCCCTTCACATCCTTTTGGGCTGCTGATCACAGCTTTGTTACCTGGGGGACTAATCTGGGGGAGCGTACCTAAGAGTTGGATATGGAACTGACCCTTGAAGAAGGTATGGTTGCGGCTGGTGGTCTTAAAGTTCTGGAAAGAAAGAAAACTTCAGAGGATTTTAAGTTACAGTGTGTAAATGTATTAACTTAATGTCCTATTGAACTGAGAATAATTCAACCCTACTTCTTGAAGAAGAAACCCATTAAGAAATCAAGTTTCAGGCATAATGTTTCAGGCTTCAGTCTTGAACTGCATAACATTTTTTCCCAAGTACTTTACAGCAGAAGTATTTTGCATTCTGTGACATCTTATAGGTATTGAAGCTCTGTGTTTTTTTTCTTTGTGATCTTATCTGACCATCACAGCTTCCAGCATACGTCCCCACCATACAAAATCAGCCAAATTCCCACCACCACCAAAACCACTTTAAAATACTTTAAAATACTGTTTTGAGGGCATTCCTCAAAACAACAACAAAACCCTCACTGCAAAAGAGTTCAGAAGGCAACCAAACAGCAACAGCATCCTGCAGCTCTGTGGAGCTCAGGAGTAGCTGAAAATCATATGGTGTCGTTTTCCAGGTTCTAGGGCCGGCCCACTTCAGTGCAACTTCCGCACTAGACTGTTATAGTGCTATTATTCAACATCCTATGGAATCCTGGGGCTTGCAGTTTCCTCCCTAAACTGCAAACCCCAGGATTCCATAGGATGTTGAAAGTGGAATAATAGCACTGTAACAGTCTAGTGCGGAAATGGCCCTAAGAGAGTGTGTGTGAGCCTTTTACATGAAAACGGGGGTGTTATGCATGACATGGGGGCACAGGGGAATAACTGGCAGCAAGAGAAATGGCTTGAAGGGACATGTAGCCTGAACGTTGCACATTGTGGACTCCTGATCTAGGTGAAGCAGAACATTTTGGTGAGTTTAGAGATATCTGAGTGTATTAATCAAATTGACAGAAGTAGATAGGGCTCTACAAAGCTTTTTGGAAAAGATTGCTGAATATGAAATTGCTGGGAGCTTAAAAACCCTTACTTCAACCTGAGGAATTAATAGCAACAACACTACAAATTGTTTTGAGATTTTAATCTTGTTATGTTTTTTAAAAAAATACCAGGGTCAAGGTGAAGTAGTTTGCCTTTTATATGAACTCATTTTGAGTTCTAGAGAAACAGCGCTTTGGCAGAATCATAACCTGCCTCCCTTTTCCCAAGAACTAATGAAGAAAATTCTTTCTTTTTCTTTCCTGAAGTGCAGAAATGGTGGAATGCTTTGAGCACTTCAGCTAGTTGACAGATTTACAGTGAATGTGAAAAACTCTGCTCATTCAGAATTGGCATCTGCATGAATTTTTCCAATGGGTAGGGTGGGGTTTTCCAGCCACATAGTGCAGAGCTACAATAACTATGCAGTTTTCTTGTATGTGTACTTTGTCACTAAAAGAAGTGTGCACAGAATTAAAAAAAAATGTCCTGGAAATTTGACAGCACTGGTGTAGAAGATTGTTATGTTCTCAGTTAAAAAATCAGGTGTCATGAACTTTAAGAAAGCTCTATTTGGAGTGAAAGGCATTTAAAAAAATACTAATTTTAAAAAAAATACTAAGAATATAGGAGAATCAAACTGTCATGGTTTAGAAGAATAGCGCTGATCAGGAGGAAAATTTTGCCAAAGATTAATTTTTTATTAGGCATGCTACCAGTAGAGCTAAAGAAAAAAGAGATAAAGGCCTGGAAAATATGATTAATAAATATTGGAGATAAAAAGGCAAGGATTAACAAGAAGAGGTGGTATAAAACACAAAGGGAAGGAGGTCTCCCCAGTTTGTGGAATTATTATACAGCCAATCAAATGAGACATATAGGAGATATTATCTCACATCCAAGTAGACTAATATGGTGGGAAATGGAATCATTAGAACTGGATTCGAATCCAGATAATATTTTTTTTTGACAAATAAATCGGAATAAAGTTAAAAGAATTAAGAACCCCTTTCTTAGAAGCATGTTGTTACTTTGGTATAAATATAAGAAAATTTTTAGTCCAACGTATTCACCATTAAATCCAGTAGTGGAAATTAAAAACTTTCCAGATAATTTGAGATACTTAGAAAGGATATTAAGAGAAAAACAAATTATAAGATTAAACGATTGGGTAGGAAAAATGAGGACTAAAGAGCAAATGAAAGATTTACTATGAACAGCTAAATTGTCTTGGTATAATTATATACAGTTAGAGAATTGGACAAAAGAATGGATAAAGAAAAATGGTAAATGTAGAAAGGTTACAAAGTTTGAAGAAATGATAGTACAAAATGAAGAGATAGTTGGAAATAAAATAAAAAAAGGTATAGCGAGTAAAATTTATGAACTATTGTTTGTTGAGGAAGAATTACAGGATGCACTCAAATTGGTATGGGAGCATGATTTTAGAGAAATAATAAATATTGAGAATTGGGTTAAAATATGGGATATGCGAATATTGAGATCTATGTTGGTAAGAATTAAGGAAAAATTTTATAAGTTAGTTTGGAGATGGTATTTAACCCTGTTAAAATTAATTCAAATAAATGCCAATCATTCCAATCTGTGCTGGAGGGGTTTCCAAGAAACTGGCTCCTACTTTCATATTTGGTGGGAATGTGAAAGCGTATTGAAATTTTGGTGGTTAATTTTTACAGAAATTAAGGAAATAACTAATCAAAATATACAGTTAAATCCTAAGGTAGCCTTGTTATCAATATTTGATAAGTAACAAAGTGAGTGGCCAACAAGAGAATTAATTTCTATTTTATTAACTGCAGCAAGGTTAAGGATAGCTAAGAATTGGAAAATAAAGCAAGATACTCACTTAAATGAATGGTATAAAGAGATCTGGGATATAGCTGTTGGTGATAAATTGACTTGTAATATCAAAGTAAAGAAGGAGGAATTAAAAAGAGACATTTTTATAGATATTTGGGGTGAATTTATTGCTTATGTGTTAATAAAGGGGAAAAGAAGTAAACCAACTGAACAATCATTACAGTTTTGGAAGGGAAATGGAACTTCCTAAAGGGAATGAAAGTGGTTATATCTTTAATGGTCCCGGTGGTGGGGAGCACTTATGATTTAATTGTAGAATAGATTAAGTTTAAGAATACATGGCATATAGTGGTTTGTTAGTATATGTTTATTATATATTTGGTATTGTGTTATGTGTTTTGTAATGTCATGTATTGTTATGTTGTTAAATAATCAATACAAATTAAAAAAAACACTAAGAAAGGTAGGGAAGAAAAAGAAGCTCTAAAATGAACAAACATAATGCAAAAATAATAAGAATGCAGGGGTATTTTCTGACATCAACACTCTTATCATAACATTGATAACTTTGTACAAATTGTCACGAGAGGGACCTCATGTGCTAATGTAGAATTATTTCCCTCATCTTTTAAATATTGTTGAAAATGTTAAGAAAGAGAAAGTGCAGGCAGAAATCAATTGCTGCTAGTTGTGAGGGGCAGTAGAAGAGACAGGGGAAATAGAGGAGGGTATGTAGCTGGCTGGAAGAGATGTCAATGAATAGACATGAAACCAGAAACACAGGTAATGGAAATAATGGTATTCAAAACTTCTTTTCAGTTGGTGCAAGGTAACTGACACACTACAACATAACGTGATTCATTTGATATTTTGCTATACTCCTTAGTTGGCGGTATTAACTGTTTTTAATGAGATAAACATTGTTAATATTTATCAAACTTTAGACTACATGGAAATCTGCTTCTCCTCATCCATAGCTGAGAACTGTGGATATTATGAATCCTCTTCTTTCAAGCACCACTCGAGCCAAGTTGACCCAGATCTCAGTAAGCTAAGAGTATAGGTTCCCAGCAGAATGAGTCACAAATAAAAAGACTGAAGACTGATGTGAGGTGTGGAAAGAAATTATCCAACAATTTCAGGCTTGTATAATTCACTGTCCCTGAGTCTCATGCAGTCTGAAGACAATAGACTACAGGAATACTTCAGTTAACGAAGATTCTGAAAACAGTGCTCTTTTTGTCTTCTTTTATGGGAGCCCATTGTGCCCCCTCCCTTTTCTTGTCTTCTGTATAGCTGAAAGTATTTTTTGCAGCATTGGGAGGATGGTGAAGAATAGCTTGAGAAAGATGTTCAGTGCTGACTTGTAGCAGTGTGACTACAGTAAGCCAGTCAATATAGCTTGACCTAGGAAAGAATATGATTCTACTCCAGAGGCTTTATCAGCTGAGGCAGGTAAATCACACTTAGAGCAGGACAATAGTATCTTTGGCTGGACCTATCACATAATTATGCTTTCTAAGCAGTCTCCCACCAGCCAAACAACAGAAGAGGAATAACATCATGTGATCAGTCCCAGCCAAAGACACTATTATTCTGCTGTAAACATGATTTACTTGCCTCATGCAATAAGCTCTTAAATGTTGTTGTTGTTACGCACTGTCAAGTAAACTCCAACATATGGCAACCCTATCCTAGGGCTTTCTTGGCAAGATTTGTTCAGAGGAAGTTTGCCATTGCTTTCCTCCTAGTCTGAAAGAATGTGATTCACGCAAAACCACCCAGTAATTTCCAAGTCAGAGGGGATTTGAACTTTAGTTGCCCAGAATCCTAATTCGATACTCAAGCCACTACTCTGTGCTGGTGCGATAGCATTCCCTCAGCAGCAAATCCTAAGATTCCATGGGATGGAACCAGGGCAGTTAAAGTGCAACCACAGAGATATAATTGGGTAATGTGAAAGGGCCCTTTGTCTTCAGTTTCACTCTCTTTATCTCTCAGTAGCCCTAGAGAAATAGTGACAACAAGTGACCTGCCCCTTAACAAAACAATTGCTTCACATTGTATCAACTGTGTGTGTGTGTGTGTGTGTGTGTGTGTTTCCCAAGTCTGTGGCTGAGGGGTGAGAAATAAAAAAAGGAGTCCCTGTGCTAGATTATACAGTGCACATGCCTGAAGCAGTTTTGGTCAGCAGGTTACCTATCCCAGTGTTTCAATTATATACGATGGACTAGAGCAAAACAAAAGTATGTCCAACTCCTGCTTTACAAACTACATGGGTTGAGAGGAAATTTGTGGTAAGGAGGGAACTATGAAAATCACTCTTGCCTCAGGCACTCCATAGATTAATTCTCATACTTGGTGGAATTGTGTGTCTGGAGTTAGCTCACAGTGTGTCCATGTGGGAGGGAGATTAAAACTGAGTGTGAGCACAGACACTTTGCATATGTGAAGACCCTTCCACAGTATCTCCTTTATTTTAAAAAAGGAATATAAGTAACTTTAGAGAACTACATACACCTGGAGGGAAATTCTGATATGCATAATATCAGAATTGCTTCAAAATTAACTTACAGAAACCATTGTCAAGAAGGTCTTGACCTGGAGATTTTCCAGATGCTGACTCAACTGTGGCTCTGACAGTCTCTTTAATAACAGATCAAAATCCTTGGCTGTCTTCTGCATGAGTTATACTGAGGTAGAGCCAGCATGATGTAGAGGTCTGAGCACTGGACTGCAGCCCTGGACTCCAGGGTTCAATTCCCTGCTCAGCCATGGAAACCTACTGGGGAGCTTGGGCTCATCACACACTCTCAGCCCCCAGAAAATGCCCTGATATGTTTTCCTTAGGGTTACCATAGGTTTGAAATGACTTGAAAGCACAAACAACAACAAAGCTGTTGGTAAGGGATATTGCAATCAAATAGTGCTTCATAGTTACTGGAGTGCAATTGCAACTGCAGCTGTTGGTCTGGTGATGACCATCTCTAAAAGGACTTGTGCTGCTGAATGTGTACTGAAAATCAAATAAAGTCAATTTCTTTTCTGAAAAACAATGTCTTAAGATGTAAAATACTACATATAGAAATAAATGGTTCTCCCCTTACTTGCACAATTTATCAAGCTGCTGTAGTAATACAGTTTGCACAGTGGGCTCATGCTGAGACTTCAAGGATCATAGCATGTCACAAAAAAGTAATAGCAGGTTTTAGGGTCTTGAGTGCCACATGAATCAACCTCTTCCAACTCTCTCTGCTTGTTCCAGAGAATCAAATGACCACTCATCTCTGTACTGGCCCCTCAGGGACATATGAACCCTTTAAATATTCTTCCTATCACTGCAACTTTTGTTAGAGAGATCCTGTGAGACCAAGGCTGTTTCTCCAGCCATCGCTGCAGTTTGCCAAACATGACTTTAGGCAGTGATTGTGCTTAACCAAACATGTTTTTGTTAAAGTTAGCAACTTCACATGCCTAATTGCTAGTTTACATATTACTCTGTAGGAGTTTAGGCACAGTATATAGTTATGGAAACATCCTGTTAGGTTTACACCTCACCTCTTCCTTTGTCATTCTAGCCTGCAGTCATTTTCGTTCCCCTCTTTCTCTTCCAGAAGACCCTGTCTTTGACTATGCTCAAGTAATTTGTGAGTAAATTTACTTTTACATGTTTTACAAAGAAGACCAGACTTGTTTCTTTTTCTGGTAGATCCTGTGTGTGGAAGGGCATAGGCATTGGGGTTAGTCAAATTTCTCCCTTGACACAGGGATTTCTGAGGTGCCGGGGAGTGATTCCAGCCTCTCCTGGTAGCAAGGCACTTTGCAACAGGCAGCCACGTGACAGAAGCTGCCTCACTGCTGGGAGAGGACTGGAACATTCTTCACTCACTGCCCCAGTCCTTGGCACTTTGGAAACATCCTAGGTTGGTGGGGCTTCCTAGCTTCTAAGCTAGGTTTTGGAGGCCCTTTCAGCATTGCACTGATGGATTCCAGAATTTACAATGTCATATGTAGGTTGTTTTTTGTGTGTCACATTTTGAGACGTAGCTAAGACTATGGAGCTCTGCCACTGTGGCAATATCTTGTTGATGTGTGATTGTGACCTGAATTACTTTGCTTGAGAGATCCACTATTATCACTCACATTTCCCAATAGTTTTTGGAAGAAGGAGACAGTCACTTTTGCTTGCCCAGACACTTGGTTGGAAGGGAAAGTAGAAGTGATGAATACTCCATCATATTACTGCGTTCACTCAGGATTTAAATTGGGTGAAGCTTATAAGTGCCTGGAAGGATAGAGTATGGGCAGGTGAACCACAGGTGAGGGAAGCAAATTCACCCACGCATCCATCTTGCAACAAAATGGGGAGCCCACTATAGTTTATATGTGGTTAGAGTAGACCCAGGTTTAAACAGATGGCTTTGGAGCTGGCACATTTGGTATAGATGCTCACTCAACAATACATTCGTAGTTCAATATTGTTCATTGTTATTATTGTTGTTATTACATTTCAGACTTGGGACATCCATTTTTTTTCAGTCAGGTAAAACACAAATTGTCATGCTTTAAACAGAAGCAATAATTACAGTAACACATTAACTCACGTCCTGAAATGAAAGGAGAAAAATTTTGTGCAAAATTATAAATGGTACCCAACAGATTATTTGAAAAGGGAAGGAGATCAGGGAATAAGTAAAGGAATTTTAAAAATAAAGATAAAGGTTACTAAGTAGTAGGACAGTTATATGGGAACTCAGGGAAACCCTTTACGATTGAAAAGTTGTTTGATAACTGGGAAACAATTTTGGCTTCGATTAGTTGGAATTAATAAGAGGATGCTAGAAATAAGGGTGCATGGAGAAGGTCAAGACGTCCCTAGAAGATTTAATGGGAAGAAAGATTGGAGGGAGAAAAGATATGGGGGTAAGATTTATAGAATTTTATGGGAAAGCCAGTTTAAACCATTATCAGAATTATGGGGAAAAGATATCAAAATAAATAGTAAATAAAGAAGATTAAAGAGTAATCTTTAATTCATAATAATTTATCATATCTTTAATAGAGATTTTTAATAAGATTAAAAATACTAAAATAAGAGAGCAACAATTAAAATTAATTGAGCGATGGCACAGAACACCAGGGCAGTTACCATGTATAATAAAAGATATGCCATCTAATTGTTGGCATGGATGTGGAAGTAAAAGCACATATGTACATATTTGGTGGGATTGTTGTAAGGTGCTGAAATTTTGGTGGGAAATAATTAATGAATTAAATGGAGTAATAGGGAAAACTTTGGAATTAAGTAAAGAAAAATATTACTCTAAATGTAAAAAAAATGGGGACTGGATAGAGATGAGGAGTATTGCTGAAACAAATGTTGAGGGCAGCTCAGGCAGTTATTGGATTCAGAGGGAAAGATGAACAAAAATGGAAGGTGGATAGATGGCAGTATTATATTTTGGAATGTATAATGCTTGATTTTATATTAGAAAAAAGAATTGGGTATATGGGTCAGTTGAAAGGAGGTAATTGGCTAAGGAAGTGGAATAAGCTAATAGAAACATTGCAAGATGAGGAGGGGTACAAAATTATATAAGATGCAATTAATATGATTCTCCACATCAAAGGAAAGGAGTTTTAAATAAAAATTCACTTTGTTCCCTGGGGGGGGTAGGGGAGGGAGGGAGAGAAGGATTATAGTAGCAGAAACATTAATACATATGTTGTATTCATACAAAAATATATATTTATTGGGATAATTAATTTGTTAGCCATATGTTCAGTACTAATGGTTTTCTATTAATCTCTGGAATATCTTTTCTGTATGTATATGTTTGGTAATCATCCAATAAGCAAAAATCATTATTCAAATCCTCGTTATGATGCAACTATTATTGTATCCATTATTAGGAGCAGTAGTAAGATGGTTTTGAAAATGCAGGGAGGAGTATGTTTGTCAGAAGAACTACGGAGAATAGTGTTATCAGGAAGCAAAATTGCTCCTGCTATATTAGACGCTTCTCCAACATTGTCACTGTCATCAATGGCACGAACAGCAAAGTAGATGGAGATGCCTTCTACTTTTGTCAAGTTTTCTGGCTTATACCGAAAGGATTCTTTGACCCCAGCAAGTTCAGGTATCAGGCCAGACGTGTTCAGAGAAGTAGCGTTAGGAAAGGCAGCCTCTCTTAATTCCAATGGATCTTCACTCATTTTTATTTCATATCTTTCAGCTGCAAAATAAAGAGTAGACAGCACATGTGCATTAGATGCTTACTCACAGAGATATGAAGACCTAGGAAAAGGAACAGAAAAATTCAGTGGAAAAAATTCCCCCTTTTGATTCCCCCAAAGCTTTATTTTTCCAGAAAAAGAAAATGGATAAGGAGAAGATTCATGGCATATTTTCTTTTACAATGGTGAATTAAATGTTCACGACAAGATGTTTGTGTATTTGTTCCTCCCATATTATTTCAGGACAAGATGTTCATGTATTTATTACTCACATATTATTTCTAAACTGGTATGTAAGACTATTTGTAGCAGTGTTTGTCAAAGTGATGGTCTCACTGGCCTCACTAGTATACAAAGAGTAGGGCAGTGGGAACAGTCCACTCGGTGTGCCGGCAGTAAGGAGGTGCATTGTGGCAGTGATCAGAACAGCCTGTCTGAAGCCAGAGTTTCAGAGCCACTAGAGGTGGGGGCACCAGTGCCAGTGTGGTAGTGGCAGAGGGAGAAGCAGGCCTCTGCTAACTGGACTGTTAAGTGTCATGGGCCAGGACTCAGCTTCTCCAAGTGAACAGCAGCCTCAAAAGAGGACAAGCAGACACAAGCACCCCAGAAGCTAATCAGGCTGGGATGAGAGCCAGCTGACTCCAGCCTTCTCAAGGAAGGCAGAGGGCGGTGGCTCAACCCCAGAAACAACTGTTGTAGGCGCTGGCTGTTTGTCACCTGGCACGGTGTGCTGGGCTAGCAGGAGGCCATTCACAGTCAATAACGCTTGCCCCCTACCAAGCCCATTGCCTTGTCTAGAGGTGGATGTGGCAGTAGCAGTATCTCAGATAACATGGCAACAGCTTGCCTGTTCAAGGTGGAGCAGAAACGTAGTCAAGAATCAGTCCAATAGTCCAGGAATCTGGCAAGCAACATGGTCAGACAGACCAGGGTCAGGAAATCCTCAAGTAGGCTGGAGCCAGCTGGCTCTCATCTCAGCCTGATTAGCTCCTGTTGCACTTGCATCTGCTTCTCTTCCTTTGAGGCTGCTGTTCACCTGGGGAAGCCAAGTCCTGGGCCATGACACTCATGATACCCAGGTGGGCTTGTCAGCTATGGCCTTGTCATTATTCTCAGCTCACCAGCAGCTGCTCCAGCAGCACCAACACCCACTGCTGTCCCTTCTGCAGAGCATCAAGGGGAGCTGTGACTTGAGCAGCAACAGCAGCAACATGACAGTGTAAATCCAGGCTGGCAAAGCCCTTCTTTGGCCACAGCCCCCTACCAAGCCCCTTGCCTTGTCCAGAGGTGGATGTGGCAGTAGCAGTATCTCAGATAACACTGCAACAGTGCTGTCTGTGTCTCAAGAGTTGTCACAGGCAGCTTAGGGAAGAAGCAGCTGCAATGGCAGAACCGAAAGAAAGAGAACAAAAGAGAAAGAGGTAGAGGGGTTCCCTCACCTCTCTTGGAGAGGTTGAAAATTATTATTCCAGGTGTCAAATATGCTAGGTATGCCAGTGGGTGGTCTGAAGATTACTATTGATGAATCAGCCATCAGCTGCCAGTCCATGGTGAGTTTCCAGGAACGAAATAACAGTTGCTGCCTATGGGCACAAATATAATACAAGGCCCTGGTGCACTACAGCAAGCCTGGGAATCATCAATGTTATAGTATCAGATTATTGTAATTCCTGGTCCTGGTTTCGATTCTTCAGTTCTTTATGAGAATGAGTGCTTTGTGTCTGCTTGACATTATGGAGGACTGGAGAAGACTAAATAATTGATTTTTAATTTTTCTTTCAAACTAAATGAAAATGTCACGACTACTCAATTTCAAAAAGCTATGGGAAAATTAAGAAAACAACACAAAACAGTTTACTTTTTTCTGAAAAGTAAGGAAATCAAATAGGTATAAACCCATTTTTGCATGTGTATGTAAGTAATAGTTTCCTTTTATGGAATGTTCTTGGACTATGATTTTGCAGAAGACCAACTGGCCACTATCATGCACTGGTGTGCCCTGAAGGGTGCCTTCTAGCATATCTTCTTTCTGTGTATCTGTCACTTTGTGCCCTTGCTGTAATGTTTTCACCTATTAGAGTTGAGATATCTAGAAAACTCTAAATCTGAGACTGCCATATCTCCAAACATGTGAGCATTTTTGAATGAGAAAAGCAAGGATGTTGTCATGATTCCAGGGCCCTGATTCACTGGAACTTACTTGGTTCCAGGCCAAGTAAGGCTCAAGGCTCTGTCAAAATTGAGTAAGATCACAGTTGTACCAAAACAATGGTTTATTGATTACATGAAGATGCTAAGTGGGATGCAGGAATGAAATGCAAGGCAAGGACAAAATTAACTCACATCCTCTAGCTGTTTGAATCTGTTCTTTGTCACCGCTGCTGCTCACTGGAGTCCTCACAGTGAACTAGATGCTGCCCCCAACAACCCTGGTTTTTGGACTGGATTATGTCTGGATTTCACTCTCCAAAACCAGACCAATTATCTGATTTTTCCTGATATTTAAATACCATTTCTCCTGTGTTCTAGAAGGTGCTTGCACTTTCACAAGCAAAAGGAAGAGGAAAATCACCCCACCCAGATAACAAAGGAACTGTTCCAAGACATTCTATGATGTAAACATTTTTATCTTATTTTCATCTTTAGCTGAACTTGCACAGTTTGTTAGAGAATTGCAATGGCTGAAAGCCACATGGTTATTTTTCCCCCCACAGGCCAACTTGATTAATTAATAAAAGTCCAGTTACTATATTATGCATCTTACATGTATAAAATGTGAGTTTAGGGAGAATGTCAGAGATACCTATATTCACTAATTTTTCCAGAAATTCCAAACCTCTAAGGATGTTTAGATATTAGAGGCTTCCTAGGATGCTCCTAGCTATTTGATGTCCACTAATTTTTGCACTCTGTGAACCAAATACATGGCAAAGAATTCACAAAATTTAAGGCAATGTGACATAAAACAGATTTTGCCATACACTGGAAGATGCCAATTTTTTTTTTAGTTTCACAACCTGGAGAAAAATGGGCAGTGGTGGACCAATAGTAGAATTAGAATCTTTTTCCATAGCAACAGTGTCATAATTTGTTGTTGTTGCGTGCCTTCGAGTCATTTCTGACATTTGGTAACCCTAAGGTGAACCTATCATGGAATTTTCTTGGCAAGATTTGTTCCGGGCGGGGGGGGGGTGCCTTTGACTTCCTCTGAGAATGAGAGAGTGTGACATGCCCAAGATTACCCAGTGCATTTCCATGGCTGCGTAGGGATTCAGACTCTGGTCTCCAGAGTCATAGTCCAATGTTCAAACCACTACATCACACTGGTTCTCATGATGCTTATATAAAAAGAAGAGGATGCTATTGTAAATAAAATGGGCCTTTCTTTTTATCACACAGGACAGGGAGCCTGTTCCTCTGAGGAATGAAGAACTGTCCTTTGCTCTAAGCAAAATTTCACTTACCTTTCCCTGTATCATAATCATTCCCAGGAGCTGTCCAGGACAAAAGGAATTCCTTATCCTTACTGAGTTCTGCCTCAAGGTCAGTGATTTTACAGGGTGGGAAGACATCCGATGGATTCCCTGGAGGCACCCCAGTTATTACAAAAGATCCTCCTGATGCCGTTCTGCTGAAATTTCCCACATTTGCTTGGATATTTTCCTCAATAGGCTGAGGCCTTGGTGGATTCAGGTTTATCTCACCTATGAAAAAATAGTAAGAAACAGGTGCATCAGAGTGTGTGACCACAAAGCTATTTGATTTATTTTCTTTTGTGCGTTATTTTCGATTCTTTTTCTCAAATATCTGCTCACATTGCAACTTGCCATTTTTCATCTATAATATAACTGTTGACATGGCAGAAGTTTTTATGTAGTTCTTCAGTTCTGGAATAAGTTGTGAAACTATTCTTCTATGTGGTCTTCTAACTTCTTTTCATCCTTTAGAATTTATCCTAAGCTCTTGTGCATTTTCCATCTCTTGAAAACGTAGCTCTTCTCTGTTTCTCTCATGAGATTGAGGTCTCATGAGATTAGCCTGAATGACCACCAAGGTCCGTTCCAACCCTACAATTCTTTGATCACAGAACAATAAGAAATGGTGTGATGTTTCATATTGATAGGTCAGATCCCTTTTCATTAAAGAACTGGCACTGAGATACCTGAGCAGCTCACCTTGACTAAAATGAATGGCCAGAGACAGTTCTGGGATATGCCGTTGTGCACCTTTCACTCTGCTGTTGGTGTAATTCAGGCTGCTCATGTGTTTTTTAACAAAAGTGGTCTGTTGTCTATACCCAGCAAATCTGTAGCCCTCCAGATATGTAGAAGTCCAGCTCCCATCAGACCAAACCCCTTTAGCTAGTTGGCAGGGATGATAGGAACTGTAGTCCAAAAACATATCCAGGCCCACAGTTGCCTCCTCCCTGCTATAGCCTGAAGTAGCCAAGGTCAGATTGAAACAAAGCCGTTTGAGAGAACTGTGAAGTGAAGCTCCAGAATATTTTGGAGTATCAGAAGGGATTGCTCAGTGTAGATATCTGCAAATAAATACAGAGACTAGCCAATAGCAGTGGGCTTCCAGTGAGCTCACTGCAAAGGACACTTATCTCAGAAACTGGTTACTGCTTGAATTTCACATTGTATTTTTTAGATTTGTCAAATTAAGTTTTGCAGTTCTCATATTCGTTTTGAAGTATTTTCAAGGTGTCTTTTGCCTTTTCTTTTCCTTGCTTATCTTTTGTGCTCTGCTTTGGTATCTTAATTCTTTAGACACTTATTCTCTGCAAACCCCATTTTACATGATTTTTTTAAAAAAAGATTGCTTTGGTACATCATCATTCCAGGAAGGCACTACTGGGCTCATATTAAACTTAATTCATATTTAAGTGAAATTAATTACAGTAAATGAGTAATTAAAGTAATGGCTCATTTTATATCTCACTCTCATATCTTTTTACAAAGGGATTCCAGGCAATGCTATCGTTATTAATCTTTATTAATAGGACTGACTTCTTTTCATTCAATGTTTTAAACAATGACTGAAAACTTAAGTTCTTTTTCTCTTTTGAATATACTTTTTCACTCTTCCTGTTTGCTCTTTCCAGTCAGCATTTGGTATGTCATTGACCTTTTCATCCATTTCCCCTTGTCTTACTAGAATTTAAACCAGCAGATGATGTGACTATGTCTTCTCAATTTTTGTAAGCTGACAAATATATCCATTGTAGGCTCAGGAATACACGTGGATATAATTTCTGTTTCTTTTATTCCCTTAATCACTAAAATGCTTTAAAATCACCACTCTGTACAGCAGCATATTCTCAGCAGGGCCAAACTGAGGTGCGCTTAACACAGAAGGTCCAAGATCCAGCATAGCAGAGCATAGCATACAAGTTCCACAGGTGCGTTTGTTCTGTGTCTCAGAATATCAATGTTTTCATCCTCTGAGATTTGCTGAGGACCTCCCGAGGTTCAAGCAAATGATGTAATTATTTTGCATCTTGCTATGGAGATGTAGCCAGATGCTTCCCTGATACTGCACCCCTGCTTTCTATGTACTGAATAGCTGTAGAAAAAGCTGCAGCAGCTAAATGGTGAGTTCAGGAATGAGGGGTGGGGCTTTGGTTGCTGCAGAGAGAGGAAGATAATACCAACCTCTACAATGACCAAAAAAGATATACAGAGGTATATGTTGGATTTACGCCTACATATGTCACTAACAGGATGTCAGCAATACTGAGGCACATTGAGTCACATGCTCAACAGCACCATCCCCACATAGGTGATGTATGGTTGTGCATACTATAACTGTGTGGACAAGACAAACATGTAGGTCTTTCCAGCCAGCCAGCACCACACATTGCACAAAATTTTCTAAATATTGTGCTTGCATGGCACTTGTATGGTAACCAGGGGCAACTTGATCTAGATTTTAAACTGGTAAATAGAAGCAGAAGGGGTAGAAGATGACATAAGAAAGCCAAAGGAAGGGTGTGAGAATATTGTTTTAAAACTTTTATAGGACTTAGAGGGATGCTTCATTGGTTCCCAACAGATTCAGTTAATATGCCAAGTTAGGAAACACTTGGCTGACTAGAGAATTGTAGGAGAAAAGGTAATTGTTGAATTCTTGAGTTTGTGTCAGGACATGTTGGTATGAGTGTATATTCAGCCTCTGCATGAAATCAAGACCATAAAACTAAGGATGGAAAAGAAGGTAACAAGAAGAAATATGTATTTCCCTAAAGAATTCATTTTCCTGTTTTTAAAATTCCTAACCCCCACTCTTCTGCACTTTTCATAGAAAGTACTGCTGTTCCATACTCAGTACTTACCATTTTCTACATAACCTGGTACATAGAGAACTTGACTCTGTCTGCGGCTTCGTCTGACAGTCTTGTCTTTTCCTTGGACATTCACTTTTATGTTGTGCCTGCCATTATCCTTGAAAGATGTCAAATATCTTGAATAGATTCCATCATGCTTCAGAATATCGGGACCTTAGTATACAAATATTGAATATTACCACCCAAAACAAACATCTTGTTGCTAGTCATTTTTTAAAAAATGCATAGCATTCATGTAAAAAATATTCACACCAAAGTATCTGCCCCTGATTTCGTGGGAAAAGATGAATGACAGATTTTGAATATCATTAATGGAATCAAAGCAGACTGCTTAGAAGTTTAGGCAGGTGTTAATGTGTAGAGTGAAATATCTAAACAACTAAACAAGTCAGTTGTTCCAAGATGCCCCATTTGCCATGGACATTGGATACTTGTATCCTCAGAAGTAAGTCTGGAATGGGTATATCTTGGAGCTAAGCCATGCATTACAATAGACACATGTGAAACCCTTGAGTACAAGATTTTTGTTTCACAAATAGGCAGTGGAAGGCAGCAAAGATGTATAAAACGTTGTTGAAATATGAAATGGAAGAACAAGTTAAAGACCACATGGTTAAATGGGCACAAAACTTAGGTCACCCAATTAGAATGGATCAATGGGAGAAGATGTGGACAAAGGATATAAAATTTAAGTTATGATTTGAAAGATATTTTTATAAGATGATGTATAGATGGTATTTAACACCTGATAAACTTTCTAAAATGAATAAAGGTTCTTCAGATAGATGTTGGAAATGTAACGAAGTTGAAGGGATTTTTTTTCATATATGGTACACCTATGATAAAGTTAAGAAGTATTGGATGATGATACACCATACAATGGAGAGCATACTGAAGATTAAAATCTGGTAAAAGAGTTATTTCTGCTGGGACTGATAAATGACCAGATAAATAAAAACTGTGCAAGAGTCATACTGTTGTAGTGAGAATACTGTATGCACAGAAGTGGAAAGATCTCACAATTCCAACTCAAAAGATTGGCTATAAAAGTTATTGGACATGGCTGAGATGGATAAATTGATGAAGCTGCTAAGATCACTCTTTCAGAGAATATAAAAAGCAATGGGAGAGGGTTATTTTTTTTATAAGAGTGACTGAGGGTGGACAAGCAGTAAAAGGATTTGAGTAAAGGGTAAAGTTAGAGTAATGTGTGTAGAATGATTTTTAAGATATACAAAGATTTTATTTAGTAATGAATATTTAGATTGCTATCAGTAATAAATAAGATAAAGTTTAGACCCATGAACTTCAGCAAAGTACAATACAGAAGTAATCATCCCTTCTGTGAGGTGGGAAGTCAGTCTTTTTTTTTTTTACTTTGTACTAATTGTTTAGTAGGTTAGATAGTTGTTTATACATTATTTTAGTTGAATTTGTTTAATTTTGTCTTGTGTGTTACTGTATTGTTTGTGTTTTTCCTTTATATGTAATTTTATATTAGTTAAAAGTGTGTTTAACAAAATATTTTTTAATAAAAGGCAATGGAAGGGATCTTTGAGCAGGACTGGGCTCACAGTGTGGAGTGGGAGGGACTTTAACCTATTGCAGACTGGTGAGATAAACCTGGTTTGGCAGTTTCAAACCTGCCACGCAAACTAGACTGGGGCGATGTAAGGAGAAAAAGGCTAAAGTCACCCTCTTCACGCATCATAGTCTTGATGCAGCTCAGGATGTGGGGGTAGGTAGCATGGAAGCTGTTTGTAAAAAAAAATTCGCACTTAAGGGTAAAACATGTGATTCTTGTAAAATGTAGTTTGGTTGATGGCTCTTAAGCTCCACATCTCAAAGGACTAGAACAGGCTGAAGCAGCACTATGAAAGCAATCACATAGACCAAATAAAAGATAATTATTTCTGGTGCTTTCAGTAGAATCAGTTACATGTAATTTACTTTGGAGGAGAGCAAGTAGTTCACAACTCAGTGACAGCTACAAGTTTATTATTACGGCAAAAAGCCAGCAATCTCAGTGACAGCTGCAAGACTACTATACACACAGAAATAGAAGAATACAGAAATTTCAATGAAAGAAGATTAGTTGATAAAATTGTTGAACTTAGCAGAAATGGACAAATTGACAACACTGATAAGAGAAAAATTGGTGATGAATTTCAGCAAAGATTGGGAATTATTAACAAGATTTTTGCAAGAAAAACTCCGATTGTAATATTTTAGTCACATTTTGAACATTAGTATTTTTTTTGAGAAATGTAGCAGTGGAAACATTGGAATGATACATGTTGTTGGAGAAGTCAATATCTTTCTATAGAATGAATAATAGTTTGCCTTAGGAAAGTGGAAAACTACCATTGTTTTAATATTTTCTTGCTTTATTGTAATTAATTGTTCTCTTTTTAGTGGTTAAGGTTAGTATTTAGTGTTCGTGTTTGGTGTTAGTTTTTATTCATCAGTATTTAGGATATGTTTACATTGTATTTTTCTTCTTTTCCCCTCTTTGTATTTGTTTGTGGTTGTAGTTTGTTGTCTTTTTTGTTGTTTTGTTTGTATGTGTTGTACATTTGTAATAAAGAATATTTAAAATAAAATTATTAAAAAACAACTCAATTGTACAGTATATACAGAAGGACCCAACCCCAACAAAATCCCCACTAAAAACAATCTTTTTCTATGTGTTGTACAAAGTACACGTACAAGCAAATTCTATGCTGGTGCTTAGAATGGAATATAATAACGAATGTTTCAAAATTAACTTACCTGAACCATCATCAAAGAGCTCTAGCTCTACAGATTTCCCAGGTGCTGATTCAATTGTGGCTGTGACATTTGCACCAATAACAGGCAAAAACCCTTGGCTGACTTCTGCATAAATGACCATTGGACTAGGATAGCTGTTGGTCTCCCTGTTCAGATAGGACTTTACAATCACTGGAGGCATAGTCGCAGATGCTGCTCGTGTAGTGACTGTTATTGATAGCCCTTGAGCTTGTGTGTGTGTATTCTGAATTTTGTAAATCCAATCTCCTGTCTGGAAGATATTAAAATATAAAATGCTACATATAGAACATCTGGAAATAAATAGTTTTCCCCTACATGTACAAGTAGTTGTGTTATTTAAGCAGCAGTGATGCACATCTGCAGTCCCTGCAGCCCCGTAAGCCAGCCATTTATACTTTCTTTTTCTTTTTTTAAAAGCAAGAATACTCTTAATATCTTTTTCACTGAATATATAGTCCTAAAAGAAAGCTTCAATTCTACCTTTGCAGTTCCAGGAATCCTGAGTCGAGCTGTTCGGACGTTGGTGTTGTCAATTACAAAGTCTGTTTGAGTGTACTCTTTTCCATCAGGATCTGTCAGAATAATTCTCGGTGGATTTGTGCTCACACTCCAAGTAAATACGAAGAAAGTGTCATTTCCCACAGTTTTATCAATGGATACAGCTCCATACATCCACTGGTTGGGATTGAGGTGCTGTCCTTTACTTTCAAGCTGTTAAGAAAATGTTTAGTGTGCACTGATAAGTAGAAAAGTTAAGTTATATAGTACATGTTATATACATAATTTCTTTCCTTTGCTAGAGCTGGGGATCTCAAACATGGGTCTCCAGATATTGTTGGACTACAAGTTCAGAACCTCTGCCCATTGGATATGGTGGTGGGGCTTCTGTGAAGCCCCATCTGGGGATACAAGTTTGGCACCACTGACATGGAGGATAAACAGATCCATGTGTTATTCGAACAGAGGTGGGAAACTTTTGTGAGTCTTGTGGACCAGTTTTCTGGTATCGACACCTTCCAAAGTTTGCCCAAACTGCCAATACCAATATACCAATCCTCTCTCTCTCTCTCTCAAAAAAAAAAAAAAAAAAATCCCCAGGAAAAATAGAATTGGAAGTGCATTTTTTGATTTTGCAAAATGAGTATTTTTTTAATGTTAAACAAAGTTGCAAAGGGTCCAGCCTCCACTTCTGGAAAGACAATTCACCCCACAAAGCAAAGGTGGTCTAAAGCTATGTCATGGACACAAAAACAGGTGGGCAGATGCTGCATGACACCCTGAGATGATATTTTGCCCCTGGCTGGAAGGCAACATCATGGTGGACATTCTCATAGACATGAGCCTCAGACAATGGTAAGTAGTGATAAAGCAATACAAATATTTGTTTCAGCCATAGAAACTAGAGATCCTTTCTGCACCACTGCCCCCTCCTGCCATGGGGATGGGAGAAGGACAGGACCATGACATTGACGATGACGCTTTTGCATGATGTTGTTGTGGTTCCATCCATCTCCCATCCCCAGGTGGCACAACCACAGGGTAAATCATTGCCAGATTTTCCCCATAAATGGCCTGTGATTGTGCCACCATCCTGCACTTACCTATTCTGTGGAAGCCCAGGAAGCATGATGGCTGTGCCTTCTGCCCCAGCGCACTGTGGGAAAGTGCCAGGCTGGCTGTGGAAAGAAGAGGTATGGCCATCATGCTCCCTTCTGCCTGGAGCCAGTCGCTGCAGAGGGGAGTGCTTTGGTTGTGCTCCTCTCCTGGCAGAGCCGATGCCAGGATCCCCGCTGGGTGTCTGTGCAAACAGGTAGAGTGCGGCAAGGGCCTTAGTTGTCACATATTGATTTTTTGCACAGGAAACAGCATTTTCTGCACAAAACATATTTTCTGCCCATAAAAAAGGCTGTTTTCTGCATAGAAACTGCTGTTTTCTGTGTAAATCAGCCATGTGTAAATTTTGTGCAGAAGTCTCAGATTACACCATTTTCTGTGCAGGAAACTGAAATAGGGCTACACTGAATGAGAAATGGAAATCTTAATAAAAAAAACCCTTGTGCCTCTGAATTTTAGCAAATACCAGTCACTGAAATTGGGCCAGTGGTGCTCGGAGGAAAAGATTCAACCCTTCTTGATGGTGTCATTTTCCTAGTAATTCCTGTCCCTAAATTTCTTGTTTGCCTTATTAGTGGAAAATGAGATGTGTATAGTTGATCTTTGTCATATACAAGTGAATTTGGATCAGTAAATTAAGAATTTTTTGAAATGTCACTCAGCTCTAAATAACAACATGCCTCCTCAGTTTGATCTTTCTCTCCCTCCTCCTCTGAACTGCTCATAGATTTCTCCCTCCCCTGTGTATTTTTTAAAAATATTCCTGTCAAGCACCTAGCAATTTTATACATGCCACTAATACACGCTGGCTGCCAAATCCTTGAAATCCAGACCTGAATAGACTGTTGACTGATGATTCCACCTCCTGATGAAATTGCACTGAAAGCATCTATGAGGCCATTGGAATCCAAATTATCAGTGGCAGAAAATGTCGAACCTCCTGAAACATGAGTGAAAGGATGATTAGAATCATCTGCCAAATGAAATAAAATATAACACATTTCGACATTGTATTATGTAGTTGTGTATGCAAAATATACAAACAAGTTTACAGAAATATAGCTTTATTTTGGTCTAAATCTGTGGCTTTTGAGAACAGAATTATTTTCCTATAGTAGTAAAATGAAAGGTATATGGAAGAGGACAGAGTATGTTGGTAAACTGTAAGTTTTTTTTTCAGACTACACTATTATACCTCCTTGAATGCCATGGTTGCATCCTTTGGAATCTTGGAATAAGAAATTATAAATCCCCAGATTCTGTAAAATGTAGCCGTGCCAGTCAAAGCCATTTCAAAGTGGTATAATTGTATAGTGTGAAAGAGACCATAGTGAATCAGAATCCCTTCTCTTTTCTTAATTATTGTGAAACAAACATTTACAACTGGCTAGACAGGCAGATATTAAAAGTACTTCACTAATGCTGAAATCTTTTGTAAATATCACAAGCAGTTTTTGAGAAAACAGTGACATATTTAAAAGGGTAGCTGATGTCCTTGGGGGTCCTTCTGTATAACTGGCAATTTTCAAGGGTGTTATACCACTGTGGCCAAAGGATTGCCCAAGCAGCAGGCCTGCTTCATCTCATGCAAGGGGAATGTTGTAGCTTCTACCAGTTGTTCCTCCTCCTTCTCCTCCTGCCCTTTTCTCTTGATACACCCAACTTACCCAACTTACCATGGGAATGAGAGAAGGATGGAAATAGGATGACACTTATGCATGATGTCTTCATGGTTTTATCCTTCTCCTGTCCCCACGTGGCATGATTGCGCCACAAATCAATGACGGGTTTTCCCTGTCAATGACCGACGCTTGCGCCACTCTCCCACTGTGCGCCCGCACTTACCTTCCCTGAGGAGGCCCTGGAAGTGCTTTGGCTATGCTTCCTGTCCCAGCACAGCCTGGGACAGTACCTGGCTGTGCTGCAGCAGGTAGAGGCATCGCCATAGGGCTTCCTGGATCCCAGAGGCAGCCAGTGTGGAGGGGACTACTCCATCATGCTCCCCTCCCGAGAGAGCTGCTGCTAACATTGTCAGCGGACATTGCTGGGTGCTGAAAGGGTATACATCTCATATGATTTCCAACTGTCCCCTGAAAGATTTTTCAGGGATGCAGTTTGACCTAGTCCATCTGTAAAACTCTGCTTGTTGTAGTTAGGATCAATTTATAATCCAGTTGCAACGTTACCTATGATGTTATAAGCATAGGATGTTCAGTTAATTTTCTGGGAGGTGGCAGGAGGTCTTAAGTGTAAAACAGTAATGACAATATCTGATTGTGGCTCTTCAATGTCACGTCTAGTTTGGCCCTCAGTTTTTGGTGCTGAGAAAACAATTTGTCTCCATCTAGTCCAATATTCATTTTCAACAGCAGTCATCCAAATATTTCCAGGAAACTGGTGCTTAGGGGCATATCATTTTGGAACATGGCCATTTTATTATCATGGCCCCTGAGAGAGGATGCATGAGTGAAACAAGTAAGAGAAGCATTGTGCACATAGACTTAGCATGACAGACTGTTTGGGACTTGGGGCATTCTCAGTTTGGCAGAGTCACCAGCTAACAGTATGATGACAGTGATAATGATAACAATGTTAATATTATTATTAACCAATGTATTTATCCAGTGTTGCCTGAGATTTTATTTTCTCATAGGTAACACTTGTTAGAAATATCTTAGGAATTACCTTACCTTACTTTAGGAATTAGATGCAGTTGAAATAAACAGATTTGATATCCTGTGTCTCTAATTCCCCAACCTGTCCTGTCCAGTACTTGTAACTTTTCCCCATGTTCCCCAATCTGATCTGTGTTCAGAGTTTGTAACATATAGAGGTTCAGTTTCTGAGGGAATACACTATCCTCCTCCTCCTTGCTGCTAGGCCTCACCTCCATAGCAACCGGCCAGGCCCAAGAGCAATCTGGCTTAGAATTCGAAAGGCCTTTCCCTAAAATGCAAACCCCAGGATTCCATGGAATCTTCACAGGCAACCAATCATATGAGGTCTTCTTGCCTGACACAGCCAATCATATGAGGTCTTCGCCTGCCTGACACAGACAAACTCACAAACTCACAAGCTTTGACTTTGATGTATTAGATTATATTACTACTATTGTTATTGTTTCTGTTAATTCATTTATATCCTGCCTTTTCTCCAATACAAACATTCAAGGCAGCTTACAAAATATTAAAACAATACAGATTAAAATGCATCTACACCACAGAAAAGTCCAGCTTAGACACTTTATTTACTCACCTGTCATCTTTGCCAATGTTTCTAGTTCTTTTGCAGCATCTGGCCCCAAAGCAATGGTGTGGATTATAGACCCACTCTTTTCAACTTCAGCAAAACAAGAACTTATTCCTGAATCTTCTCCATCTGTCAAAAGCACAATTTCGCAGCCTTCCGAACTTGAATATTTTCGTAAAAATACCTAGATAAGAAAGAATATTTAAAATTTTAGCAGCAGTATTAGAACAAACAATGCAGGACCCCAAGCAAGCTTCTTTGAAATTGAGGGACTTCTACAGATCTTAGGCACCATGGCAGGGGTTTGGATACAAAATGCTGGCGAACTAATTTCCTACTTGTAACACAAGCAATGTTTGGTGAAGTGAGTGTAATATAATATACCACTGTTAAGGAGGTAACAATATACTGTACAGCACTTCTCTGTTTCAAAGAAAAATTAATCAAAGTTTACAAGATGAGTCAAAGCAGTCCGTTAAGAAAGTCTTCAGAGAGTGGATGTCCTACTCTTCTCTCTCTAGTTCAGGGATAGATGACTATCAGAGGCTGGGGGGCGGGGTCACATTAATCACTATGCACCCCCCACCACAGCCCCCTGAAAAAAATCAATCCCCCTGGATGTCCTTTGGGGCCATATGAGCATTTTATCACATTTTGGAGCCTGCTGGGACATTGTGGGCATAGGAGAGGCATTTTTTTAACAACAAGAAGTCACCTGAATGCCACTGCCTGTTCCAAAAAAAGGAGGCGGCCTAAAATGTCCATAGGGTAAAAATGTCCCCTATGTCCCCTAAAGGGTGTTTCGTGGAATGTTGAGGCAAGATTTTTCAAATTTTTGTTTTCAAATCACATATAGGGCTCTGTAGGCTATAAAAATGACCTTGGGAGCTGTGCTTTGCCCCTCCTTCTCTACAGCTAACCCAGCAAAGTGCTGTATTCTGATTTTGTGGATATCAAGCTTGGGACTCTCTTCTGGCTTCAGTGCTAAAAGCAAGAGGAGGCATTTCATTCCACTAACAGCACTGACACTGCAAATCCAAAGTGATGTGCCATAGCATCTTCCAATCAACCTTGACAGCTTAGGATACAAATATCATTAGGCCCTGAGGTCATTATGGCTGCTTTTCTTAGGCCCTTTCCGCAGGATGGCGCTTTCGTGCATTTTCCCATCACAATCCTGGCAGTGCCTCTGCTGGGATGGGAGTGTGTCTCTGCCTGCAGAAGGGAGAGTGAGAGACACACCCTTTCCTTCCGCACTGCAACTGGCCTTCTTCCCATGCTGCAGTGGGGAAGGAAGCACACTTCCGGTCTTTCTGCATGGCTAACTGCGATGGAAGGCTCGTGTGATCGAGGGTCATTGATGGAGTTTTTTTGTCAATGATATACCCCGTGATTGCACTAGCTGGTGACACGAGAAGGACGGGACCATGATGAAGTCATGCAGAAACATGCTGCAATTCCGCTCCTCTCACATCCCCATGCCAGGAGGACGCTATCCTGTGGAAAGGGTCTTAGAGTGCACCTATTTTTTGAGGTGAGCAGATGGTTGGTCGGAGTAGGGGTTTTTTGGCCATTGTGATTTCTTTATAGACTTTTATCGTCAGTTGGGCTTGCTTGGTCTGCGGTGAGGGACTGGGGGCATTCATGTGCTGTGTGGTGCTCCTGATTCAGGAAGCAAAATATCTTGAGAAATCTTTGAGGGTACCTGAAGGAACATGTGTTTCCACATGTGCCTATCTGCACACTAAAGGCCACATTTGATCAAATCTTAAGACATGGAAGGAAAAGTGATCAAAAAGGAGAGGAAGCTAAAATTGTACAACACACCTTAAATGCAAGGTTAGAATGGGAACTACAAAATTTTCCCTTGTATTGCTGGCTTTTTGCCGTAATAATAAACTTGTAATTTTCCCTTGTTTATAAAACTCCTTGGATAGGCTGCTACTATACCAGTGTCACCACACTTCTGAACCTAAAACACTCTTTCTGCTGCTGTCTCTCAGTAGCAGCTTCTGACATTGCATTTTTTCACCCACTTGGCTTGGGTGCTTTGACTGTTGGCATTAATATAGAGCTATAGAGTTAGGTTAACTTCTGGCAAGCAGTCTCCTTTCAGTGATCATCCCCTCCCTAAAAAAGTACATACTTGCAAACTAATCTAGGTTTTAAAAGAGTAGACACCAACACTATTGGATAAACAGATAAGACTCATAAAAATGTAATAATCAAGGTATCTCCTTCACCTGAAGTCCTGCACGAACTCCAGAACAAATGTTAGTTCCTCCATTTGCTGCAGTCAGCAGATAATTTTTAAGAGTTTGGCGGACATTATCACCAGAAATCTGTTGCAAATCAGTCTGAATTGATGCTCTGTTATTGAATGTGACAATTCCAACCCAGGAACCTGTTTCAATAATTTGTAGGATGAACAGTTCAGCAGCTTGTCTCAGTCGATTAATGCGACTAAACTGTACGGAGAGATAAGGAAATTGAAAAAAAAAACAGTTAGGGTATACCATGAAAAACATTTTTAAAAATGACTAAATAACACATTTTGGAAATAATAAAGAAAAATTCTGCTTGAAAATTTCTTGTGAACATTATGGTAACCAAAGTTGAATGAAATACAGACAAATCCATAAATTGTATAGGCATCCTGAATAACTTCGTCTGTGTTGTGATCAAGGGCATAATTTATCTGTTTTATTTTGTTTTATTTTGTTATTTTTTTCTGTCTGTCTGTCTATCTACCTAGGCTATGGTGTGCTGAAATGAATGGAAAGGTGGGTGGATGTGTCTTCAAGGTGCCTGTCAGTGATAGATACCCCACGGATTTCATAGAGTTTTCATAGGCAAGGAATATTCAGAGGTGGTTTTGCCAGTCTCTTCAACTGAAATTTAGCTTACAGCAGCTGGTGTGCATTGGTGGTCTTCCATCCAAAACTAATCAGTGCTTACCCTGCTTAGCTTCCAAGATTAGATAGGATCTGGTGCCTTTACAGTATACTAAAAAATAATTCATTTCAATGGACATTGCAGTATGGATTGTACTGCTGAAGAAAAGCCATTCTATGACGAGTTTGTTGCTTCATTTTATATCAGGCTGAGAAACACATGGCCTTTCACATATTGTGAGACTGCATTTCTTATCGTCCCTTTCCTATTAGATGTGCTTGCTTAAAGCTGGTAAGTATAAGAAAGCAATAACATGTGGAGGACCACATGTCCCTTGTGCCTGGTCTCTGTGTTATCAGCTATCAACTAAACTAAACTTTACAGAGCTAAATATATTGCTTTTGTTTGCCTAGCACAGTTTTTACTAACTTGGCACCCTCCGTATGATTTGAGCCACAACCTTCCTGACTTCTGGCTGTGATGGCTGGGCATAGGGGTAGTACAAAGCCATCTGGAGGCCATCAGGTTGAGTAAGATTGGCCTGGCAACTGATTGGTTACTTTTGAAGATATACCATATATACTTGACTATAAGTTGATCTTTATGGATAAGTTGAGGGTAAAGTTTTGGGCCCAGAATATGGGATTTGCTATGACCCATGGATAAGTTGAAGATAAAACTTTGCATCATGTAACAAAGGATGTAAAAGACAAAACAAAGGAAAAAACCCAAAGAACTTAAAAATTCAGGCAGGCATAACTGCTCATGTTCACCATAAAGACTAGATGGATGAGGAAGAAACTCAGTTGTGGCTGTGCAATGTATAGGGTAGGTGACCAGATGTGGGCTTAAGAACATGGGCATTGCTGTTGGTGTGGGATATGTTCCGTGTGCAGGTAACAAAGGATGTAAAGGATGAAGCAAAGAAAATGGTTATCACATTAATAGTAATTCCAGCCTTTACATTTAATTTGATAATTTTGCCTGATTTTAGCCCAGATCCTAGAAAAGCTGACAAACATATAAAAATGTCTTATTCAAAACCTTCAAATCCTGATTCCTCATTGCCAGAACAATGGAACTATTTGCTATCACAATCTATTAAATCATTATCCTTTGCTGATTCATCTTTATCTTCATAGATAGTGTTGCCTTCTGTACTATATACAGCATTGTTAATGCCACATTTCAAGAATGACTTACTCACCATTTCTGGTGGAACTGAATCCCAAGTATCCTTCTCCCATTTCACTACCAAATCAATGTCTGGTTTCATGATGTTCCCTCCTTTTGTTAATTTTGCTTGACCAGAAGGCATTCATTGTTGGTCCATATTGCACAGTTGCTCCTTGAAAGGCTTGTTGAGAGAAACATCCAATGACTAGACCCTTGATGTTAGGCCACCTGGAATCATTGCAAACGTTGTTGCCATGTTCTTTACTTCACCATTTACTTCCTTTGTTACATGTACTTTGGACATATCCCATACCAGTAGTGATGGTTGCATTCTTAGCCCCAAACCTGGTCACTTACACTATATATTGCACAGCCACAAATTAGTTCCCTCCTCATCCATCCAGGCTTTAGGGTGAACACAAACAGTTACACCTGCTGGAATTTTTAATTTCTTTGGCATCATTTTCCTTTTGAATGCAAGATCTTTGCTGATGAAGGCACGATCCACATTACTTCGTGTACACCAACCAACCGATGCTTTAAACTGTGCAATACCTTCAGTTGCTGAATCTTTTTCTTTTTTCTTCCTTTTTTTTTTTTTTGCCATCTGAAGTGGCCTTATCCAAATGCTTGATCAAGTCACAATATAGCAATTTTGTCTGCATTCTATTTCTCAGTCATTCAGATCCCTTTCCATTGCATCAAAAGATACAGCTTTGTGATGCAGCACTTTCTCTGACTTCGGTATTTCTGGTTCAGCCTCTTTTTTCCTTTGGTCTCTAACACATTTTTCATTGATGCCAAATTCTCTTGCACCTACACAATTATTGGATTCCTTTGCACATTCAATAACTTTCAGTTTGAACGATGCTGTATAAGAAGTTCTCATTTTCTTTTCAGAACTCATATTGCAGAGGGTACGATGTTACAATTCTGAGTTATATTACTAAAACAGCACACTTGTGCGGATTGCTTGCAAAGCAAGCCGAGAAGATAAAAAGGGTGTCAAGCCAGCTATGCTTGGGACCTTCCAAGCACTGCTTGCAAAGTGTCAGTTGGCTTGACACCTTTTTTTTCCCCTTTCTCAGTCAGTCAGTCAGTCAGTTGTTCATGGTGCTTCTGACACTGGGCAAATACCTGAGATACAGTGGGTCCTCAGTATCCATAAGGGTTTGGTTCCAGGATTCCCACAAATACCCCAAAACACTGTGTGCTCTTTACTGCCACTGCTGCCACCACCACCTCCCCTCCTGCTGAAGCTTGAGGATGTGTTTGGGGAGGGGGGGTTGGACAGAGCAGAAGGGCAACAAAATAGTCCTCTGTGTTCTGTTCCTAAAGGGACTTGTGCAGATGAAATGGGAAATCAATAACTCTGCTCCACAGAAGTAGGGATCATGAAGCACAGCCGGAAAAGGGACTTGTGCACATGGAAGTCAATAACTCTTTTCTCTGGAAGCAGAGGATCATGGAACACTGTCCAAAAACTTCTTTGGGTAGGGAATTCCACAGTCAAGGTGCTGCTACAGAAAGCCAGCAGCAGCAGTTGCTGCATCAATTCCATTCCTTTGAAACTGCAGAATTCCCTGAAAGCCTTTCCTCTTGAAACAGAAAAAATAGCCTTACCGCATCCATGCTCCCAGAAACATCAAGCACTAGACACAAAACTCTTTCCCCTGCTTGCAGCAATGAGATAGTTGGGTTAGGTGGAGGACCTCTTCTTGGAGACGAGCTGGCAAAGTCAGGGGAGTCCATGATGACTTCCCAGGTGCTTCTGAAGCTGCACATTTTGTTCTGCATATTTGGAGCCTTAATGTTATGGCTGCTCTTGTCACAGAACTGAGTAACCTACATAAAAGGTAAGAAGAGCAGGTCAGGATTGCAACCTTCTTGCCAATTCCTACAGCCATCCCTACCTTGGCAAAGTTTGACCCCTGGGAGCCTGACTCTACCTCCCGGCATCCACAAGCATCTTTTTCATCCAAAAATGGTCAAACCCTGGAGGGCATTGATGGGCCATCATCCCAGCCTGTTGTATGCCCCGCCCCCTTTTGTCAAAGCTGGAAGTGATGGGATTAGAGGGCTGGGTGTCAACCTCCAAGATCTCAAAGGAGGATGCATTCCCCTACCACCACCAGAGTCTCTGGGATTTACCTGCCTTTTAGTAGTTGGTGCAAATGGGAAATTTTTTGCTACCTAAAAAAAGGCCAGAAGAGCTCTGCGGGATGTTATTTTAGTGATGCTTCATTCTCAGTTTCCTAAAATGTCAAAAGTCTTTTTTCTACTGTATTGATAAATGCCTTTAAAGAGTTTGTCTTAATTTATCTGCTGACCTGAAAGTGTGCCAAGAACAATTTCCCATTTTTTGGTGGGTATATCATCAAATACAGTGTGTAACCAAAATGGCAATATCCATGAACCAGAGGGAGAGACTGACATGTTTTACAGAACCCCTATTCCAAGATTGGTAATAGACTTTTAAAAATACTGTTGTAAATAAATAAATAAAGTGCAAGAAGAACTGAAACCTGCCAATAAAATCTGAACATGCTGACAGATGATGAGGAAAAGGAGGAGAAAGACGAAGAGGATGACAATGACAAAATGTCATATCTGTGATATCTGCATACATACTTACATATAGATAATTAGGAGATGCCTGATAATTAGGAGGAGGATTAATGTGAATTAAAAGAGTCAGCATTTCCATATGCTTGGAGCCCATCTGGACTCTCAGGGGTTAAAAAAAGAAGCAGCCCAATTTCTCAAAAAATATTTTTTGCCTCAACATGTCCTCAAACGCCTTTTAGAGGCCCAAGAAGGCCCCCAAATACTTCCCATGTCACATAGAGGGTGTTTAAAGGGACAATGTTAGCCCTCCAAGATTTCCTGGAGGACAAATTGCAACCCCCTAGTCTTCCACAGTTACCCACTTCTGCTTCAGAGTGTCAAAGGAAGGGAGCTGACAAGAATATCAAGATGAAAAGACAAATTTGGAAGGAAGAGAGAGGAAGGAGAAAGGGAGGAAGTGAAGCCAGCATCAGAGGAGTGAGGGAAGGAAGATATGGGTGAATGGGTGTGATTATCAATCAGAAAAGCCTCGGAATTTTACACAAGCCTATGCAAGCTCCCCTTCTCTCTCTCTCTCTCTCTCTCTCTCTCTCACACACACACACACACACACATACACACAGAGCCCAAATCAGACATAATCTGATATGTTTCAGAAACCAAATCTGAATAGAGAGTTGGAAAACTGAATCTTTGGACAACCCATTGACTTGTATTGGGAAAACAAAACACGACAGATGCAAAGCTTTGCTTCTTTTTTATTCTCATGGAAGAATGTGTTGGAGCCGTGCGCAGTTTCAGAGCTGAAAGACAGCTGCACTGAGGAGAGCAGCTGAAGACCTGAAAGATCAGATGGAAAGTATTATACTGTCAGGCTGTGTTGTAGGGTACTGGGTGGGGTGGCAGCACCAGCAGCTCACAAAATTGGACAAGTAGGCAGGCTAATATTTGCTGTTACAAGCTCAACCCAGCAAAAGAGCACACATATGCACAGGAGAACTGAATACATGTTTAGTTGAGTGACTTCACACCATCCCTCCTCCAAAGCACTGTTAGCAGAGAGCTCCAGTAAGGCCCTTTCTGAATTAGGAACTAGAGGGGTCACTGAGCAAAGTCCAGCTCCTGTTATCCCGCTCCACACGATGCACCATGGTATGCTTGGAGATGAAGTCTCAAAGCCAAATGGGACAGCATCCCTTTGGCAAGGGTTGGATGAAATCTTTCCTATATTGACGTTGCTACTGAAGTGCCCCTGAAGAAGAACCACCTCTGAAATATACTGGAACTCCAAGGACAGTTGCCCCCAACCCCAGTATCTAGAGTTGTCTTCTCCACTCCCCCTTTCCCCCACTCTTAGAGACAGTAACCCATGGTCCCCACCTAAACTGAACTGGACCAATCCATTCCAGCCCTGAACTGGTTTGATCCAGCCTGTTTCAGACCCAATCCAAATGGGTACCATCTAAACTGAACCGGACCAATCCACTCCAGCCCTAAACTGGTTTTATCCAACCTCCTTCAGACCCAATCCAAATTGGTCCCAAACAGCCCAATTCAGCTAAGAATGTGGAATTTTTCTGATGGAGTTGCCAAGCCCAATTTTGCATTAGCTGCAGAAATCTAAACTAAAGTTTCCTAGAAGTATATTTAATTTTGGGAAAAAATCAGCAAAATGATACTGAACAAAATACATACTTACTGAACTGAGACTTTGCATATACATTATCGATGCTGGAGTAGTTTGCATTTTATGTGGAATAAATTCACATCCAACCTCATAAAGTTGAGTATCGTATTCAATGTTGCATTGTCTGATTTGTCCTTTGCCATGTCGAAAAATATATTTGCCAGTGATATCAGATGAGCATCTAAAGTGTATTCCAAAAAAATAATTAAGCAGTGAAAAATCAAATAATTATTACAGTCTTGACATAACTAGTGCTATGTTGCTTTGGCTAAAACAAAGAAGTTGGATCCAAAGAAGAGGAGTGGCTGATCATGTTAACGCAAGAATATGGACTATGTCATAGCAGTACTGCAATGTCTGTATATCAGTACTGCTAACATGGAAACCAGGACACATGGACAAGATGAGTAATCCCTGAGAGGCAATCCCTTCTCCCCAAACTCTCTAAGAATGCTACATCACAGAACTGTAGGTTAACAGACAGAGAAAATACAGTTGTGTGGAAGTTTGCTCTACAAAATCAATTTTTTTTGTATGAAAATTAGGTGCTCTTTCACTCTACATGCATTCATCATAGCTGTTAACCTTGCTGCCATAACAGCTTTTCCTGCTATGCATGCCAGTTAATTCCAGTTTTGACAAGTGCAATGTCTTGTCTGTTCAAAAACATGAAATTACTCAAACAGCCAATCACATTGGGTTCACTGTGTTAAATCACAGTGCAGTTTTTCAAAATTGACTGAACCAGGTTAAAAACCCAAACTTTCTGTCCAGCACTAAATTACTGCTTAATCTCCTGCCTGCTTTTTTACACCACACCCAAATTAACATGCCTCAGCAAATATCACCTGCAAAGCATTTGTTTCA